>JAOPSE010000003.1:91732564-91914135 GCA_029449295.1 Zea luxurians
CCTACGGGTCCGGTTCTAGAGAACGGGCACTCGTTTCCTGGAGTGGTCCGGAGCTGTGTAGCCGCTTAGCCTGGTCCCATACCCTAAGCCTGCACCTCCACCATTCTGCAACGGTACCCTAGTATTTGGAGCTGTGACCCTGTGGGTCCGGCAACCTAGGGTCCGGTTATCGAGAGTGGACACTTGTCTCCTAGGGTGGTCCGGAGCTGTGTAGCCGCTTAGCAGGGTCCCGTACCCTTCTGCACGCTCCACCACTCTATGACGGGTGTCCTATTATTTGGAACTGTGATCCAGGGGGTCCGGACATACGGCTTGGCTTCCCAGGCTAAATCCTGCAGGTCCTGTTGCATGAATCAAAGGATGGCAGATACCAGATGATGGGTCCTATTGGTGTGCTACTAACACTTCAAAGCCGAAGCTATGTGTAGGTCCAGGTCCCAATTCAGACGCAGGTAGTCTCAAACCGTAGAGACTACCTCCTAGGGACCGGGCAACTAATTTTCTCTTAGGTATACTGGTATCCAGCCTCGACACGTCGAGCCTACATCCCAGGGGGGCCAAGTACCAGGGAGAAGTTAGTAACACTACAACACAGCGAGGACAAATAACATACAAATAAGTGTTGTTTGATTAATAGTTCTCAAAAGTATCTTACAGAACCAAAAATTATTACATGCCGCACTCCAGCGGGACCCTTGCCTTGTCTGTATAGGTACAGCTACTCGTCATCAGCAGGATCCCGCTGGAAGCGTTCAGCCACCAGCTCCACGGCGTCTTGTACGCCCTCCCGGGTGGCGTCTTCAGTGTCGGCCACCAGACCAGCGATCACCAGCTCCAAGGATATGGCCGGGTCATGGCTCCAGAAGCACGTCAAGATATATTCTATCACCGCCCGGCAGAGCCTGCCGCCCTCGGCCTCCAGGCGGGCACCAAGAATCTGGTCCAGGCGTCGGAGGCGGTCGACGGTGGAGTCCAGCACCGGGAGCGCGTTGGAGATAGACGTCAGCAGCTCCGACACCGGGATGGGACTCATCCCTAGCGGCACCAGTGCTGTGCTCGCCTCGCCGGCCCATGCAGCGATGCGCTAGACCCTGGCGTGATGCTCCGCCTGAAGGTCTTCAAGGGCCTTCCTAGTGGCCTCCACCGCCTGGGGGCCCGGTGCCGCCTACGCCGCCTGGAGCTGCTGGATCCGATCCTCTAGCTCCTTTTCTTTCTTCTCTGCCTCAAGCTCGTGCTCGGCCAGCATCTCGCCTCGCCGGGTCAGCATTTCTTCCCAGAAGGTGAGATTCGTCTCTCACCTGGAAAGATCCGTCTCCCGCCTGGCGAGGTCAGTCTCCTGCCTCTCCAAGGACTGCTCCTTTGCCTTGAGTTTCTCCTCGGTGAGGGCAGAGTTGCTGGCCTTGCCCTCGAGCTCTTGCTGCAGCTTTTGCAGCCTCTCCACAACCTTGGTCTGCTGGACCCACTGGTCTTCCAGGGTCTAGTCTAGGGCACTCAGCTTGGCCCGGAACTCTGTTGCGAGAGCCTCCCGCTGAGATACGACCTCCTCCCTCCTGGCCACCTTCTTCTCCCTCCGGTGCGCCTCCAACTCCCTGGCATACACCTTCTGGAGGTCCTTCTTGTACTCCTTACTGTCCCGCTCAAGTTGGGACCGCTCGGAGATGAATTGGCGGGACGCCGCCCTGGTGCGTTCCTCCAGCTGGGTGCGCTAGTCGCTGAGGCGCTATTGCTCGGCCTCAAGCGCCTCCCACTCCCGCAAAATTGCTGCCCCAGTGTCACTAAGGACTTGGTGGGCGCAGGATAGCATGCAGGGGAGGGGGATTGGCGCAGCTTCTTCCTCGGCACCTGACCGGAGCCGCCGCCCGAACACCACCTCCATCTCCTCCGGTGCAGGCGGGGGTTGGAGCTAGATGCGCCTCCAGTGTCACCCCCAACATCAGGAGTGGGCGCGATGTTGGAGGCGGGCATGGATCCCCTAGCTGGGACCTCCTTTGTCGCTGCGACACCGCCTGATGTTGGCGCCGCTGCCGCCGGACCCCCGGCTGGGGCATGAGAAGCCGCTGGCGCTGTCTGGGTAGCGACTAGAGGCGGACCGCCGGCACCACTCCCAGCAGATTCCTGCTGCTGAGAGCCAGACCCACCGGTGGGCCTGGTGCCTGGCGGAGGGGGTGTGACCTTAGGAGCAGTGGAGGAGGAAGCCTTGGCGAACAGACGATGGGTTAAGACCTGCCGACATGATAATTAGACTCATGGAGAAAGGGGCCACACTTACTTGGGGCCCTGAACTTTCCAGCGACCCTGGAAGCGGGGTGACCGCTGCTGCTGCGGTTGTTGTTGTTGCTGCTGCTATTGCTGCTATTGCTACTGTTGCTATTGGTGCCCCTGGGGGAGATCACCCCCAGGTGGTGGTGGTGGTGGCGGCGGACCCGATGGTGGTGGCGGCGGCGGACTGACGTGCCTCTGCGTGCCCTGGGCCTAGGAGCCATCCTCAGCCCCACCAGCAGTCCTTTGACGCTTCTGGGGGGGTCCGAAACAAGCGACCCATCAGCGCGACGTAGCCAGCGTCGCCTCTCTTCCTCTGACCCCCCGGTGCCGCCTGGGGCGGAGGTGCTGCTTGCAGCCCCTTTGCCCCTGTCCAAGGGGCTGGGGTCGCGGCAGGACCGGCACAAGGGGCTGTACCGGCGGGCTGGGGACCCCCAGCCGGTGCACCAGGGATCTGGATCCCACGGAGGGGGTCCCGACCGCCGGTCTGACGAACCGCCACGCCGCTGTCGTCGAGGGTCGGCAGCGTGGCCAGGACCGCCGTTCGTAGCCCTGGATCATCACAGAGCGCCGGGGTGTCCTGGGGGAGTATCAAGGATTCAGGGACAAAGGACTCACAGTAATCCCCTTCACCAGGAGTTCTAGCTCCTTCCAGGACAGATTGGTACCCGGCTCGCGCTGGATCCTGTTGATGTCATTTAGGCCAGTGAACCAACAACACAGGCGCGACCTCCTCTGCAGCGGCATGATCCGGCGCTTCAGGAAGTCGCCGACCACATGCATGGAGGTCAGACCACCGGTTGCCAGGGTCTTGATCCTGTCCAGTACGGGCAGGAACTCCGGCGATAGCGATGGCTTGGTCCTCCAGTGCTTGCGGTCAAGGGCTAGCCCATTGCTTGGCAGCACGAGGTGGTCATTGGCCTCGGCGCTAGCGATCACCCAGTCGCCACGCCAATTTTCCCACCTTGCGCCGCCGAAGGTGGAGATGTAGGCTACGGCCGAATCCGGCCTCGTCTCAAAATAGTAGGCACCAAGATGGTCCCTAGCCTTCCCAGACTTGACCAGCACGAAGAAGTGGCGGAAGAGGGAGGTATAGGGGGCCACCCCTATGAACATCTCGCAGAGGTGGACGAAGATGGCTGCTTGGAGGATGGAGTGGGGAGTAAGGTGCTGAAGCTGGAGCCCGAACTCCTCCAACAGCAGCAGGAAGAAAGCGAGATCGATAGCGCCAACCCGCAGGAGATGTAGGAGACGAACAACACGAACTCTCCGGCGGCGAGATCACCGAGGGGAGCGGCATCGGCGCGGATTCTTCCGGTGAGCCCCGGCGCGCTACACCCGAGCAGGTCGCGCACCAGATTGAGTGCCCCCTCAGTCTGGAAGCGGTCGGGATGGCTAAGTGAAGTCATGGTGGTTGCGGCGGTGCGGGTGTAGAGCAGAAGAGCGCGGATGCGAAGGGGCGCAGAGGAGCACGAAGGCGAAAGGGTGCAGTCGATTGGAAGAGAATGTGAAAGGGTAAATGCTGCACGCGGGGGTGAACAATTTTTCAAGGAAACCAGAGTCCTCGCTCAAGGAAACCCTTCCACGCATCCCTTAATCGCCGTAGGAGATCTCACCCGACGTGCACCAAGGCAACCCAGTCTATGACACGGGGGCCTGGGTCGACAAGTCATACGGGTTGTGCACTAAACTTCGGGTGCGGAAAAAGCAAATCGCCGCGCGCGCCTGAAGAGCGAACCGCCGCACGCGGTAGCGCGCCTCCTCATTGCCGCCGCAAGAGACAACAGCCCAGTCCATGACACGGGGGCCCGGGTCCACGGGTCATACTCCTTGGGTGTCGGATCCCGAGTGCGGAAAGAGCGAACCGCCGCACGCACCGGTAGTGCGCCTCCTCGGGAGTGCGGCAGAAGAGCAGAAGGTAATTTTTTAAACCAATGCAGCGGTAACGAGGCGCCCAGCGTGTGGCCCGACGAAACCACCAGGCGTGGGGGCCATAGGTCAGTAAGCCGTGGGGACAGATATGGTAGATGGTGTGACCGAAGGTGGACTGACGGTGAGTGCGTCAGCAGACGCACTGAAACGACGCGTCAATCACCAATCGAGCCATGTTGAGGCGAAGTACAAGCTTTGGCCCCACCTGCAGGCTCGCATCCTACCCTGAGGTGGGCCCGAGGGCCACTGTCTGTACCCTGAAACTAGGGTACCCCTTACTACTGTATGAAGACACAGTACCCACGTGGATATCTTTAGTCGCGTGGTAAAGGAGCTATACGTGGGACCAGACCATGACTCGCCCCAGTCTCGGGCGACTACTCTTGGCCAGCAACAGCGCCTGACCTCACCACGTGGGCAGCTCCGAGGCCGCCACGTGGCTAGAGAAAGTGATATACTCTAGGGCATCAACAGTGAGTTCGGACCCCCATGGGAAAGTGCCGGACCCCTGGATATACAGTCCGGACCTTCAAGTTGGTCAAGGACCCCCACGTGTACAGACCGAACCCCTAGAATGGGATCCGGACCCCCCCGTATGGGGTCCGGATCGCCCACAGTGGGGTCCCAAGACCTTACTCAAGGCTCAGGCGGGGGTCTGGAGCTGACACGTGTCCAGACCTGCTCTGGTGTGCTCCGGACCTATTCGCATACACTCCTGCTCCGTGCTCAGGTGGAGCCCCGATGCTGCCACCTGGCATACCGCGCGCGGCATAAGCCAACAAGCAGAACCCGGCGTGATGCCTCTGGGCTACGCGCGCCTTCATGACGGATAAGACGTGTGTCTGTCATTCCACTGACAGGTGGCGTGCTCAGTCCACGATACATGGACCATGCAGTTACTCACCATTACTCCCGCATTATTCGTACGGTAACTGCCCATCAATGCTGCATGGACTGCGGTCATCAAGACTCCTGGTGATTGCTCAGGCATTACTAGCATTAGTTACTCACATAATGTAATTATTCCATTATGCTCCTAGGCCCGCATGTCAGGGCTCAGCATCCTTGTATGTGCCTCCCTTAAACTATAAAAGGGAAGGCACACAGCGTTACAAGGACACGTTCAACAGACTCAATCACACTCTCAATACTACTTACACACATTGGAGGTAGGGTATTACGCTCTGGCGGCCTGAACCACTCTAAACCCTCGTGTCCTCGTGTGTTCATCCACCTTCCAATAGACAGGCAAAACGCTTAGGCCCCTCCTCATCTTATGATTAGGGCGGGTGCGTTCCGCCACCCGGCCGGAGGATTTTCTCTCCGACAGAAACCAAGAAGGGGTTTTTGTCGTAATAGGAATAAGACAGAGCAACAAACTTATAGAATAAAAACCCGCATAATTGACCGATGAAGCGGATGATTAAGCGTTGAACTTCTCTATGACGACATAAAGGCAGAACGCTGTGACCTCCACTCTCTTTCCCCTCTTCCACGATATCTCCTCACGGAAGTACCGCCTTTGGGCACCCCAACATTATTTAAGTCAACGCGACGTAGGCGACAACAGTAATGGAGGTCGAGCTCCAGAGGCGAGGGCAGGCGACGACCATCCAGTGCAGCACAACGTCAGTGAGGATGACAGAATGGAGGTGGATCACCTCAAGCGTGGCGATGGTGGCATTATTGGCAGTCGTGAGGTTGCGATAGACATGCGAGCAGCGGGCTCCCCACGGGGAACTACACGATGAGCACACCCAGGCGACATGTGCCCCCATACGAGCCCTGGCCGACGCCCACACCACCGTCGACGCGGAGGTGCAGGTCCTACGAGAACTGCTTGGCGCGACTGGGGGTAGCCTTGAGGTCCTGTGAGAACTATAGGCGGTGCGAGGAGGTCAGGCGCATCGTCAGGTCCCCGATCGTGAGGACCATCTTGTCATAGACAACGAAGAAACCCTAGGAGAGCTCAATAGGGATGGCAATGGGGAGCTGATCCCCGATTCCCTATGAGGAATTCTTCCATTATGGGATGGGGATGGGGAAGTTTATTCTCCCATAGGGATGTAAATGAGGAAAAATCCTCCCTTAGTGTCAGGGAAAAGATCCCCTGGCCACTGGGGCCCACTAGTCAGTAGAAGGACGAGGAAAGGTTCGCCCCGGATCGACCCGTCCCTAGATTGTCCCAAGGCACCGAGCCCGGGGTCGGGCGAGGCGGAGCCTGAATGGGGGTCGAGCGGATAGAGAGGAAGCCACTCGAGTGGATTCTGCGCCTGAACCGAGACTGACTCATCGTAAGTCTCTGGCCACATTAACTGCACCTGGCACCAAGCCATAGAGCGAGATTCGGTCCACCTTCCACTCATGACCTATGTGCCCTAGGCCCATGGCCCATTCATGACTTATCGAGCCTAGGCCCGAGTGCACTTGTCGCCTATAGGACCCACAACACGACGAGCCGCGTCGAGACCTAGGCTACGGAGGCTAGGGGTCGGCGTTGCACTGAGATGATAATGATGATGCTAGATGTCACACCTGATTTTGGAAGGCAAACCGAATACGAACCATATATGTGCCAGGATAAAAAATTCACGTACACAATGATTACATAGTTGGACATCATCACACATTGCTCAAAATAATAGCGGAAATAGTACTTTATTACATCAAGATGTCCAAGACATCCACAGAGTGTAACACCATGAATTTGGGGGTATAAAATTTCTTTCTAATTATCAACCAAATTCAGGTGTTACTCTACTCTCTCTAGTTTCTCTCTCTCTCTCTCTCTCTCTTTTGGTTAGATTTAGCTTAATTAGTGGGGGATTATTTACTTTATTTTGTCAAAACAATATGAGTCATGAAATATTGCATCATGTTGAGCTCCAAATATTCTTTGAATTATTGCACATGTTTAATTTGGTTTGAATTTGAAACTTGATTTGAATTTGAATTGAAAACCCTAGAGAAAATAAATAGAAAAGCAACTAGAAATTCCCTGGAAAATGGAAAAACTTAATTCAGCTCAAGTCGGCCCACCAGGCCCAACCCCGTGCCCGCGCCCGCGCCCTCGATCCCTAACAGGCGGGTCCCGCCTGTCGGTGCCAACCCGCGCACCTCTTCTCTTCCTCTCTCCCTCTCGCTGCTGTGTGGGGCCGACCTGTCAGCGTCGTTTCTCTTTCGCACGTGCTCTCTCTCTCTCTCTCTCTCTCTGTATGCATCGCGGACCCCACCCGTCAGCCCGTCCCTAACCTCCCACCCACGTCCCTCGCCGTGGACGTGCCCATGTCAGCGCGTTCTGCGGCCACCTCCGCACGCCCTCGCCCCTTCAGACCCCGTGCCCTGCTCGCCCACTTCCCGCTGCTCATTTGCGCCCTTAGCCGAGCTCTCTCGCCCTGCGCGCGCGACCAGACAAGCTCCGCCGCCGCTCACCGAAGACCGGCGCCGTTACGCGACCGTCGTTGAGCCCGCGTCGCATCTGTTGCCCCGATGAGTTTTGCCTCGCCTTTAGCAACTCGGGACACCCCTTGGTTTGTCCTTTCCCCTCTGGTTTCACCGGTCCACGCTCACCGGAGCACTTCTTGCGCAACCGGAGTCCGCCGCCGTCGACCCGAGGCTTCACCACCCTCCCCCGTCCTCCAGGCGCTCCTGAGTTCGCGCTCGAGGTAAGAAACCTCCCCATGCACTTAATTCATCTGTTATTGCCCTAATGCCTATGCAATTCCTCGCCGGAGTTTATCCGTGCCGCCGTTAGCCCGCCTCGCCGTGTCCCACGCTCTCTGGTGCCCCCATGCCGACGTGATGCCCACGGTCGAGTTCGCCATGTCGCCCTGAACGCGCCTGAGCCTTTCCTCGAGCCCCTAGAGCCCCGCCGTGGCCATCCCCTCGTCTCCGGCGAGACCTCGCCGTGGAGTCTCGTGACGCCACCGCACCCATGACCGGTCGCCGGCCGTTGGATCTTGGGCATCCGTCCGATATCTGGCGGTCTGGATTTAATTAGGACAGATCTAATCCCGACCGCCCGATCCAGATCCGACTGTTCTCCACTCTCTCCCTCACCCGTGCCCCTGCCACTGGGCCTGGCCTATCAGCCCTGCCCTCGTTCGCTGACACCCCGAGCCCACCTATCAACGCTCGTCGCGCGCCCGCGCCTGCGCGCTCGACCGCGAGATCTAATCTCAACCGTCCGCTCGGGATCGTGCTGTCCAGAGTGCCCGATACCCTTCGCGTGGCAGTTTTGCGTAAGAGACCCTCGGGTTTCCGAGAATCAACCCGCCATCCCAGGTTTTCGCGCACAGGCCCATGAAATCTTGCAGATTCAACCCTAGGCTTTTAAATAATCACAGAGTTAAGCTTAATTTCATATTTTAAACTTCAAAACTTGTTTATTTCATATCTTTTTCATATGAACTCCAAATTTAGCGGTTCAAATTGCAAAATGCTCATAGGAATATTCTCTGTTCAAATAAATTGTGTTCATCTACAGTTTGTGTACTCTAAATTTTGGTCTAAGCTATAGGTTAGTTTATGAATTGATTTATTTATTTAAGAAAATAAATAAAAAGGAAATTCTAATGGCACTTAGATGTTTAATTTTGTGAAATTAATGAAATATTGTGCATGAATTGATCCATAGTATAATTTTGTGTCTCACTAAAATTTAGTGGCACTAAACAATATAGTCTATAATATCTAGAAAATCACTGATATCTAATCATATTAAACCCTAACACTTAAGCCTACCCTTTTATATTCATAATGTCTTGTCAAACTAATGCATACTTGATTGTACATGTTTGGTGTGATGTTCATTTGTACTTTCCAAATATATTGAATGTATGATCGCTTTATTTAGACAACGAGCAACCCATGGTTCCTGAGTTGTTGCCGAAGATCTTCCTGAGCAACAACCTGGTGAAGGCAAGTTTCCTCGGACCTATCATGTCCTATTTGCTTTATAATTCACTGTCCCGCATTACATTATTGAAAACTTAAGGATTGACTAGTTTGTATCTACTTATCCTTGTTTACCTTTTTGGGTTATCATGGTTAACTTTATGCTATTGCTTTACTTTAATCAATGAACATGATGTGAATATTATGATACAATGATGCTATCCTGATGATTTCTTGTGATACTTTAGGGGACTCAGGCTGTTTCCTGAGTACCTCTCCGTAAGGACCTGTTTGGGGAGTGACAACCCGGGATAACAGTGCAACCATGAGGGTGGAATGGGACGCCCTTAGCCGATTAATTAGAGGAACTAGAGGAGTAGTTGGCTTCACCGTAGGGCCGTCAATGGGGTCTGGGCACAGTACTTGCTCTGCCGAGGCTGGTTGCAGAGGTTCTCGATTTGGTTTTGTTAGTCACCCTTCCTTTAGGGAGATGTACTGTGTTTATCAAACTGGAGAAACCTAATGGGCGACTATGACCTCTAGGGAGTCTTTGTGAAGGCTACGTAGTGAGACCCTGCTAGGTCACCTTGGTAGTGATCAATGGGGAGGCTAGAACCTCGGGCAGAATGGGAATCACGACTTGTGGGTAAAGTGTGCGACCTCTGCAGAGCGTCAGAAACTGGTATATCAGCCGTGCTCACGGTTAAGAGTGGTCTTGGGATCCTCTTTGATTAGAAGAACTTTGGTTACTTTTATGATGATGGTTAATAATGATGGTTATAATTTTGATCTCTGGTATTTCCTTTTGGAGGGAGTGTTTTTGGGTAATAACTGGGTTTATTACTAAAACTTGGCTCTACTATTAAGTAATAAATATTTGACCAACTAAAAGCAACTGCTTAACCTCAAATTTTATGCTGATGAAGGTGCCTTCTTGGAGTTGCTTGACTTGAAATCCTAGAAAATACTTCAACTCCCCCATCATAGACATCTCAAATTTTTGAATCATGATCCTACTAAACTCTTCACAAGTAGATTTGTTAGTAGACCCAAATATGATATCATCAACATAAATTTGGCATACAAACAAATACTTTGCAATAGTTTTAGTAAAGAGAGTAGTATCGGCTTTATCGACTTTGAAGCCATTAGTGATAAGAAAATCTCTTAGGCATTCATACCATGCTCTTGGGGCTTGCTTGAGCCCATAAAGCGCCTTTGAGAGTTTATACACATGGTTAGGGTACTCACTATCTTGAAAGCCGGGAGGTTGCTCAACATAGACCTCTTCCTTGATTGGTCCATTGAGGAAGGCACTTTTCACGTCCATTTGATAAAGCTTAAAGCCATTGTGAGTAGCATAGGCAAGTAATATGCGAATTGACTCAAGCCTAGCTACAGGTGCATAGGTTTCACCGAAATCCAAACCTTCAACTTGTGAATATCCCTTGGCCACAAGTCGGGCTTTGTTCCTTGTCACCACACCATGCTCATCTTGTTTGTTGCGGAATACCCACTTGGTACCTACAACATTTTGGTTAGGACGTGGAACTAAATGCCATACCTCATTCCTCGTGAAATTGTTGAGCTCCTCTTGCATTGCCAACACCCAATCCGAGTCTCTTAGTGCATCCTCTACCCTGTATGGCTCAATATAGGAAACAAAAGAGTATTGTTCACAAAAATGAGCGACTCGAGATTGAGTGATTACCCCTTATGAATATTGCCGAGGATAGAGTTCATGGGGTGATCTCTTTGAATCACTTGGTGGACTCTTGGATGTGGCGGTCTTTGACCCTGTACTTCTTGATCATCTTCCTTGTCTTGATCATTGTCATCTCCCCCTTGATTATTATCATCCTCTTGAGGTGGCTCATCTTCTTGATCATTGTTTTGAGCTTGATCCTCATCTTGGGTCGGTGGAGATGCTTGATTTGAAGATGATGGTTGATCTTGAGCTTGAGTGGGCTCTTCGGATTCCTTAGGACACACATCCCCAATGGACATGTTCCTTAGCGTGACGCATGGAGCCTCTTCATCATCTAGCTCATCAAGATCAACTTGCTCTACTTGAGAGCCATTAGTCTCATCAAACACAATGTCACAAGAAACCTCAACTAATCCAGTGGATTTGTTGAAGACTCTATATGCCCTTGTGTTTGAGTCATAACCAAGTAAAAATCCTTCTACAGCCTTAGGAGCAAATTTAGATTTTCTACCTATTTTAACAAGAATAAAACATTTGCTACCAAAGACTCTAAAATATGAAACATTGGGCTTTTTACCGATGAGGAGTTCATATGATGTCTTCTTGAAGATTCGGTGAAGGTATAACCGGTTGATGGAGTAGCAGGCGGTGTTAATCGCCTTAGCCCAAAACTAGTCTGGAGTCTTGTACTCATCAAGCATGGTCATTGCCATGTCCAATAGAGTTCTATTCTTCCTCTCCACTACACCATTTTGTTGAGGTGTGTAGGGAGAAGAGCTCATGCTTGATTCCCTCCTCCTCAAGAAATCCTTCTATTTGAGAGTTCTTGAACTCTGTTCCGTTGTCGCTTCTTATCTTTTTGATTCTTAATCCAAACTCATTTTGAGCTCGTCTCAAGAATCCCTTGAGTGTCTCTTGGGTTTGAGATTTTTCCTGTAAAAAGAATACCCAAGTGAAGCGAGAATAATCATCCACAATTACAAGACAATACTTACTCCCACCGATGCTTATGTAAGCAATCAGACCGAATAAATCCATGTGGAGTAGCTCAAGCGGCATGTCGGTCGTCATGATGTTCTTGTGTGGATGATGGGCACCAACTTGCTTCCCTGCTTGACATGCGCTACAAACCCTGTCTTTCTCAAAATGAACATTGGTTAGTCCCAAAATGTGCTCTCCCTTTAGAAGTTTGTGAAGATTCTTCATCCCAACATGGGCTAGTCGGCGATGCTAGAGCCAACCCATATTAGTCTTAGCAATTAAGCAAGTATCGAGTTCAGCTCTATTAAAATCAACTAAGTATAGCTGACCCTCTAATACTCCCTTAAATGCTACTGAATCATCACTTCTTCTAAAACAGTAACACCTATATCCGTAAAAAGACAGTTGTAACCCATTTTGCATAATTGAGAAACAGAAAGCAAGTTATAATCTAAAGAATCTACAATAAAAACATTGGAAATGGAATGGTTAGGTGATATAGCAATTTTACCAAGTCCTTTGACCAAACCTTGATTTCCATCTCCAAACGTGATAGCTCTTTGGGGATCTTTGTTTTTCTCGTAGGAGGAGAACATCCTTTTCTCCCCTGTCATGTGGTTTGTGCATCCGCTATCAATGATCCAACTTGAGCCCCCGGATGCATAAACCTGCAAAATAGTTTTAGGCCTTGTTCTTAGGTACCCAAACAGTCTTTGGTCCTTTCACGTTAGAAACAAGCACCTTGGGTACCCAAACACAAGTATTGGAGCCCTTGTGTTTGCCCCCAACATATTTGGCGACTACTTTGCCTGATTTGTTAGTTAAAACATAAGAAGCATCAAAAGTTTTAAATGAAACATTAGGTTCATTTGATGCAGTAGGAGATTTCTTTTTAGGCATTTTAACATGGGTAGAATGCCTAGAGCTAGAAGCCTCATTTTTATACATAAAAGCATGATGTGAAACATTATCAGGTTTCCTAGCATGAATTCTCCTAATCTTATGCTCAGGATAACCAGCAGGATATAAAATGTAACCCTCGTTATCCTGAGCCATGGGAGCCTTACCCTTAACAAAATTAGACAATTTCTTGGGGGCATTAAGCTTGACATTGTCTCCCTATTGGAAGCTGAAAGGGAAATAGGATCAAACCTTTTCCTAATTGATTTTGGTGGTTGAATTGTCCAACACAAATAATTGGACTAACTAGTTTGTTCAAGATTATATATTCTACAGGTGCCAAAGGTTCAACACAAACCAATCAAAAGAACAAGTTAGGTCTCAAAAGGAAGGAGCAAAAAGGGAACCGAAGGCTGCCCTGGTCTGGCGCACCGGACAGTCCGGTGCACCACCGGACAGTGTCCGGTGCACCAGGGTGCTTCAACTCAAACTCTTCACCTTCGGATTTCATAGGCGCAGCTCCGCTATAATTCACCGGACTGTCCGGTGTGCCACCGGACTGTCCGATGCACCAACGGAGCAACGGCTACCTGCGCGCAACGATCGACTCTGCAAAGTGAACAGTGAAATTCAGATGTCAGAGCAGCGAGTCAGAGGGGCACCGGACTGTCCGGTGTGACACCGGACTGTCCGGTGCCACAAGAGGACAAAGCCTCCAACGGTCGACCAACTCCAAGCCCTAACGGAAGGATGACGTGGCTGCGCACCGAACACTGTCCGGTGGCGCACCGGACTGTCCGGTGCGCCCTTCGCCAGCAGACTTCACCAACGGCTAGATTTTGGTTGGTGGCTATAAATACCACCCAACCGGCCACTTCAAAGAGTGGCAGCCCAAGCAACATTCCAAGTCATCTAGTTGACATACTCAAGCTCTCCCAACCACATATATTCATTGATCCATCCTATACACAAGATTTAGACCACTACAACCAACACAAGTGCCACAAAAGAGAGAGCAAGCAAAAGAGAGCTACTCATTTGAGTTTAGCACTAGTGCCTTGTGAGATTCATGAGAGATAGTGTATGCTTCATCTTTGTGTTCATTTGCGCGTGGAGTTTTGACTCCCATTGAACTTCCTCCAAAGTTTTGGAGGCTTGTAAAAGCTAGCGAGAGACACCAAAGTGTGTGGTGGTCCTTGCGGGATCGAAAGTGATCCTTGAGAAGAAGAAGAGCTCGCCGATCCTTGTGTGATCGGTGGTGTTGGAGACTTGTTCTCAAAAGCTTAGAATTAAGAACAAGGCAACATAAAAAATGTTAAGTGTTAAAGTCCTTCGTCCTTCGGAACATTATATCCCTTCGGGAGATAATGTATTTCGGACGAAGGTCACAAGAGACATACCTTCGTAAACATAACAAGTAATGACGAAGGATTCATATAGGGTATGAAATATAATATAAACGCCATCATAGAATCATTTCTATTTTATTAACATGGAAAAATAGAAATGATTTCAAATTACAAATGTACCTTCGGTCCTGAGAGAAGGTAGAAAGTACAAGCGTGACGCAAAAGCAGATGCCAAGTCAGCGTGAACAGTACGGGAGTACTGTTCATCTATTTATAGGCGCGGGACGCAGCCCACGTAAAATTACATCCATGTCCATTACATTAGTTAACGGCTTATGGGAATCTGTCGAGGCCCACGTAGTCTTTTCATCTTTAAGTCGGTTCCCCTTTCCGCTATCGCGACGAAGCTTCCCTGCACACAGCTTCGGCTGTGCACCGTCCTTCGTAGAACTTGGTAATCAGCTCGTCCTTCGTCTGGCTCAGGCTTCGTCCTGACCGTGCTTTATGTTCATAATTCTGAGTCCGAAGATACCTGTTCACATAATCCACTTGGAAAACATTGTCAAATCATGTTTTTGAGGACCTTCGGAGGACGAAGGCCCCCAACAGTAGCCCCTCGCAATATTAATTTGTTAATAATAAATTCAGATTGCGATATGGACGAAGGCCTTGAGCCGAAGGTCCGAAAAAACACCTTCCCTTTGCTAGAATAGCAACATTCACTGACAAGCGGGGTCTTTCAATTTTCAGCGCCCTGGGCGTATAAATAAGATCACACCGCCAACTCATTTGGTACGCACACTTGCCATCTGCTTCGGTCCACTAAATTTTTAGCTCTTGTGCATTAAGATTGGTGACCTTTTTGATTTCGAAGCTTCGGCCCTGAAAACAATTTTTTAGCGTGTCCGAAGATGTCTGAAGGTAAGAAGATCCCTGCTGAGACGAAGCTGAGTCTCGAAGAAGAGAAGAATTTGGGGTTTCTGATAGCGATGGCGGAGACCAATACAGAGAAAATCACCAAGGAGATTCTTGAAGGTTTGTCCGAAGATACTGGTGACAGCGACAGCTATGATGTAGAAAGTGGTGGGGAAGAGGCCGAAGATCGACCATGGCGGCCAAGTCACACGGTTTTCGGTAAGACCACTATCAAGCAGAGTCATATTGATAATATGAGGGGGAGGTATTTTCGAGATATATCTGTTGTGAGGGCTGACGCTGGAGAGAAGACTTCTCCCACCCCAGAAGAAGATGAAGTCGTAGTCTTTCGAAGCTTTCTCAAGGCTGGGCTTCGGTTCCCCCTAAGCAACTTTGTTGTTGAAGTCCTGAAGACATTTCAAGTCTACCTTCATCAAATTACCCCCGAAGCCATCATAAGAATGGGGGTGTTTGTCTGGGCTGTGAGAAGCCAAGGTTTGGAACCAAACGCTAAAAGTTTCTGCAATATTCATGAGTTATTATACGAGACGAAGCCCTGGGGAAAAGAACAATACCACAACAATTTTGGGTGTTATAGCTTCGGTGCCCGCTCCGGGTCAAGCTGCCCTGTGCCGACCTTTCGGAAGAGGTGGCCCGGAGCCTGGATGACAGAGTGGTTCTATGTGAAGAATGACTTATCAGCGCAAGAAAATGTTAAAAGTATCGTTATGCGCCCCATCTGGCAACGCTTCGGACTACGAAGGCCGAAGGTTGAAATGGACGAAGCAGCCGAGGAATGCCAAAGAGCCTTCAGCGTAATCTGCTCTTTCATTGGGACAAGGGACTTGGTCCAAGAGCACATTGCCTTCAGGGTATGGCCACTTACAGAAAAGTGGGAAATGCCGAAGGAGACCATTAAAGAATCCGACGAAGGCGGATTGGTGAGACTGAAATACACATTCAAATATGCAGATAAATTTGTTGAGCCTGATGATGACTGGTTGAAAAGCATTGAAACATTAAGTGACGAACTGCTTGGGGCATACTCGAAGGCTGAAAATACTGCGCTATCAGCAGCCTTCGGAGGCCGAAAAAAGAAAAGGCTCAACCGTGTGTTTGACGCAGTCGGGTTTATCTACCCTGACTATCATTATCCGGTATTGGGTCGCAAAAGGAAAAATGCTTCTCCTGCGACAGAAGCTACCACAAGTGCCACTAGTGAGCCAGCGCCTCAAAGGAAAAAGATGAAGGTGCTCACCCATCGGACACGCTTTATTGAGCCGGCCACAGTGCCAGAATTTATTGGTGAAATTTCTTTGGCCTCTGAAGCTACAGAACCAGCTCCAGTGCCGAAGACAGTAGAGAAAACTGAAGCGCCTTCAGCAGTAGAAAAACCGAAGACCGAAGGGCCAAAAACATCAGAAATTTTAAGTCCTTCAGCAAATGTCGACACAACAAAAAATCAAAAGGGCCCACTGGTGACCCCAAGAAGAAAACGGATGGTGAACGTGCTGGATGTCTTGGAGACAATTAAGTCTTCAAGCACAACCGCAAAGGAGTCTGCTGAACTCGCTGAAGCCTCTACTGAAGCTTCGAAACAACGAGCTGAAGCTGAAGCTGGGCCTTCAGAGCCCACCAAGGAACAATCCGAGAAAATATCAGAACCAGCCTTGGTTGAAGAAATTGACACGGCCACCCTCGAAGCTCCCTCCAGCATACGCGATTACATCGTGCGACATGCTTCGGGGAAAAAACTATCTGAAGAAGAGACCTATGAAGCGAATCACTATGCTAGGGAGTTAAAGTATCTGAAGGGGGCAGTAGTATTCAATGGGACAAACGAAGATGATTTCCTATACTGCCTCCCTGATAACAAAGAATTATCTGTCTGCCAGGAGATGGCCAGGAGTATGGGTTTCCCAAAACTCGAAGCTGGATTAAGCGCCATGACGAAAGAGGATCTCGCGGACAGCCTTGCGTACAATAGCCTAAAGGTATGGAAATTAAGCGTTTTAAAAAAAACTTTTTAATGCGTAATTCATTCCTTTATTCTTATATGGATTCTTTTTCATATAGGGCTTGATTCTGAGCAACGCATTAAGAGCCCAAAAAAGCGCCGAAGATGAAAGCTATGACATTGCGTTTAACAATTTACGCTCCGAAGTTATCAAACTGAGAAACGAAGCTCTGGAAAAGGATAAAATTCTGCTTACACTGGTAGATAAAGTGAAGAAGGACGAAGCTGCTTCAAAAGCCCAGGCCGAAGCCCAAAAGCGTGAAATTAAAGATCTTCAGAAACAGCTAACTAGAGCCAAAGAGGAACGTGTGCTTGAGGAAACGAAACGAGAACTTAGTGATTATATGGTCAATAAATTGGAGTTAAGTGTTAAAGAGCTTCGTGCATCTCAGAGGAAATGTTATGTTAAATCTGTAGAATGCGTGAATAAAATTAAAACCAGCTTCGCCAGCGTGGGCGCCTTTTCCAGCGAAGAGAATTTCTCTCGAGGCAATCCCGAAGGTCCACTGGAATGGATTAGTCACGAAGCAGAGGCTTTCGAGGAGATCCTGAGCAGTCGCGGCGACATCTGCGCTTTTTCGGGCGCCAGAGGAATTGCTTCTGTCTTAGAGAAGAAAGGTTGCGGGCATGTAAAATTTTTAGCTCAGTCCGAAGCTGCCTTATCTTCCGAAGACATCAAGGACCCCTCGGCCGAAGCAAGCGTGGTTGGTGGCAAATTTTTTACTGATATCTGGAACGACGGCGGCCGAGGAATGGCGCAAGAAATCATCCAAAGGAGCGAAAAAGGCATCCATGATGCCAGGAAAGTGGCAGAAGCTGCCGAAAGAAGTACAGAGCCCGAAAGGCAATTAGGTACCAATTAGTCGCTCTTATTGTGTTGTAATTTTTATTTCAAACTTTGCTCACAGTTTGTAATAGTAATGAAGAAATGTTCTCTTCCCTCAGAAGCTGCTGGATCGACTGCCGACCCCCACACAAAAGGGGATGATGAAATTAAACAAATGGCCGAAACTATCATGGACAAAGTTGTTGATCAACTTCTAAATGAAGCCGCCGAAGCAGTATTAAGAGAAGACTAGATGCTATTTAGAAAAAAACATTTAAAGTGTGATCTATGTAACATTTTGTACATTCGAATGTAATATACAAGTCTCTTTTCATTATTCAATTCTTTACGATGCATGAAACTCTACATACATACCATTTTTGAGCCTTCGGCGAAAAAACACCTTCCCTTCTTTTCATGCTTCGTGAAGAAGACATTCTCCGTTAAAATTATTCTGATGAAACACATTCATGCTTCATGAAAACATTCTCCGAAGCTATACAACTTCGATATTGCTCTGATGAAGCTCGTCCATGCTTCGTAAAAATATTCTCCGAAGCTGTATTCCGAAGATTATCATTGTATTCCCTCGTGACTTTACACAATTTTCACTTTCTCAAAGTGTCCCTTCGAAGGTTGATACTGTGTCCCCTTCTTTTGCCAGATGCAACATGATGTATGATGCTTATGTTATGCAAAATGATGTGATGATGTTATGTTATGCAAATGACATTTGTTCCGAAGATACACACAAAATATATTCGTAAGCTCTGCATTCCCTTAGGAACGTCTTTGGAGCTTCTTCGTCTTTTACTTAGACGGTATAAGCTCTGCATTCCCTTAGGAACGTCTTTGGAGCTTCTTCGTCTTTTACTTAGACGGTATCAGCGTTGACTTTTCGCTGTATGCTCTGCATTCCCTTAGGAACGTCTTTGGAGCAAAAACTTACACTGCGCTCCCTTTGGAACGGCTTTTTGTAACTTCGGCAACTTACTCTGCGCTCCTTAGAACGACTTTTTGTTGCTTCGAAGGGTTTTTAATAATCCGAAGATCCTCCGTGTTACCGCAAATTTTTAAGCTTCAGCAACTTAAACCTGTAAAGAAGATAGGTTTTTCTGATAACCAACCAGAAACTACTATATGAAAACTGAAGTGTTCTTTATTACATAGAAAACAGAACTTAAACGGAAAAGACTGCTATCAAAGTAGGATATTTGTCAATAAATGTGCTTCGACTCTGGCACAGTACTATTGACTGTACGGGCTTCAGATTGCTCTCTGAGATCCCTTTGGTGCGGAACATATTGGCTCCCTTCTGGCTGCTGGCCTTGATGCAGCGGAGGTGGAGGCGGGGGCTGTTGCCATGAAGCTTGAGGTTGACTTGCCGAAGCTACGGAAACTGCAGGGTGGTTGCCCACGTACTCCGGGATGTAAGGCTGATGATACGAAGCAGTATGCATGACCTGCTTCGGCTGTCCCTGTTGCGCTGCAGCTTCTGCTAGTTCCTTTTGTTTCTGGATGGTAACATGGCACATCCTGGTGGTATGGCCCTTGTTCTCACCGCAGAATAAACAAAATGTCCTCCTTGGTTGATCTCCAAATCTCCCGCCGAAGCCCCTGGCGCCTCTGCCTCTTGGAGCTGGTGGCCAAAAGAAAGTTTGCTGCTGCCCCGAAGCCTGTGAGGAGCACTGCGGCCTGCTCTGCTGACTTCCCTTATCATCATTTTGAGTGTTGTGGATAGACCTGACATGCCTCGGGTAGAATCGTCCCCCGAAGCCCCTGGTCATCTCAGAAAATCTGAAGGCCTCCTCCCTTCTTTGGCGAAAGTCGTTATCTGCACGAATGTACTCGTCCATCTTTTGGAGTAGCTTTTCCAGAGTCTGAGGAGGCTTCCTAGCAAAGTATTGGGCTGCAGGTCCAGGACGAAGCCCCTTGATCATGGCTTCGATAACAATTTCATTGGGCACCGTTGGTGCCTGTGCCCTCAAACGCAAGAACCTTCGGACATACGCCTGAAGGTATTCTTCATGATCCTGAGTACACTGAAACAAGGCTTGAGCAGTAACCGGCTTCGTCTGAAATCCTTGAAAGCTGGTTAACAACATATCCTTCAGCTTCTGCCATGAGGTGATCGTTCCTGGTCGAAGGGAGGAATACCAGGTCTGAGCAACATTCCTGACGGCCATAACGAAAGACTTCGCCATGACTGCAGCATTGCCCCCATACGAAGATACTGTTGCTTCGTAGCTCATTAAGAACTGCTTCGGGTCTGAGTGGCCGTCGAACATGGGAAGCTGGGGCGGCTTATAGGATGAAGGCCAAGGTGTAGCCTGCAGCTCAGCGGACAAAGGAGAAGCATCATCAAAAACAAAATTTCCCTGATGGAAATTGTCATACCAGTCATCTTCGTTGACGAAGCCCTCCTGATGAAGGTCTTTCTGCTGAGGCCTTCTGTTTTGCTCATCATGAGTAAGATGGCGAACTTCCTCAGAGGCTTCGTCTATCTGCCGTTGCAACTCAGCTAGCCGGGCCATCTTCTCCTTCTTTCTCTGCACCTGTTGATGTAGCATCTCCATATCCCTGATTTCCTGGTCTAGCTCTTCCTCCTGAAGCGTTGGGCTGACGGCCTTTCTCTTCTGGTTTCGGGCCTCCCGAAGAGAGACGGTCTCCTGGTTGTGGTCCAGCGGTTGCAGTGCTGCAGCCCCAGCCGCTGAAGCTTTCTTCGGTGCCATAGCGAAGGTCTACAACTTCCGAAGGTGTTCAAAAAAACTCGAAGTGGAAGTGAGTTCACCGGAGGTGGGCGCCAATGTTGGAGACTTGTTCTCAAAAGCTTAGAATTAAGAACAAGGCAACATAAAAAATGTTAAGTGTTAAAGTCCTTCGTCCTTCGGAACATTATATCCCTTCGGGAGATAATGTATTTCGGACGAAGGTCACAAGAGACATACCTTCGTAAACATAACAAGTAATGACGAAGGATTCATATAGGGTATGAAATATAATATAAACGCCATCATAGAATCATTTCTATTTTATTAACATGGAAAAATAGAAATGATTTCAAATTACAAATGTACCTTCGGTCCTGAGAGAAGGTAGAAAGTACAAGCGTGACGCAAAAGCAGATGCCAAGTCAGCGTGAACAGTACGGGAGTACTGTTCATCTATTTATAGGCGCGGGACGCAGCCCACGTAAAATTACATCCATGTCCATTACATTAGTTAACGGCTTATGGGAATCTGTCGAGGCCCACGTAGTCTTTTCATCTTTAAGTCGGTTCCCCTTTCCGCTATCGCGACGAAGCTTCCCTGCACACAGCTTCGGCTGTGCACCGTCCTTCGTAGAACTTGGTAATCAGCTCGTCCTTCGTCTGGCTCAGGCTTCGTCCTGACCGTGCTTTATGTTCATAATTCTGAGTCCGAAGATACCTGTTCATATAATCCACTTGGAAAACATTGTCAAATCATGTTTTTGAGGACCTTCGGAGGACGAAGGCCCCCAACAGGTGGAAAGAGGGAAAGGGTTGAAAAAGACCCGTCCTTAAGTGGACTCCTCGACGGGGACTAGGCCTTCGAGGGCCGAACCTCGGTAAAACAAATCACCCGTGTCCATTGTGTTTATTGCTTGTGATTTGTTTGATTTCCCTCACTCTAAGTCTTTCTTGCTTTATTCTTGGCTAATCTTATTTAGTGTTGCCTTAAGTTAAATTCTCATTTAGTGGGGCAACACATTGCAAGAAAGAACTCGTGTCATTACTCTTCTTATCTAAGCCTTCTTGCTTTACTCTCATAGACTTGTTAGTAGTATTGATTTATCACTTCCGCATTATTTAAGCGCAATACTCTTTACAAGCAAGATCTTAGTTCTTATACTTCATTACTTGTATATCTTGTTCTAACCACTAATCAAGGGATCTAGTTGGGGGATAAAGTTTTAATTTTCAGGTTTTGCCTATTCACCCCCCTCTAGGCGACTTTCAATTGGTATCAGAGCCAAGGCACTTCATCTTGAGTCTAACAACTCGAAGTGATGGCTCGTAGAAGATCCCAAAAGAACAAGAAGACCCAAGAAAACACAACTCGGAAGGAGGTAACTCTTGAGATTTTATTTGATGATTGTTCTAACTATGATTCATGGTCATCTAGTGTACTAAATGCTTTTAGAACTCTAGATCCTCGATTAGAACAAATTATAGACAAGAGTATCTTCCCTCCTAGTTTTAATGGAAAAATTATCTCCGAGGAGGATCAAAGATGTTTTCGCTTAAACTACCTAGCTTTTGACATCTTAAGCAATTCTCTTAGCAAAAAAGATTATCGTGCCTTCATATCAAATTATGACGAATCCATCCATGATGCGCACGATATTTGGACTAGAATTAAAAACAAATTTAATGAGTCCAAACATGATAGTTCATTTTGTGCTTCTACTTCCTTTGGTATTTGTGATACTAACCCTTGCAAGAAAGAAGAAGAAAATGAACGATGGAGACCAAACGATGAATCCACCTCTCCTAAAGGTTTGTCTTCCCATTTCAATTCCCACATATGTTGTGTGGCTAATGAAAATGATAGCGGAAGGACAAATGAGGATGAAGAGGAAGAAAGAAGCTTCTTGCATCTCTATGCTCGTCTAAGCCAAGAAGATAAGGCGGTCATGCTCAAACTTCTAGAAAGAGCGAGAGAGCAAAGCGAAGCTCGTCAAAGGCTAGAAGATGTTATCTCCATGAAAATGCTACACTTTGACGAGTTGACTAAAGAACATGAGGAGCTAAAGTGCTCTCATGTTGATTTGGTCCAAAGGTATGAAACCATTTCAATTGAGCAAGATAACGCTTTACATTGTATCGCTCAATTAGTAAATAGGAATACCTTGCTTAAGGACCAAGTAGAAAAGCTAAAAGTTGAAAACTAGCTTTTCAAGAAAAATATGATATGCTCCTATGCTCTCATGAAAATCTTAGAGATGATCATATCATATTAAACATTGCTCATGAGGTTGTGATAGAAAACTTAAAATCCCAACAACCTCACTCATGCACATGTATTCAAATTGATACTATATTACCATGTGCTAATGCTTGTTGTCCGTCGACAAGCAAATCTTCCTTTGAGCTAGAATTTGCAGGAACAAATGATGATACATATCAAAAGCTCAAAGAAGAAAATGAGAGGCTAAAGATTAGCTTGACACAACTAAAAGGGAAATGCATTGCCCAACCTTCTCAAGATAACCGTGATCACATGGTGAAGAAGCTTGAGACGGGAACAACCCTGGCATGCACTAAAACCCTTGAAGAAAATGTCAAGGACTTGAGGATTGCAAAGAGGAGGGAACAAAAGAAGAAAATCAACACCTCTTCCAAAAGCCTCAACCATGCCTCCATGCAAGGTAACATCCAAGGTAATGATCAAGCCAGACTTCACATTAACAGGTGTAGTGAATGCTTTGAAAAGGGACACTTGATTAGGTCATGTCCCTACATTAAAAAAGGCTTGATTATTAACAAGGATGATAGACTTTGTTTTAAATGCTCCAAGAAGGGACACTTACTTAGATCTTGTCCCCATTTAAAACAAAAAGGCATAGGGTTAGAAAAGAAAACTTTCACTAACCATGTAGCAAGCAACAAACAAGGAAAGAAGAAAGCTTCAAAACTTAAAAAACGCTTATGCTACACCTGCCGAGAGAAGGGACATCAATGCAAGGATTGTCCCATTGGTAACAATTCCACTCCTAACTTGTCAATTGATTTTCATATAACTAGGCAACCCAAAATTGCAACTTGTGCTAGAAAGGTAATGAGTTTACCTAGTGCTAACACAAAGGACTTTTGAGTTCCTAGATCTTTGTTGACTAACCATGATGGACCCATCAAGCGATGGGTACCAAAATATACTTGACCAGCTCTGCAGGAGAAGGAGATGATATGAAGCCTTGGGGTGCTTAAGAGAGTTCATTTAATTCTTATCAACTCAAGCTATCAATCTTTAATGATCTATATCCGTGATTGACCCAAGGTTATTCTTCAAATTACTATGTCCTAAAACTCATATCATCTCGAGAAAGATATTGATGTTGTAGGAAATAAAAGAAGTTACATGTGTGAAAAATCAAGGCCTACAACATGGAGGAAAGTCAAAGGATGGTAACTTCTATGCTTTTAAGTGCAAGTATCTTAAATTATCATTTCTTAGGTGTCTTGTGTAGTCACATAGAAATATGTAGCACTTCAAATGTTTTTAAACTTGTATTACCATTCTTTGAAGAATTTCCTCTCATACGGTAGATTGCATACTCATCATTTCCATCCTATGGCAATCTACATGCTTTAAATCATTGCAAGTCTCATGGCTTGTTCTTCGCTAGTCATTCTATTATTGCCATGATTCTAGATATAGAGAGATATTTCAAGTTCTTAAAAGAATAAGGTGTCATGTAAGGAATTCAAATCCTTAGGACACTTATAAAAGGAAAACTCTCTCTATAACTAGAATAGTGAGACTAATGATTTTATCTAAGTAACCCAAGTAGTTGCACTTGTAGAGAATAGGTTTCTCTTTGGAAAAGCATGTGATCTAACATAAAATGAAAAATCAATCCAATAATTTATGATGTACTTCTACTTGCTTAAATTGGATTTGATTCTTTCACATTTATCGCTTTCCATATCATGAATTAGATTTATTCCCTTAATCTTAAAGGATTATTTATGCTTGTTTTATGAGTTAAAATTGAGCATAACATCATCTATGGATAATCTAGTTCATGCTATGAAGTTTCCATGCTTTTAGTAATCTAGCTTTTCATTCCCTATCAAAAATGATTACTAAATGGAAACTAGTGCTTGTGTTACTAACGTATCTCTTGAGGTTACTTATAAATATGCACAAAAGAGAAAGTGCACAAGCCTCATGGGTTGATCTTCACCCAAAAGAAGAAAGGTAAAAGCAAAGGTATGGGAACTCATCTTCTTAATTAAGTTTAGTTCCCATCTCAATGGGTATTTAATCTAAATTATCATATTCTACCCTTGTGAGGAATAGATTTTTTATTGGACCGAAATTAACTAAGTGTGCATTCAATATCATTTTCACAAAATGCATTTGTCCATTAGAATCTATTTCATGCCTTTGCTATGTATGTTCTCATATTGACTTGCCACCAAGTAATGATTAATAAATTCAATATGAAGAAGTAAATTTCCTGTGATTTATCAAAATGTTTAGAGAGTGCATATTTCTTTTGATGTGCACAAATGTTAAAGAAATTTACTTCATGTCTATGTGACTTATGGATGATGAATTATGTTTATTTCCTATCTAAGAAGTCATCCTTCATCATATACTCCCTTGTGCTATTAACATCTTTCTTGAGTATTTTCAATAAGTTTAAAAGGAAAAAGAAACAACTACAAAGGGAGGACACTCACAAGAAAGAGAAAGACATCAAGTGCAACAACACCTACTTGGATAATGAGGTTTTCAAAAATCAATGGTGTGGTTGTGAGTATTCTAAATCTTTTTCATTGTGAGAATACCAGGCATGAGTTGTTTATTGCAAATCTTATAAGTCTTGATCAAGATAAATAGTGCTTCTCCCTATTTGCCTTTAAAAGTGAGTGCATCCACCCATTTCCTTCATTCTTGATGCATATCTCTAGGGGGAGCCTATTTTTGATTATATTGAGACTAGCACGTTATCTTAGAAATCTCATATTGTCTCATGAATGAAAACAAGTTTCTCATAAGGCATGCTACTTCATTTCAATCTATCTTGGTAAAATAACGTCATCTTTATCAAGGATTGTAGCTTTCAATATTAAAGTAGCATATTTATCGGATTCTCCTATTTATGAGCATGTTTGAAAATCTAATGCCTATGTTGTTCTTTTGATCGCATCTGCTGTATGATCATTGAATAACTTCAATTATCACTCATGCTTCTTAGTGCCTCATGTAATTTCTTGGTAATTTCAATCAACATCTATCTTGATATGCACTAAGTTAAAAGGAGAATTCTTGATATATTTGAGCAATTAGTGATCTACTTGATATCTAATAACAATGACTTAGAAATGGATCACTAGTTGTAAGAACTCTCTCCTGTGCGAAATATTTCCATATATTGTCCTAAGTATAGGTCTTAAGCAACTAAGACTAAGGACAAAGCACAATGAAGAGAGCATCCGTAAGTAAAGGTACAAAAAGGTAAAACTCCTCAACCTCATTCATACATGTACCTAAATCTTCCTACATTCTTTGCATATCTTGTATAAAAGGAAGAGAAAGCATGTTCATGCATTAAACCCTGCTTCATACCTAGTTTAACGTCTCAAACATTCGTTCTTACTCTTTGTTTAAACTGGGTGAAGTAATTTTATTGTCAAAGAGCTTAAAGCTTAACCTTGTAACGAGGATAAGCTGCCTTTGTTCCAAAGGTGGATGGTCCTTAAGCCTCTTTGAAACTCTTAAAGGTAAATGCTTGAGATATTTATAACATGCTTTCATAAGTGCATAAACTGTCTTAAGCATCACACTTATTCTATGACACAATGCACTTCACATCCTCTATGATATAGATATGATCTCATTAACCTAATTATGTGCATTTGGCATTTAAGACCAAAAATTTGTATTCCTCTCAAAGCACATATTTAGGGGGAGCAATCTATATCATATAAGAATTGTTTAAGCTTAATTGACATATCCTTTTTATCATATCTCTTTCCTTTGGTACATTTGCATATTTTTTATATCTATTGTGTGCCAAGGCTAAGACTAATATGTTTTCATGAGCATCTCATATATTAAGTCTTAGATTGAAAGGGAAATGGATTATTCGGCAAAGACATCGCTTCCACTCAACTCCATTGGTATTATCCACTCTTTGCCGGTATTCCGCCGTCTCTCCGTCCTTGGTATAATCTTCACTCATGTTTTATTTGCCAAAGGGGAGAAAGTAGTTTTATAAAGGGCTTATATTTCACTCAAAGTATCCATTTTTGGCGATTCATGCCAAAGGGGGAGAAAGTATTAGCCCAAAGCAAAAGGACCGCACCACCACCACCCTAATTTTAAAACTAATGATCTTCAATTGGTAAATTTCAAATTGGTACCTTACTGTGTTCAAAAGGGGGAGAAAGTACTATTTTCAAAATTGGTATATCAAAACCCTCTTGAACACTAAGAGGAGGATTTCATTAAGGGGGGAGTTTTGTTTAGTCAAAGGAAAAGCATTTGAAACAGGGGGAGAAAATTTCAAATCTTGAAAATGCTTCTCAAAATCTTATCCCTTGACTATTTTGCAAAACACTTTGAAAAGAATTTCCAAAAGAGTTTGCAAAAACAAAAAAAAATTGGTGCAAGCATGGTCTAAAACATTAAATATAAAGAAAGCATCCATGCATATCTTATGAAATATAGATTGGTTTTGCACATATATTATGCAAACTAGTTCAATTATGCACTTATATATTTGCTTTGGTTTGTGTTGGCATCAATCACCAAAAAGGGGGAGATTGAAAGGGAAATAGGATCAAACCTTTTCCTAATTGATTTTGGTGGTTGAATTGTCCAACACAAATAATTGGACTAACTAGTTTGTTCAAGATTATATATTCTACAGGTGCCAAAGGTTCAACACAAACCAATCAAAAGAACAAGTTAGGTCTCAAAAGGAAGGAGCAAAAAGGGAACCGAAGGCTGCCCTGGTCTGGCGCACCGGACAGTCCGGTGCACCACCGGACAGTGTCCGGTGCACCAGGGTGCTTCAGCTCAAACTCTTCACCTTTGGATTTCACAGGCGCAGCTCCGCTATAATTCACCGGATTGTCCGGTGTGCCACCGGACTGTCCGGTGCACCAACGGAGCAACGGCTACCTGCACGCAACGGTCGACTCTGCAAAGTGAACAGTGAAATTCAGATGTCAGAGCAGCGAGTCAGAGGGGCACCGGACTGTCCGGTGTGACACCGGACTGTCCGGTGCCACAAGAGGACAAAGCCTCCAACGGTCGACCAACTCCAAGCCCTAACGGAAGGATGACGTGGCGGCGCACCGAACACTGTCCGGTGGCGCACCGGACTGTCCGGTACGCCCTTCGCCAGCAGACTTCACCAACGACTAGATTTTGGTTGGTGGCTATAAATACCACCCAACCGGCCACTTCAAAGAGTGGGAGCCCAAGCAACATTCCAAGTCATCTAGTTGACATACTCAAGCTCTCCCAACCACATATATTCATTGATCCATCCTATACACAAGATTTAGACCACTACAACCAACACAAGTGCCACAAAAGAGAGAGCAAGCAAAAGAGAGCTACTCATTTGAGTTTAGCACTAGTGCCTTGTGAGATTCATCGAGAGATAGTGTGTGCTTCATCTTTGTGTTCATTTGCGCGTGGAGTTTTGACTCCCATTGAACTTCCTCCAAAGTTTTGGAGGCTTGTAAAAGCTAGCGAGAGACACCAAAGTGTGTGGTGGTCCTTGCGGGATCGAAAGTGATCCTTGAGAAGAAGAAGAGCTCGCCGATCCTTGTGTGATCGGTGGAAAGAGGGAAAGGGTTGAAAAAGACCCGTCCTTAAGTGGACTCCTCAACGGGGACTAGGCCTTCGAGGGCCGAACCTCGGTAAAACAAATCACCCGTGTCCATTGTGTTTATTGCTTGTGATTTGTTTGATTTCCCTCACTCTAAGTCTTTCTTGCTTTATTCTTGGCTAATCTTATTTAGTGTTGCCTTAAGTTAAATTCTCATTTAGTGGGGCAACACATTTCAAGAAAGAACTCGTGTCATTACTCTTCTTATCTAAGCCTTCTTGCTTTACTCTCATAGACTTGTTAGTAGTATTGATTTATCACTTCCGCATTATTTAAGCGCAATACTCTTTACAAGCAAGATCTTAGTTCTTATACTTCATTACTTGTATATCTTGTTCTAACCACTAATCAAGGGATCTAGTTGGGGGATAAAGTTTTAATTTTCAGGTTTTGCCTATTCACCCCCCCTCTAAGCGACTTTCAGAAGCCAATGCCATCCTTAATTCTAGGGCGTCTCCCATTATAAAGCATGCTTCTAGCAAATTTGAATTTTTCATTTTCTATTTCATGCTCATTAATTTTAGCAGTTAGTTGAGCCATGTGATCATTTTGTTGTTTAATTAAAGCTAGGTGATCATGAATAGCATCAACATTAATATCTCTACATCTAGTACAAATAGTGACATGATCAACACTAGATGTAGAGGGTTTGCAAGCATTTAATTCATCGATCTTAGCATGTAAAATAGCATTCCCATTTCTAAGATTGGAAACAGAAACATTGCAAACATTTAAATCTTTAGCCTTTGAAATTAAATTATCATTTTCATGTCTAAGGCTAGAAATTGATTCATTTAATTTGTCAATCTTAGCAATTAAACTAGTTTTATCATTTTTAAGATTGGCAATTGAATCATCACAGACATTTAACTTCTCAACCTTAGCAATTAAATTAGCATTCTCAATTCTAAGGTTGGAGACAGTGTTATGGCAAATGCTAAGCTCACTAGTCAATTTTTCACATTTCTCTATTTCCTGAGCATAAGCATTTTTCATCTTAACATGCTTTTTGTTTTCCTTAATAAGGAATTTCTCTTGGCTATCCAAGAGTTCATCCTTCTCATGAATAGCACCTATCAATTCATTTAGCTTTTCCTTTTGTTGCATGTTAAGGTTGGCAAAAAGGTTAAGCAAATCATCCTCATCTCCACTAGAGCTACCCTCATCACTAGATGTTGTATATTTAGTGGAGGCTCTAGATTTTACCTTCTTCTTTTTGTCGTCCTTTGCCATGAGACACTTGTGGCCGACGTTGGGGAAGAGAAGTCCCTTGTTAATGGCAATGTTGGCAGCGTCCTCGTTGGAGGAGGAGTAGGTGGAGCTCTCGTCGGAGTTCCATTCCCGACACACGTGGGCATCGCCATCCTTCTTCTTATAGTACTTCTTCTTTTCCTTCCTTTTTCCCTTCTTGTCGTCGCCCCTGTCACTATCACTTGATATAAGACATTTAGCTATAAAGTGACCGGGCTTACCACACTTGTAGCACACCTTCTTGGAGCAGGGTTTGTAATCCTTCCCCCTCCTTTGTTTGAGGATTTGGCGGAAACTCTTGATGATGAGCGCCATTTCCTCGTTGTCAAGCTTGGAGGCGTTGATTGGAATCCTACTTGGTGTAGATTCCTTCTTTTCTTCTTCTGTCGCCTTAAATGCGATGGGTTGCACCTCGGGTGTGGAGGTGGTGCCTTGCTCCAAGTTGATAATTTGTTTGGAGCCTTTGATCATAAGTTCAAAGCTCACAAACTTTTCTATAACTTCCTCGGGAGACATTAGCTTGTATCTAGGATCACCACATATTAATTGAACTTGAGTAGGATTACGAAATACGAGTGATCTAAGAATAACCTTGAACATTTCATGGTCATCCTATTTTGTGCTCCCGAGGTTGCGCACTTGATTCACCAAGGTCTTGAGCCGGTTGTACATGGCTTGTGGCTCCTCTCCTTGGTTGAGGACGAATCGACCGAGATCCCCCTTGATCGTCTCCCGTTTGGTGATCTTGGTCACCTCGTCCCCTTCGTGTGCGATCTTGAGAACATCCTAAATTTCTTTGGCCGTCTTTAACCCTTGCACCTTATTATATTCCTCTCGACACAAGGAGGCGAGGAGTATAGTTGTGGCTTGGGAGTTAAAGTGCCGAATTTGGTCGGCCTTGTCCGAATCGTAGTCCTTGCCCCCCACCTTAGGTACCTGCACTCCATACTCAACAATATCTCAGAGACTTTTGTGGAGAGATGTTAAATGGAGCATCATTTTATTACTCCACATAGAATAATCCTCACCATCAAAGGATGGTGGTTTGCCTAAGGGAACGGAAAGTAATGGAGTGCGCTTAGAAATGCGAGAGTAGTGGAGGGGCATCTTACTATACTTCTTGCGCTCGTGGCGCTTAGAAGTAGTGGATAAGGACTAAATTTACATTACTTGTTCCTTATTGAAAAACAAAAATGACATAGAATGTAAGAACTTTTTCAGAGGTAGGATATCTCTCAATAAATGTGCTTTGATTCTGGCACAGTACTATTGACTGTGCGAGCTTCAGATTACTCCCTGAATTCCCGTTACTGCTGAGAGTGATGGTGCCCTTCTGGCTGCTGGCTTCGGGAATAGGTCGGTTGTAGTGGTGGTGGGGGTGGGTGTTGTGGCCAGGAAGCCTGTGAATGGCTAGCCGAAGCAACAGAAGCTATAGGATGATTGCCCACATACTCTGGTATGTAGGGATAATGGCACGAAGCAGTGTGCAAGACCTGCTTCGGCTGATTCTGCCGAGCTTCGGCTTCTGCTATCTCCTTTTGCTTCTGAATGGTGATTTGGCACATTCTTGTAGTATCGCCCTTGTCCTCACCATAGAATAAGCAATAAATCTTTCTAGGCTAATCCCCAAATCTTCCCCCGAAGCCCCTGGCGCCTCTGCCCCTTGGAGCTGGTGGCCTAAAAGAGCTTTGTTGTTGCCCGAGAGATTGTGAGGTGTATTGCGACCTCTGAGGCTGACTCCCTTTGTCATCACTCTAAGTGGAATTATGGATTGACCTGACATGCCTCGGATGGATTCTTCCTCCGAAGCCCCTGGTCATTTCCGAGAATCTATAAGCTTCCTCCCTTCTTTGGCGGAAGTCATTGTCAGCCCGGATGTATTCATCCATTTTCTGGAGCAGCTTCTCCAGAGTTTGTGGGGGCTTCCTGGTGAAGTATTGAGCTGTAGGTCCTGGCCAAAGGCCCTTAATCATGGCCTCAATGACATTGGGCACTGTGAGCGCTTGTGCCCTCAATCGCAAGAACCTTCGGACATACGCTTGGAGGTATTCCTCATGGTCTTGCGTGCATTGGAACAGGGCCTGAGCTGTGACTGGGTTCGTCTGAAAACCTTGGAAACTGGTCACCAGCATGTCCTTAAGCTTCTGCCACGTTGTGATAGTCCCTAGCCGAAGAGAAGAATACCATGTTTGGGCTACATTCACGACTACCATGACGAAGGACTTATTCGCCATGACTGCAGTATTGCCCCCATATGAAGATATATTTGCTTCGTAGCTCATCAGAAACTGCTTTGGGTCTGAGTGCCCATCATACATGGGAAGCTAAGTTGGCTTGTATGACGGGGGCCATGGGGTAGCCTGCAATTCTGCTGCCAAGGGAGAAGCATCATCAAAAGTAAAGGTATCATGATTAAAATCATCATACTATCCATCTTCGTTGAATAAGCCTTCTTGACGAAGCTCCCTATGTTGGGGCCTTCGGTCTTGTTCATCTTGAACAAGATGGCACACTTCTTCAGTAGCTTTGTCGATCTTCCTTTGAAGATCAGCCAGTCGCGCCATCTTCTCCTTCCTTTGTACTTGTTGATGGATGATTTCCATGTCCCTGATCTCTTGGTCCAATTCCTCCTCCTAGAGTGTTGGACTGGTGGCCTTCCTCTTCTGGCTTTGAGCTTCTAGGAGAGAAAGAGTTTCCTGATTTGGGTCCAGTGGCTGCAGTGCAGCAGGCCCTGTCGTTGAAGTTTTCTTCGGTGGCATGACGAAGGTCAGTGCTTGCCGAAGGTGATCGAAAGAGTTCACCGGAGGTGGGCACCAATGTTGGGGACTTGTTCTCAAATGCTATGAATTAAGAACAAGGCAACACAGAATGTTAAATGTTAATGCCCTTCGTCTTACGAAGCATTATTTCCCTTAGGGTATAATGATCTTCAGATGAAGGTCATGAAGGACATACCTTCATGATCGCAATATATGATAATAAAAGAAGAAGCATATGAAATATAAGAGACAATATAAATAATCATATAACATTATTAATTTATTCTCATTATATTATCATAGAGACAGAAACAATACTGAATTATAAATATACCTTCGGCTTGACAGAAGGTAAAAGTACAAGCGTGACGCACAAGTGAATACCAGTCAGCGTGAACAGTACGGGAATACTGTTCATCTATTTATAGGCACAGGACACAGCCTGTGTGAGATTACATTCATGCCCTTCATATTCACTATTGACTTAAGAACAAACTGTCAAGGACTAGATAGCCTTTTCCTCCTTAAGTCGGTTCATCTTTCTGTTACTGAGCCGAAGCTTTCTCGCGCGCACCTTCGGCACTGGTCCAATCCTTCGTTTCAATCCTGCTTTCCATTCTGTATATGCTTTTAACCCGAGACCGAAGGTACCTGTTCATATGTTACACTTGGAAAACATTGTTAAAACATGTTTTTGAGGACCTTCGGAGGATGAAGGCCCCCAACAGAACGGAGTTCAAGAATTCTTAAATTGAAGGATTTCTTGAGGAGGAGAGCATATGAACAGGATATGTTTAGGGTTATAGAGAGAAAGAATAGAACTCTTATGGATATGTCAAGGACCATGCTTGAGGAATACAAGACATCAGATCGGTTTTGGGCGGAGGCGATTAACACCGCTTGCTACTCCATCAACTGACTCTACCTTCATCGAATCCTCAAGGAAACATCATATGAACTCCTCACCGGTAAAAAGCCCAATGTTTCTTATTTTAGAGTTTTCGGGAGCAAGTGCTTTATTCTCGTTAAGAGAGGTAGAAATTCAAAATTTGCTCCTGAAGCAGTAGAAGGGTTTTTACTTGGTTATGACTAAATCACAAGGGCATATAGAGTCTTCAACAAGTCCACTGGATTAGTTAAAGTTTCTTGTGACATTGTGTTTGATGAGACTAATGGCTCTCAAGTAGAGCAAGTTGATCTTGATGAGTTAGATGATGAAGAGGCTCCGTGCATCACACTAGGGAACATGTCCATTGGAGATGTGTGTCCACAAGAACCCAAAGAGCCTTCTCAAGCACAAGATCAACCATCATCTCCATACAAGCATCTCCACCAACTCAAGATGAGGAACTAGTTCAAGAAGAAGAAGAAGATCAAGTTTAAGACAACGAGTCACCTCAAGAAGAAGGCATCGATCAAGGGGGAGATGAAGTTGATCAAGAAAAGGAGGATGAACAAGAGATTCAAGATCAAAGACCACCTCACCCAAGAGTTCACCAAGCAATTCAACGAGATCACCCCGTCAACTCCATCCTTGATGACATTCAAAAGGGGGTAACTACTCGCTCTCGAGTTTCTCATTTTTGTGAACATTACTCTTTTGTATCTTCTTTTGAGCCATACAGGATAGAGGATGCACTTAGAGATCCAGACTAGGTGGTGGCAATGCAAGAGGAGCTCAACAACTTCATGAGGAATGAGGTCTGGCAATTAGTTCCACATCCTAACTAAAATGTTGTAGGTACCAAGCGGGTATTCCACAACAAACAAGATGAGCATGGTGTGGTGACTAGGAACAAAACCCGACTTGTTTCCAAGGGGTATTCACAAGTTGAAGGTTTGGATTTCGATGAAACCTATGAACCCATAGCTAGGCTTGAGTCTATTCGAACATTACTTGCCTATGCTACTTACCATGGCTTTAAGTTGTATCAAATGGATGTGAAAAGTGCCTTCCTCAATGGTCATATCAAGTAAGAAGTGTATGTAGAGCAACCTCCCGGCTTTGAAGATAGTGAGTATCCTTCACATGTCTATAAGCTCTCAAAGGCGCTTTATGGGCTCAAACAAGCCCCAAGAGCATGGTATGAATGCCTGAGAGACTTTCTTATTACTAATGATTTTAAAGTCGGAAAATCTAGCCCTACTCTCTTCACTAAAACAGTTGACAAAGACTTGTTTATATGCCAAATTTATGTTGATGATATTATTTTTGGGTCTACTAACATGTCATCTTGTGAAGAGTTTAGTAGAATTATGATTCAGAAATTTGAGATGTCCATGATGGGGGAGTTTAAGTATTTCCTTGGATTCCAAATCAAGCAACTCCAAGAAGGCACCTTTATCAACCAAACAAAGTACACTCAAGACATTCTCAAGAAGTTTGGAATGAAGAATGTCAAGCCCATCAAGACTCCTATGGGAACAAATGGGCATCTCGACCTCGACACTGGAGGTAAATCTGTAGATCAAAAGGTATACTGATCGATGATAGGATCTTTACTCTATTTATGTGTTTCACGACCGGATATTATGCTTTCAATATGCATGTGTGCACGATTCCAAGCCGACCCTAAGGAAATCTAGGCCATGAAAAGAATCATGAGATATTTAGTTTACGCTCCTAAGTTTGGGATATGGTCCCCCAAGAGATGTACCTTTGATCTAATTGGCTATTCTGATGCTGATTATGCTGGATGTAAGATTGATAGAAAGAGTACATCGGGGACTTGTCAGTTTTTGGGGAGATCCCTGGTGTCTTGGGCTTCAAAGAAACAAAATTCAGTAGCTCTATCCACCGCCGAAGCTGAGTATATTACTGCAGGGCACTGTTGTGCACAATTACTCTGGATGAGGCAAACTCTTAGGGACTATGGGTACAAATTGAGGAAAGTCTCTATCCTATGTGACAATGAGAGTGCAAACCGCATGGCGGACAATCCTATTGAACACAGCCGCACAAAGCACATTGACATCCGGCACTTCTTGGGAGATCACCAACAACGGGGAGATATCGCAATTGAATATGCTAGCACCTGTTTGGGACTTGTTCTCAAATGCTATGAGTTAAGAACAAGGCAACACAAAACATTAATGGTTAAAGACCTTCGTCCTTCGAAGCATTATCTCCCTTAGGATATAATGATCTTCAGACGAAGGTTATGAAGGACGTACCTTCATCATCTTAGTATATCATAATGAAAATAGAAGCATATGAAACATGGGGAGTAACATGAATAATTATATGACATCATTAATATATCTTTATTATATCATCATGAATAAGCATGAACAATATTGAATTACATTTATACCTTCGGCTTGACAGAAGGCAAAAATCTAGGTGTGACGTGCGAGTGGATACCAGTCAGCGTGAACAGTACGGTGTTACTGTTCATCTATTTATAGGCACAGGACACAGCCGGTGTAAAATTACATCCATGCCCTTTATGTGTACTATTGACTTAAGGACAATCTATCGAGGACTAGATAGCCTTTTCCTCTTTAAGTCGGTTTCATTTTCCGCCGCTAAGTCGAAGCTTCTCTACATGTAGCTTCGGAACTGGTTCAACCTTCTCCCAGACCATGCTTTTCATATCGTGTACAACTTCATTCCGAGGCCGAAGGTCCATGTGAATGTATTATACTTGGAAAACATGTTAGTTGTGTTTTTGAGGACCTTCGGAAGACGAAGGCCCCCAACAGTAGCCCCTCTCAGTATTAATTTGTTATAATAATAAATTCAGACTGCGACGTGAACGAAGGCCTTAAGACGAAGGTCCGAAAAAACACCTTCCCTTCGCTAGAATAGCGAAAGTCAATGAAAAACGGGGCCCGCCAAGTTCCAAAGCACTAGGCGTATAAATATGAACCCACAGCGGCAGCATTTGATACGCCATTTCTGCTGTTTGCGTTATTTTCTCATATTTTTAGCTCTTGCTCATTAGCTCTCGCCTGATTTTCGAGCTTTTCGAGCTTCAGTTTAAAGACGTGTTTGCCCCATGTCTGAGGAGAAGATGATTGAGGAGAAGAAGATAACTGAGGAGAAGAAGCTGTATGAAGAAAAGAAAGTTGCGGATCCCTTTATCGCTGGGTTTTATGAGTCTATGGCAAAAACGAATACAGAGAAAATTACTAAGGAGATAATGGAGGGTTTGTTTCAAGATTCTGATGACAGTGATAGTTATGATGTGGAGAGTGGAGATGAAGATTCTGAGGATCGGCCCTGGCGGCCAAGCCATACCATCTTCGGGAAATTGAGCATTAAACAAAGTCATATTGACGCCATGAGAGGGAGATATTTTTGTGATATGTCTATTGTGAGGGTTGGAGGAGACAGCACTGCCCCTGCTCCTGAGGAAAATGAAGTTGTTATTTACCGAAGCTTCCTGAAAGCAGGCCTTCGGTTCCCACTGAGCAAATTTGTGGTTGAGGCATTAAAGATTTTCCAGATCTTTCTTCATCAGATTACCCCCGAAGCTATAATTAGGATGGGGATGTTTGTCTGGGCTGTAAGAAGCCAAGGGCTGGAGCCGAGCACGAAGTGCTTCTGCAATATGCACGAGCTATTATACGAGATGAAGGCTATCGGCAAAGAATAATACCACAACAACTTCGGTTGCTACGGGTTCATTGCCCGCTCTAATGCAAGTTACCCGGTGCCAACATACCGGAAAAGATGGCCCGGGGCCTGGATGGAGGAGTGGTTTTATGTTAAAAATGATTTGATCAAAAGGGAAGACATCAAGAAAATTATCCAGCGCCTCATCTGGTCACGCTTCGGCCTTCGAAGGTCGAAGGTCACTATTGAAAGTGACGTCGAAGCATGCTAGAAGGCCTTTAGCAATGTTTGCTCCTTCATTGGCACAAGAGATATAGTTCAAGAGCACATATCTTATAGAGTGTGGCCACTTGTGGAGAGCTGGGATATGCCGAAGGAGACTACTGCTGAATCCAGCGAAGGTGGCCTAACTCGATTGAAATATACCTTCAGATTTAGAGAGAAGTTTGACGAACCAAATGATGACTGGTTGAAATGTATTGAAGCTACCAGCGACGAGCTGCTTGGGACATATTCCAAGGCCAAAGATGATGCCTTGTCCACAGCCTTCGGGGGTCGGGGCAAGAAAACATTGAACAGGGTGTTTGATGCAATTGGCTTCGTATACCCTGATTATCACTACCCACTACGAAGGCAAGGAAAGAAGAGAAAACTACCGCTTCGGCCACCACTGTTGTGTCGAAGGGCAAGAAAATGAAGGTTTTGACCCACTGGTCGCGATATATTGAAACGGCCATAGTGCCTGAATGTGGTGAAGGGACCTCTTCAACTGCCGAAGCAAGACAAGCTGCTCCCACCGTGCAGAGCGCTGAAGAATCGATTGTAGTGCCGAAGGTGCCTACAGTCTGGCCAGCTGAAGCCAAGGATGATATGGCCAGAGAGCCAGAATTGGGAAAAGCAATGATGATGCCAAAAATTTTAAGCCCACCGACAGAGGCAGAATTGTCGAAGATGACAGAAGCTCCTACTACAACTCCCAAGAGGATGAGGATGGCCAGCGTGCTGGACGCTGTTATGGAGACGACAAAAGCCTTGACCCCTGCTCCTATCAAGAAAGTTGCCGAGGCTGTCAGAGTCCAGGCCGAAGATGAAGCTGGGCCTTTAGTGCCCATTGAGACAAAGTCTGCCGCGCCTGAGGACAAAGCCGAGCAACAAACTCCGGATACCGGCAAGGCAGTAGAGCAGATCGAAATAGAAAAAGCTGAAGCTCCTGCTCCCGAAGCTCTGTCTAAAGATATTAATTACATTATTCGACATGCTTCGGGGAAAAATTATCCGAAGAAGAAGTCTTGGAAGCCAAACATTACGCTCGGAAATTGAAATATCCGGAGGGGGCCTTGGTGTTTAATGGCACAGACGAAGACGATTTCCTGTACTGTCTCCCGAACAATAAAGAAATATCCGTTTGCCGGGAGATAGCCAAAAGTATGGGATTTCCGGAACTTGAGGAAGGCCTTTCGGTCATGTCGAAGGATGATCTTGTTGATAGCCTTGCAAACAACAGTATAAAGGTACAGAAGCTGCTAACTTTAAATTTGGGAATGAAGTATTTCATTGTCATGCTTAATTCTTTCTTTTTCTTTCAGGGCTTAATTCTTAGCAATGCCTTGAGGGCTCAAAAAAGCGCCAAAGATGAAAGTTGCACAATAGCTCTCAGCAACCTTCGCTCAGAGGTAATTGAGTTGAGAAACGAAGGTCTAGAGAAAGATAAGATTTTTGTTGGGGGCCATGCTCCGTCACGCCGAAGGTCCCGTAGAAAGAAGCAGCTTAGGCGGAAGCTGTCCGCAAGAGATGACTGAAGGTTCCTCTTCATGAAGCTTCGGTATTACAAACCGACTTAAAGATAGAATGACCTTTCAATCCATAAAGGTCTGAGTCAATGTTGTAAACTTTTATGAGGGGCATAATTGTAATTTTTCACAGGCTGTGTCCTGTGTCTATAAATAGATGAACAGTACCCACGTACTGTTCACGCTGTCTGGTACACGCTCTTGCATCACGCTTGTATCTTTGTCTTTTGCCAAGCCGAAGGTACAAATGTAATTCAATATTGCTCTTATTCTTTCATGATTATATAATAAAAAACACATAATAATGTTATATGATTATTCACGTTATTCTCTCATGTTTCATATGCTTCTCCTTTTATCGGTATAAATTATAATGATGAAGGTATGTCCTTCATGACCTTCGTCTGAAGATCGTTATATCTTAAGGGAAATAACGCTTCGAAGGACGAAGAATATTTACCATTAACTTTTTTCTGTGTTGCCTTGTTCTTAATTCGTAGCAGTTGAGAACAAGTCCCCAACATTGGCGCCCACCTCCGGTGAACTCACTTCCACTTTTTTGAGCTGATGGCTTCGTTCAACGATCAAGCTGGAGCTGCTTCGGTTCCGAAGCTGCTTCTTCCGATAACAGGCGGTTCATGTTCAGAGCCAGCCAACAAGAAGCAGAAGAAGGAAGCACAGAGAAGGGTACAACATGTTGGGGTGCAAGGACCCTTCATCAAGTCGAGATGGTCTCACATTCCTATTACCTTCTCCCAAGAGGACCTTCAACTCAAGGATTACCCACACAACGATGCCATGGTTATCTCTTGTGTTATCAAAGGGTTTCTGGTCCACAATGTCTTGGTTGATACAGGCAGTGCAGCTGATATCATATTTGCTAAGGCCTTCAGGCAAATGCAAGAGCCAGAAGATAAGATTCATGATGCTACGCACCCTCTCTGTGGCTTCGGAGGAAGACAGATTGTAGCGCTGGGCAAGATCACCATGTCAGTGACCTTCGGGTTCATCAACAACACTAGAACTGAGCAAGTTGTGTTTGACATTGTTGACATGGAATACCCTTACAACGCAATTATTGGTCATGGCACCCTCAATGCTTTCGAAGCAATCCTTCATCCTGCCTATCTTTGCATGAAGATACCTTCGGATCAAGGACCCATCGCTATTCATGGAAGTCAGGAAGCTGCCAGAAGGGCCGAAGGAAGCTGGACTGACTCCAAAGCAATCCATAACATAGATGGAGCTGAAGCTTGTGAACAGTACAAATTCAGAAGGGAGAAAGCAGCCTCAGCAGATCAGCCGAAGCCCATGCTCTTATGTGAGGACATAGCAGAGCAGAAGGTGCTGTTGGGCTCTCAATTATCCGAAGACCAGGAGAAAACCTTGATAAGGTTTTTGTTCAACAACAAAGATGTTTTTGCATGGTCAACTAATGACCTCTGCGGAGTAAATCGGGATGTTATTGAACACTCGCTCAATGTTGACCCATCCTTCAGACCCAGAAAGCAGAGACTTCGGAAAATGTCTGATGATAAGGCCGAAGGTGCTTGTAATGAAGTAAAAAGACTCCTCAGTGCAGGAGTTATCAGAGAAGTAAAGTACCCAGAATGGCTAGCTAACACTGTTATGGTAAAGAAGGCCAATGGCAAGTGGAGAATGTGTATCGATTTTACAGATCTCAACAAGGCTTGTCCGAAGGACGAATTCCCATTGCCAAGGATAGACTCTTTAGTTGATGCAGCAGCTTCTTCAGAGCTCATGAGTCTGCTAGACTGTTACTCAGGCTATCACCAAATCTGGATGAAGAAGGAAGATGAGCCGAAGACTAGCTTCATAACCCCAAGTGGCACATATTGCTATCTTCGGATGCCTGAGGGGCTCAAAAATGCTGGAGGAAGTTTCAGCAGAATGACTGCGAAGGTCCTCCAGTCTCAGATAGGCAGAAATGTGCTAACTTATGTCGATGACATCATTGTAAAAAGCACGAAACAGGAAAATCATATTGCTGATTAGTAGGAGACCTTCGCCAGTTTCAGACAAGCTGGCTTAAAGCTGAATCCAGAAAAATGTGTCTTCGGAGTAAAGAAGGGGAAATTTCTTGGATGCTTGGTTTCAACAAAGGGAATTGAAGCTAATCCAAGTAAAATTGAAGCTATACTTCGAATGGAGCCACCAACTACAAAAAAGGGGGCCCAAAGATTGGCAGGGAGGCTGGCATCTCTCAATAGATTCATATCCAGATCAGCAGAAAGAAATTTACCATTCTTCAAAGTACTGAAATCAGCCGAAGTCTTTCAATGGGGATCAAATCAACAAAAAGCCTTTGAAGAACTGAAGCAATATTTGATAGATTTAACAACATTAACTCCACCAACGCCAGGGGCTCCTTTGTTGTTATACGTGGTAGCTTCGCACTCAGCAGTAAGTGCAGCACTTGTCCAGGAGAAGCTCGATGGCCAAGTCAAGAAGCAGGTTCCAGTGTATTTTGTATCTGAAGTCCTTAGTGTGTCAAAGAAAAACTATACAGAATTGGAGAAGGTATTATATGCTGTTTTGATGGCATCCAGGAAACTTCGACATTATTTTCAAGCATACAATATTATTGTTCCTTCTTCGCAACCGTTGAAGGATATTATGAGAAATAGAGAAGCTACTGGACGGATTGGAAAATGGGCTGCAGAGCTCAATGAATTTTGCATTGATTATGTGCATAGATCCTCGATCCAGTCTCAAGCGTTGGCAGATTTCATTGCCGATTGGACGCCAGGGGCTCAGGATGAAGAAACAAATAAAGATGCCGAAGTGTGGACAGTGTTTTACGATGGGTCTTGGGGAACCTTCGGAGCAGGAGCAGCCGCTGTGTTGGTCTCACCATCCAAAGTTAAAACTTGTTATGCGGCAAGACTTGATTTTAGCTGTACAAACAATATTACTGAGTACGAAGCCCTGCTCCTGGGCCTTCAGAAATTAAAAGCAATGGGAATCAGAAGGGCGATCCTTAAAACTGATTCCCAGGTTGTTTCGGGTCATATCGACAAGAGTTGCAAGGCTAAAGATCTGAAGCTTGAAAAATATCTAGACACGGTCCGAAGAATCGAAGCTTCCTTCGAAGGATTTTCTGTCAAAAATATCCCTCGAGGACAAAATGAGCATGCTGATTTGCTAGCTAAGTCAGCAGCACAGGGGCTGCCTTTACCTTCGGATGTGTTTTTCGAAACAATAAAGGCACCTTCAGTGGAACTCCTTGAAAGAGCAGTCCTCAACATATCTCCTATTTATAGCGAAGATTGGAGAACTGAGATCATCTCTTACCTTCAGGGTAAGTTCCTTTCAAATGACGAAGCTTATAACAGGAGGATAGAGGCAAGAGCTCGTCCATATGTCATGATAGAAGGGGAGTTGTACAAGCATGGAGTTTGCGCTCCGCTACTCAAGTGTTTATCTAGAACCGAAGGTATAGAGTTGATGAAAGAAATACATGCAGGCCTGTGTGGATCTCACATTGGATCTAGGCCGTTACTTGGAAAAGTTTTTCGCCAAGGGTTTTATTGGCCGAAGGCAGCTTCGGATGCAGCGGAATTAGTTCAAAAGTGCGAAGGCTGTCAGAAATGTGCAAGAGATCAGAAACAACCTTCGTCTTTAACACAGCTCATACAACCCATCTGGCCATTGCAAAGGTGGGGCCTTGACTTGTTAGGTCCATTACCACCGGCTCAAGGGAATTTAAGATATGTTATAGTGGCTGTGGAGTATTTTTCTAAATGGATTGAGGCAAAGCCACTAGCCACAATAACTTCGGCCACTGTCCAAAAGTTTTTCTGGCAGAATATTGTTTGTCGTTTCGGGGTACCGAAGGCCATCACTGTAGATAATGGAACACAATTCGACTCTGAAGCTTTCAGAAATTTCTGTGATCAAATTGGTACGAAGATCCATTTTGCATCAGTCAGGCATCCGGAGTCAAATGGGCTCGTTGAAAGAGCCAACGGCATTATAATGACAGGAATAATGAAGTTAATCTTCAATCAACCCAGGGGAAAGTGGCCAGATCAGTTAACTAAAGTGGTGTGGAGCCACAATACAACAACATCAAGGTCTACAGGCTTTACTCCATTCAAGTTATTATTCGGTGACAAAGCAATAACTCCGGAAGAAGCTAAAACTGGATCAATAAGAGTAGTAGCTTCGACAGAATCAGGTCCTGAAGATGCTTGTTTTGTGGAAAAAGATGCTTTAGAAGGGATCAGGCTTCAAGCTGTGGAGAATATCAATAAATACCAAGCCGAAACAGTCAAATGGCGAGATAGAAAAGTTCGGCTAAAGAATATTGAGCCGGGACACTTGGTGCTTCGGAGAGTGGCCAACCCAGACACAGTGGGCAAGTTACAGTTGAAATGGGAGGGACCTTTCTTAGTAGCATCTTCGTCAAGACCTGGTTCATACAGATTGAAGGACATGGACGGCAACGATATTCCAAGATCTTGGAATGCGGATGAGCTTCGGCGATATTATGTGTAACTTGATGTAACTTTTTATGTCTTTTCTTTTCTTTTTCATGGCACCCTTTTCCTTTCTAAGGGGGGAGAAAGGTTTTTAATGGGGCCATCATATGTAATTTCCTTTTTTAGTTCTATAAGAGAAAAATCCCCCAAGGAATGTAAATGTAAAAGCTGAGAACGCACCATTGAGTGCCGAAAACTGAAAAAGCGAAGAAGCTCCAAAGTCGTTCCTAAGGGAATGCAGAGCTTACAGCGAAAAGTCAACGCTAATTCCGCCAAAAGTAAAAGGCGAAGAAGCTCCAAAGTCGTTCCTAAGGGAATGCAGAGCTTACAGCGAAAAGTCAACGCTGATTCCGCCGAAAGTAAAAGGCGAAGAAGCTCCAAAGTCGTTCCTAAGGGAATGCAGAGCTGATGTGTGATTGTTTCTAAGGAAATAATGGCTGAGGGTACGACTTCGGATATGTGTTTGGACATCCATTCGCACATCACATTACATCATAGCATTTGCATTCATAAGCATTCATCCAGGCATATATAGGATAATCATCATCATGGCATAAGTGGTTGCTTCGGCATAAGAGAAGAGCTTCTTCGCGTACAAAAAGGAGAGCTTCGGAAGAAAGGGCAATGTTGTTTTTTATGCTTCGCTGTGTACGAAAAGAAGGGAAGGTGTTTTTTTTCGCCTTCGGCTCAAAATACTAATTTCGTCCACATCAAAGCGCTTTATACATTGATGGAGGGGTAAGAACATATTATAAGGTATGAACAAAGTTCATTATGAACAGTTTAGCTGTATTTACAAAAGATATTACAAAAGTCTTTTGAGTTTTTTCTACAGTCTACTCCTACTGGTCTTCACTGGGCTTCAGCTTTGGCTGCATATTCTTCAAGCATCAGCTTCAGCTTCGTCATCCTACATGAATTAAGTTGTTGTGGGTCAAAACCAAGATTGAAGGAAAAGGTAAGCACAAGGTATGACTTCTTACTGGTCCAAGATGACTCCGAGCTTCGTCTCCAGCCTTTTCTCGCCCGCCTTTTGTCCATATCATCTTTACAAATCTGTTAGAAATGCTTCGGGCGAGGTCAGGAATATCATCTAAAATTGTTGTTGATAGAGTGAAATTGGTCCTATTGACAATTTTTCCATGATCACAGCCAGCTTTTAAGAAGGCAGCAGCAGTGCCCCGAGAAGCTACCCAGGCACAGAAGTCACCGTGCCCGGCTATAACCTCGTCAAGCTCATCAATTTCACCTTCAATATGTTCGAAGGTCTTTGGTAAATCTTCAGCTGACGGGGTGAATTTCTCACTGCTAGCTCCAACTGAGTGGAAGATTTTTCTCAGTCGTTCAATACATTTGTTGCTAAATTCCAAACATTTATCTTGAAGGCTTGCCAATAATTTTTTCAAAACTGAATTTTCTTGGACTTCGGCTTTAAGTTTCGCATTTAGTTCTTGCTTTTCTTGTTCAAACTGTTCAGATTGGCAGAGAAGCTTCGTATTCAATTCCGCTATTTTAGCTTCGGCTTCTGCCAATAAGCCTTCAGTTGCCTGAAGCTCAAAGTTCTTCTTTTCAATAGTAGCTAATTGCTCTTTTATTTTGCTCTCTAAATTTTCAATTATAACCTCGTGCTTTTTGTCTTCCAGATCTTGCTGCATTTTCAAAGCCTTGCTCAGCAGCATACTCTGCACGTAAACAACCTTCGTTAAGACAGGTCTACATTATTGAAAACAATAAAAGTCAAGGGAATAGTAGTTCACCTTGAAATTGGAATAAAACAAACTACCAACGATATGTTGTCGTCGGTAGCGGCTAATGTCCATTTCCAGCTTCGGAAAACCGATACTCTTTGATAGAGTACCGATGACTTTAGCTCCAGTTTGATCCCGAATGCAGTCTAATTTTTCATCATCAATACCCCCGAAGAGGAGTGCTCCTGGTTTATATCCGCAGGATTTGGCATACTCTTTAAGCTCTTCTATTTCGGTTTTTGATAATTCTTCTCCAACTAAATTTTGGAACATGAAGGCTTCGTCCTCTGAAGCTTCGTCAACAGTTTCCTTTCCTTTCCCAGACACTGCGGCCATGGCCTCTTCGGCGGCAGCAGCAGCTTCTTCTGTGGCCATGTCTAGCAGTATTTTGTCAATATGTTCAATTGTGCTTTCCAAGTGCAAACCTTCAGGTGAGGTAGCTTCGGCAGCTGCGACCTCCGAAGGTGGGATTTCAATATTTGTTATTTCTTCAGCCGCTGGTATCTTTTGAGCTGAAGCTCTCGGTGGTGTCTTGTCAATGACTTCTGTCACTGCGATGATTCTTTGTCTCTTTGTTTTAGTTGTTTTCTTCGTTTTTTCGGGCTCCTTTTCCTTCTGAAAAAACTTTGTCAGTTGAGGCCCCAATGGACTTAGCTTCGCAGGCAGGGATTCAGTCATTACCTTTAAAATCTCTTCCACGTCAGTGGCAGAGCGTGATGCGGGAGTCTCCTCTTCGTCAGATATTTTTTGCTTCGGAGATGATATTTTCTTCTTCTTCGGAATATTCTTCTTTTTTGGTGGTTCTTCCTCATCTTCATTTAAAGCTCCGGCTCCCCTTTTCCTTTTCCGACCTTCGGCACCTTTATTCAGATTTTCGTAGTCAGGGTATTCAAAACCCAAGGCGTCCAGCACTCGATTCAGTCTTCGCTTCGGACGGGTACCGAAGGCCGCGGTCATCAACTGATCTTCTTTTTTGGAGTAATTACCGAGTATTTCATTGCACATTATTTCAACTGTGTCCAGCCACTCTTGGCAAGGTTTTTTAAAGTATTTCTTAAACTTGTAATAGTAAGGTAACCGCACAAGTTCCCCTTCTTTCTTCTCCCCCTCTAGCTTCGGCATTTCCCATTCTTTTAAAGTAGGAAAAACCCTGAAGGCCAAGAACTCTTGAACCAGGTCCCTAGTACTGATATGCTCTAAAATAATTTTAAACTCAGCCAGTGCAGCCCAAGTGGAACCTTCTAATGACATTTGGCATCGTGGTCTTGTTTCTCCGAAGATCAATTCAAGAGGGTTTTGTACCAGCTTCTCTTGGTCTTCGTCAACTTTCACATAAAACCATTCTGATTTCCAGCCTGCCGGCCATTTGCTTCGGTAACTGATTACAGGAAACTTTGTGGTTTTCCGATAGGCAAAATTGTAGCAACCAAAGTTATCATGTAATCCATCTTTCTAGCCTTCGTCTGGTAATGCAGCTCATGAACTCGACAAAAGCTGTCGGCAAACGGCTCCACCGCCTGGCTTCGGAGGGCCCAGATATAAACACTAAGCCTGACGATAGCGTTAGGAGTCAACTGATGAAAGTAGATACCAAACTTCTTCAATACATCTGCAATAATCCTATGAAGGGGGAATCTCAACCCAGCCTTTAGAAAGCTCTTGAAAATGACTATTTCATCCTTTTCTGGCTTCGGGGTAGTTTCTTCCCCCCCGAAGCGAAGTAGCTTCTTCTGACTCTCACTGAAATAACCTGACTTTACCATCTTGGAGAGATCAGCCTTCGAAACGGTCGATTTTCCGAAGTCCAAGTGGCTGGGCTTACTGGGCATGGCAATGCGATAATCATCTTCGGGATCGGTTTCTTCAATGTTCTCTTCTTCTGCTTCGGCAGTTGCTTGTTCCGCTTCAACAGTGGGGGTTCCTTCCGAAGTTACCAGTCCGGATCGTTGCATTGCTTCGGAGATGGGAACAGTCTCCGAACCTTCAACTTCGCCCCCCTCACGCTCAACCCTAGTGGTAGACCGCACTCTGGCCATTTAATTCTGAGTTTGTGGAAATTGAATACTTTTTTCTTCCGAAGTCTTTCCTTCTGACGAAGCAGACTTCAAGTTGGAGCTTCGTTCGATTCTGAGAGTCAAGCTTCGGCTATGGTTAAAAATTTTGGCAGCAAAACAGTGCAAATAGCAATGAATGCTGTGGTAACTTCACACCTACCCGTCTGTTTATATAGTGCTGCAGGTAAGAAGGCGAAACGCCAGGATTTTTACACCAGGCGGATAGTCGCCTGCACTCGCTGCACGGTGGACCGCAGAGACCAAACAGTAACTCTGCAAGGTGGGACTGCCACGCGCTCGGAAACTGAATCGTTTCTCGACAACGAGCTCAGGGAAGGTGTTTTTTTGGACCTTCGGCTTCCCGAAGCTTAAGAGACTTTTTTCACGGATCAAGCTCGTTACGAAAAACGATCTAGCGCCGCGAAAGGGGCTACTGTTGGGGGCCATGCTCCGTCACGCCGAAGGTCCCATAGAAAGAAGCAGCTTAGGCGGAAGCTGTCCGCAAGAGATGACTGAAGGTTCCTCTTCATGAAGCTTCGGTATTACAAACCGACTTAAAGATAGAATGACCTTTCAATCCATAAAGGTCTGAGTCAATGTTGTAAACTTTTATGAGGGGCATAATTGTAATTTTTCACAGGTTGTGTCCTGTGTCTATAAATAGATGAACAGTACCCACGTACTGTTCACGCTGTCTGGTACACGCTCTTGCATCACGCTTGTATCTTTGTCTTTTGCCAAGCCGAAGGTACAAATGTAATTCAATATTGCTCTTATTCTTTCATGATTATATAATAAAAAACACATAATAATGTTATATGATTATTCACGTTATTCTCTCATGTTTCATATGCTTCTCCTTTTATCGGTATAAATTATAATGATGAAGGTATGTCCTTCATGACCTTCGTCTGAAGATCATTATATCTTAAGGGAAATAACGCTTCGAAGGACGAAGAATATTTACCATTAACTTTTTTCTGTGTTGCTTTGTTCTTAATTCGTAGCAGTTGAGAACAAGTCCCCAACAATTTTGATTTCATTGGTGAGTAAAATGAAAGAAGACAAAGCTAAATATAATGCTCAGGCTGAAGCCCAAAAAGCCGAGGTCGAAGAACTTCGGAAAAAGCTTGCCAAGGCCAATGAAAACTATGCAGTTGCAAAAGCTAGCAAAGAGATCAGTGAATGGACACAGGCTAGGCTAGAGAAAAATATTGAGGAGCTTCGTGAATCCAAGGAAAGATGCTTCGAAAAATCCTTGGATTGCGTGAACAATTTGAAAAACAGCTTTGCAAAGGTAGCTGCCTACTCCTCTGATGAGAACTTCGTTCGAGGCGACCCCGAAGGTGTTATTGAATGGATAAGCGGGGAAGCCGAAGCTTTTGAGGAAATCCTGAATGGTCGCGGAGATATCTGCGCTTTCTCCGGCGCCCGGGGGATTGCTGCTATTCTGGAGAAGGCTAGATGCGAACACGTGAAAGCTGTAGCTCAAGCCAAAGTCGCCTTCTCCTTAAACGACACGAAGAACCCTTCAGTCGAAGCAACTTTAATGGGCGGAAAGTTTTACTCTGATGTCTGGGTAAACGGTGGCCGACAATTGGCCCAAGAAATTATAAAAAAGAATGAAAAAGACACCCATGACGCCCGGGAAGAAGCTAGGCGAACTGAAGAGGCTGCCGAGCGCGAAAGGCGCATAGGTATTGTTTTTTGAATTTTAACTTCAGTACTTGCTTTGTGGCTTCGAACTAATAACTTATCTATTACAGCTGAGCTATCACCGCTATCGGAGCCATACAATCCTCTGGCTGATCCGGAGATGAAGGAAGCACTGGACGTTATGAGCCTTGCAAACTCTATTATCGACGAAGTTGTCGACAAATTATTACACGAAGCTGCAGAAAAGATCCTTAGAGAAGAGTAGACTTTGATGTAATAATACTGTGCAACTTTATTGTAACAATACTGTGTAACATTTGGTGTGTGGAATAATTGAAACATGTAAATCACTGTAATATATTTCTTTACGATGCGTGAAATTTACACACATACCGTTTTGAGCCTTCGGCGAAAAAACACCTTCCCTTCTTTTCATGCTTCATAAAGAAAGAGATCCCTTCTATAACAAGTCTGATAAAACTATATTTCCCGAAGCTTACTTCATGCCTCAGCACATTTTCATTTTGACGAAGCATTTGCCAAAGGTTTGCTTCGTATTCAATTTTTGTGTCGTTAATGCAATATGATGTATGATGAAATGTTATACGAAATGATGTGATGATATGATGCAAAATGATGAGGATGCCGAAGACACACACCCACGCGCCCACACTAGAATACACAAGACTCTGCATCCCCTTAGGAACGTCTTTTGAGTCTTTAAGCTCTTCATCCCCTTAGGAACGACTATTGAGCTTCTTCACCTTCTATTTCGATGGCATTTAAACTCTGCATCCCCTTAGGAATGACTTTTGAGCTTCTTCACCTTATATTTCGGTGGTATTTGGCTCTGCATCCTCTTAGGAATGACTTTTGAGCAGAAAACTTACGCTGCGCTCCCTTAGGAACGACTTTTGTAACTTCAGATTGTAACTTTTGGCTCTGCATTCCCTTAGGAACGACTTTTGAGCAGAAAACTTATGTTGCGCTCCCTTAGGAACGACTTTTGTAACTTCGGATTGTAATTTTTGGCTCTGCATTCCCTTAGGAATGACTTTCGAGCTTCGAAATTTACTTCGTTTCCTTAGAGACATCTTTCGAGCTTCGTAAATCCATGAGGAAGATATATTTCACTCTGGTGTGGGCACAATTATTACAAGAAATTGAAATTAAGTTCATTACTTGCTTCTCACGTAGAAAATAAAATGGCATAAAAGATAAAAGTACATCAACAGTAGGATATCCCTCAGTATATATGCTTCGACTCTGGTACAGTGTTGTTGACTGTACGAGCTTCGGACTCCTCTCTGAAGTCATGCTGTTGTTGGGCATGCTGGCGCCCTTCTGGTTGTTGGCTTCGGGTATGAGTAAGTGGCAATGGTGGTGGCAATGGGAGCTGAGGCCAGGAACAAGGTTATTATGGCGTCGCCTAGGCGTCCCGGCGAGGCTGGGGTTGGGGCGTCGCGCTCGCCACGCCTGAGATGAATATGGTGTCGCCAAATGCGCCTAGGCGTCGCCATGGCGTCCAATTTCCGCCACGGATGCCACAGAAGCGTTTTAGGGTTGGCGCCTTGGCGGCTTTGCGCGCGTAGAGGGTTTTAGGGTTTACACTTTGTGCGAGAATAAAGTCGTGCGACCTTTCCTACAGTGCCGCATCGCCTCTCCTCCACTCGTCGCATCGCCTCCTCCTCCAGCCAGTGCGCCGCGCCGCTGCCTCCTCCAGCCAAGCGCCTCCTCCATCCGCCTGCTCCATCCGGGGATTTCCTCTACTCTAGGCGGTCCGATGCTTTCCTCTGCTGTCTGCTCTTCTTCTTCCTTAGTTCCTCTGTTGTCTGCTCTTCTTCTTCCTCAGTTCCTCTGCTCTGCTGCTGCCTGCTGCTCTCCCTCATCTCCTATTTTTTATGTAGCATAGCAGCAACACTACAGCAGCCAGCAGCACCCTCATCAATCAATGGCTAGCCCATCTTCAGTCAACAATGTTAACTATGATCCAAAGACAGACAAAGCAAGGAAGGCTAGCTCAAATGATCCAGGTTGGAAGTATGGTTATTGGGAAAATTTGGTAAATAGAGATCAAGTGACATGCACCCTTTGTGACACCATAGTTTCTGGAGGGATAAAAAGGCTAAAGCAGCATCTAGCAGGTGGCTATGGAGATACAAAGATATGTTCAAAGACCACTACTGCAATTAGAAAGGAGATGAGGGATTACTTAGAATCCAAAAGAAGGAAAAGAGATATTTTCCTAGATGATAATGAGCAGCAAGAGGAGGAAGAGGATGTAATGGTGGTGGATGCAGCAGCTGAATCTGTTCAAGTTCAACAAGATGAACCTATAGAATCCCAAGGCTCTAAGGTACAACCAAGTTCAGGGACTACAGCCAAACACAGGCGTGCAACCTATCTGTACAAGGATACAACATCAATCAAGACCAAGGCAAATCAAGCAAGCAAGCAAAAGTCAATTGTGGAGATGCTTCGGAAATCACCTGAAGATGTAGTTGATGAAAGGCATAAAGGGTGTTCTCAACCCACAATTCCATCCAAGATGAAGTCCAAAGAGGAGAAGAGTTATGTGGATATGCAATGGGCTTTGTGGTTTTATGAATGCGGTGTGCCATTGAATGCAGCAGCAGCAAGACAATTTCAGGTTGCAGTTGAGGCAACTACCCAGTTTGGTTCAGGCTATAAGCCTCCATCTCCATATCAACTTGGGCAGCCATTGCTTAAGGATGCTGTGAAATTGACAAGTACTATGAGGGAGGAACATGAGAGGGCATGGAAGCATTATGGTTGCACGCTTATGTTGGATGAATGGTCAGATAGGAGGGGCAGGCATTTGATCAACTTCCTTGTGAATAGTCCAGAGAGGACATACTTCTTAGAGTCTGTGGATGCATCAAGTGAAGTTCATGATGCATTTATGCTAGCTGATTTATTAGGGAAGAAAATTGAAGAGATTGGGAAAGAAAAAGTGGTTCAGGTTATCACTGATAATGGGGCTAACTACACGGCAGCAGGTAGGATACTTATGGAGAGGTTTCCTTCACTTTTTTGGAGCCCATGCGCTGCACATTGCTTAGATCTTATGCTAGAAGACATAGAAAACTTGAAGGAATTTAAGAAGCCCATTGTACGTGCAAGACGTGTCACGACTTTCATCTATAGGCACGGTATAATTCTTAGTTTAATGAGAGAGAAGACAGGTGGGGCATATCTTGTGAGAGCTGCAGCCACTAGATTTGCCACTGCTTTCCTTACTTTGAAAAGTTTGTACAGGCACAAGGATCCTTTGAAGGCCCTATTTCTTAGTGAAGAATGGAATGGAAACAAGTTGGCAAAAACTGCTGCATGTAAGGAGGCTTGTGATATTGTGCTCTCTATGGAGTTTTGGAATAAAGTTGAAGATTGTCTTAGAGCTTCAGCCCCTCTCCTCATTGTACTTAGAGTGGTTGATGGTGATGAGAAACCTAATGTCAGAGGTCGCGACACTAATGAAACATGCAAAAGAGAAGATCAAGCTAAGCTTTGCTATTGATAGCAAGAAAAGCTTACTTAAGAGAATCATAGACATCATTGAGAAACGATGGATGAAACAAATGGACCATCCTTTGTATGGGACTACTCTTTATTTGAATCCAGGAAAATTGCATCCTCTCATTCGAGATGATGATGATGATGCAACTGTTGGCCAACTAAGAGGTTGTTTCCTTGATGTGCTTGCAAGAATGGTGGATGATGAAGAAACAAGAGACAAGATTGATGCTCAATCCTTAGACTATGAAGCTCTTAGAGGAGAGGCCTTCTCAAACAAAATGGCCAAGAACAACCTGGAGACAATGAACCCATGTAAGTGATGCTTGTCTTGTAATTGCAGCAAGTGTTATACATTAACATATAAATTTATGTTGTATTTTGCATTTGGCAATCAAGTTGATTAGTGGTGTTCATATGGTGGGCGTGCTATTGAGATTCAAAGGTTTGCTAGGCGTATTGTTGGTCTTTGCGCTTCATCATCAGGTTGTGAGAGAAACTGGAGTAGATTTGAGTTTGTGAGTATTGTTGTCTTTGTCTAATTGTTTAATTCTTAGCATGTGTGTAGAATTTAAGCCAACAAATTATTCTTTTGTAGATCCATACAAAGAAACATAATAGGTTGTTGCATAAGAGATTGAATGATATTGTCTATGTTTCCTACAACCGAAGGATGAAGACTAGGTTTCAAATAAGGCGTGAGAAGAAAGGGAAAGGTTTTGACCCTTTGGTCATTGAAGAGTTCGATTGGGATAATGAGTGGGATGATTCCTCCTATGTGCAGCCTCAAGGTGCTCGTGGGTGTGATTGTGGTGAGGATGAGAATGGCCTTACATGGGAACTTGTTGATCAAGCTGTGGGTGCATCAAGCTCGCTGCGAGGCCGAAATCTTCCAAGGAATGCCAACAAGCGTACAAGAGTTTCACACTCAAGGTTTGACTTTGAAGAAGATTTTGGTTCAGCCAATGAAGAAGAGGAGGACCAAGATCCACATGATGATGTTGATGTGACTGATTCTGAAGATGCACATGATGATGTTGGTGGAGAAAACACTGAGGCTGCTCCAGATGAGTTCGAAGATGGATATTGACTCACTAAGAGTTGGCTGATTTCAGATTTGCAGCTTACCTATTTTTGTACCGTGCTTCAGTGCTTCACTGCTTGTGCACTTAATCCACTAGTCTTTTAAGCTTTTGATTGATCTATGTCGCTAAGTCATTATGGGGCTAGACTGGTACTAATTATGCCACTAAGACTAGCATATGTTGCTGCTGCTATTTTATTCCCACCAATGTATTGTGGGTTTAATTTGATAATACTTGTCTGCTGCTGCTATTTTATGTCTTACTGTTTTAATATGTAAATATTCATAGGTTAATGTAGCTTGCAGCTTGAAAGAAAAGAATAGGGGTTGGATCTTCATAAGAGAGATGGATCATGGATGCTACAAGAACAACAAAGAGAAGTGCAGAGTACATACCAAAGCATGGACAAAAAAAGGCTTGTATTGTATTCTCTAACCTTACCAACTTTGCTATTGCAAGTGTTAGATTGTTAGGATTTTTTTGCATATCCTCGCCTAGGCGATGCTCATATGGCGTCGCCTCGCCGCACACCTAACTCGCCTAGGTGTTTGGAAGGGGGTCGGTCACCATGTCTCGCCTTAACACCTTAATAACCTTGGCCAAGAAGCTTGTGAATGACTTGCCGAAGCAATAGAAGCTGCAGGTTGATTACCCACGTATTCTAGTATGTAGGGAGAGTAGCACGAAGCAGTATGTAAAACCTGCTTCGGCTGATTCTGTCACGCTTCTGCTTCGGCAATCTCTTTTTGCTTCTGAATGGTGACCTGGCATGCTCTTGTAGTGTGGCCCTTGTCTTCACCACAGAATAAGCAATAGAGTTTCCTGGGCTGATCCCCATATCTTCCTCTGAAGCCCCTACCGCCTCTGCCCCTTGGAGCTGGTGGCCTGAAAGAGCTCTGCTGCTGCCCTGAAGACTGTGAGCTAGGCTGTGGTCTCTGAAACTGGCTTCCTCTGTCATCACTCTAACTGGAGTTGTGGATTGATCTGACATGCCTAGGGTTGATTCGTCCTCCGAAGCCCCTAGTCATCTCAGAAAACCTATAAGCTTCTTCCCTCCTCTGGCGAAAATCATTATCGACCCGGATGTACTCATCCATTTTCTGAAGCAGCTTCTCCAGAGTATGAGGGGGTTTCCTAGCGAAGTATTGAGCCGTAGGTCCTAGCCGAAGACCTTTGATCATGTCCTCAATGACGATTTCATTGGGCACTGTGGGCGCTTGTGCTCTCAGACGCAAGAATCTTCGAACATACGCCTGAAGGTATTCTTCGTGGTCTTGCGCGCACTAGAACAAAGCTTGAGCAGTAACCGGCTTCGTCTGAAACCCTTGGAAACTGGTGATCAGCATGTCCTTCAGCTTCTGCCATGATGTGATTGTTCCTGGCCGAAGAGAGGAGTACCAGGTTTGCGCAACATTCTTGACTGCCATGACGAAGGATTTCGCCATGACTGCGGTATTGCCCCCATACGAAGATATGGTTGCTTTGTAGCTCATCAGAAACTACTTCGGATCTAAGTGTCCATCATACATGGGGAGCTAGGGTGGCTTGTATGATGGGGGCCATGGGGTAGCCTGCAGTTCTGCTGATAGAGGAGAAGCACCATCAAAAGCAAAATTCCCTTGATGAAAATCATCATACCATTCATCATCATCGTATGAATTGTCCTGACGAAGCTCTATGTGTTGAGGTCTTCGGTCCCAGTCATCTTGAGTGAGATGACGCATTTCCTCAGCAGCCTCATCGATCTTCTTCTACAGATCGGAGAGACGAAGCATCTTCTCCTTCTTCCTCTGGACCTGCTGATGGATGGCTTCAAGGTCCCTTATTTCTTGGTCCAGCTCCTCCTCCTGAGGCGTTGGACTTGTAGCCTTCCTTTTTTGACTTCGGGCTTCGCGCAGTGTTTCCTGATTGACGTCCAGTGGCTGCAGTGCAGCCCCTAGCCCTGAAGCTTTCTTCGGCGGCATGACAAAGGTCACAACTTGCCGAAGGTGGTCAAATGAGTTCACCGAAGGTGGGCGCTAATGTTGGGGACTTGTTCTCAAATGCTATGAGTTAAGAACAAGGCAACACAAAACATTAATGGTTAAAGACCTTCTTCCTTCGAAGCATTATCTCCTTTAGGATATAATGATCTTCGGACGAAGGTTATGAAGGACGTACCTACATCATCTTAGTATATCATAATGAAAATAGAAGCATATGAAACATGGGGAGTAACATGAATAATCATATGACATCATTAATATATCTTTATTATATCATCATGAATAAGCATGAACAATATTGAATTACATTTATACCTTCAGCTTGACAGAAGGCGAAAATTCAGGTGTGACGTGCGAGTGGATACCAGTCAGCGTGAACGATACGGTGTTACTGTTCATCTATTTATAGGCACAGGATGCAGCCTGTGTAAAATTACATCCATGCCCTTTATGTTTACTATTGACTTAAGGACAATCTATCGAGGACTAGATAGCCTTTTCCTCTTTAAGTCGGTTTCATTTTTCGTCGCTAAGCCAAAGCTTCTCTACGCGTAGCTTCAGAACTGGTTCAACCTTCTCCCAGACCATGCTTTTCATATCGTGTACAGCTTCATTCCGAGGCCGAAGGTCCCTGTGAATGTATTATACTTGGAAAACATGTTAGTTGTGTTTTTGAGGACCTTCGGAAGACGAAGGCCCCCAACAGCACCCACAAACAGTTATCCGATATCTTCACCAATCCTTTAGATGAAAAGACTTTTAGCAAGCTTAGGGTTGAACTTTAATTGAAATCTTACACACATTGCTCATTTTATACCTTTGATCATGGCATATCTCTTTCATTTGGTACAAATACATATTTCTTATTCTTCTTGCGACAAAGCTAAGATTAATATACTTCCAAGTGTATTTCTATACTTAGTCTTAGATTGAAAGGGAAATGAAGTTGTAGGCAAAGGTAAGTCTTCCACTACATCTTCGTCAGTATCATATGCCCTTTTCCCTACTCATGAATTTACATCCAGATCTATCCTGTTAAGAGCCTCTAGATTTCTTCGTTTTTGGCGATTACTGCCAAAGGGGGAGAAATTAATAGGCCCAAGCAAAAGGACTGCTCCATCACCTTGTTTTTTGAAAACTTTCTTTCTTCCAAATTCGAACTATTGCGTTTGCAAAAACCCTCTTGACAACTAAGGGGAGAACTTTTTCAAGGGGAGATTTCATTTAGTCAAAGGAAAAGCATTTGAAAAAGGGGGAGAACCTTTCAAAACTTAAAAATGCCTTTGAAAATTATATTCTTATATCATTGGCTAATTGCAAAATAATTTGAAAGACTTATCCAAAAGATTTGCAAAAATAAGCTAAGTTGTGCAAATGTGGTCCAAAATTTTAACTATGCCAAAACATTCATATATACTTAGAACCGCTTTCATTTCAAAGTAACTTATGCACATCTGTCAAAATGCAAACTAGCTACATTTCTATACTTTATATTTGCTTTGGTTTATGTTGGCATCAATCACCAAAAAGGGGGAGATTGGAAGGGAAATGGTCTTAACCATTTTCTATAATTGATTTTGATGCTTGATGACCATCACAAATGTTATGGACTAACTAGTTTGCCTAGTTGATCATTTCTCACGTGTATAAGTTCATCTACATCAATTCTAAGTTGACTGTCCGGAATACCTTAGATTATTCTGGACAGGAGAAGCTTTTTTGGAAATTCACCTGTGCGCGGATCGTCTGGGCCCTTCCAGTGGACCGTCCGCGACACCAGGGTGAGCCTCGAACAAGAACTATGCAAATTACGTGTTTACATTGTGAACTGTCTGAAGGAAAAGAGAGCACCGTTCGGGACCAAGCTCGGACCGTCCAGCCTCTGGCGCGGACCATTTGCCTGTTGAAAAACCAGAAAAACTCGAAGGTGATGGGTTCGGTAAAATGCATTTTTAGGGTCCTCGCGGACCGTCAGGGGTGCAAGGCCAGACTGTCTGTGACTATTGTGCCTGACATATGACAACGCATTTTACTGCTGACCGTTGCGATTTCAGCCGTTGATGTGCAGAGGTGGACCGTCTAGAACAGGTGCGCAGACCGTCCGCGGTTGGCAGAACAAGAGCAATGGCTAGGAAGTGGTTAGTAGCTATAAATGCAACCCCAACCACCTCCATTCAATACATCCAAGCATTCTACTCACACACATTCAATACAAGAGCAAGCAATCCATTTCAAGCCACATTTAAAGCTTCCAAACCTCTTCAAGTGCCACAATTGAGACTAGTGATCATTAGTGATTAGTGACTTGAGAGAGTGTGATTCGTGTTTCATTTGTTGCTCTTGTTTCTTGGCTTTTAATCGTTCTTGCTTCATCTCCTTCTAATCTCTCTAGTGACTTGTAAAGATAGCAAGAGCCACCTAAGTGTGTGGTGGTCCTTGCGGGAACTTAGTGATCCTTGAGATTAAGAAGAAGCACTCAACCGGTCTAAGTGATCGTTTAAGAGAGGGAAAGGGTTGAAAAAGACCTGGCCTCCATGGCCTCCTCAACAGGGAGTAAGTTCTTCGGAACCGAACCTCAGGAAACAAATCGTTGTTTTCATTTGTGTTGATCATTATCCTACGATTTGATTCTTCCTCTCCTCTCTCTAAGTTCTCTTGCTCACAATCTTTTGAGTTAGCTCCCAAAGTCATCCGCGTTAATTAAGCATCTCATAGCAAGAAGACTCTTCCGCACTCCGAATTCATTATTACTTGTTTCTAATCCTAACCTCGGGTGAAGTTCGTGTTTAAAGTTTATAATTTACAGGTTTCTCCTATTCACCCCCCTCTAGGCGACTTTCCCCAACGAGGGACCTCCTTCGAATTGAGCTTCTAATAAGCAAATATTCCATTTGCGCTATGATCTGTAAAGATCTTAACCATTCCATTTTCCTCGCATAATTTTCTATACATAACGAATTAATAGGGAAAAAATTACTGAACATGTGGCAACTACGAAAAAGAAAACATGGGTAATAACCAAAATAATGGATGTACTTGTTAATGACCTAAAACTAGATTTGGTAGTACTCATGTAATGGTAGTCTAGCTCAGGGAACTTGTCTTCACCCTCGGTAATCCAGTAACAAGATGAATAACCTCTCCTGTTATTGGCAAGGACTATCCATCAAGTTCGATGCGTACAGGAGAGTCATAAATACTAGACAACAAGAGACCAGCTAGGATCCGATCCTCAATTGCTTCAGTGTTCATTTGCAATATTGAACTGAAACCTAGCTGCTTTACCCTTTCTTTTAGCCTATTTGACATCAAAGATGCTCCGTTTTTCAAATATGATGGAGCACATCTCATTATAGCATAGTACCCATGCTTGTGCTCAGTAGATGTAGACATTGTCTGGGACAGTGAAACATTAAAAAATCAGATACAAAAAATATATTTATACCCTCTATGTAGCTGATTGGTCTATGTTGTTACTTAATATTGTTTATATTACTGATTCAAATGAATTAAAAATGGTTAGTATCTGCCAATAATATACTACAATACAATAGATTGTTACCCCCATTCGAATATATATATTACTAAACTGTTGATTGTGGTTATTAGATATTCGACGTTGTTACTGACTATACTCGTAAAACAAATTGAGACAAAAAAATATATATTCGATGTTACTGCTGAATGTTCGACGTTATTTCTGAATATTCAATTTTATTACTGAATGGTATATATATTACTGACTCGGATATATATTAGCCGTTAATCCTGCAGGGAATGTTTCAATGGAAAAAATAGTATGCATAAATCCAGTACTATCTAGCACTCGCCCTCTCCCCCTTTCCAATGTAAAAATGATGCATGAAGAAAACCCTACATGAAACGCCTGCGCAGTGTCCGTTCCGCCGCAGTAGATGTAAGACAAAGACCCGATCGGTGCAGTCGGATAGAGAAACCCTAGCAACGATTTGGGGCAGCAATTATGGCAGCGATTCAGGGCGATGGTTGCGAGCACCGTGAAAATGGATTCGAAATTTGAGAAACGGTGGAAACCCTGGTCTTGACGCGAAAATATCCACATTTTTTGGTGGGACAGACCGGTGCTGGTGCGACCAGACCGGGTGGGGCCGCACGCGTGATGTGGTCGGACCTGGTGGGCCCGCGCGTGTGGTCAGACCAAACGGTCGGGTGAAGCTTCATCCTAGGTGACACACACACTAGTACATTGCCCGTGCGTTACGACGACACATAAATATTCGATAAAATTTTAAGACAACAATTACATAATACATGCATTGTCAACGACCTCAATATCTCGCAAATTCTCGCATGGCGGCGGAGAGTCGTGGCAGCGGTTCAAGACGCTTGTCGATGTGGTAAGGTAAAGGCAGCGCCATGGGTGGGGCACAACGACATTGGGCGATGAGTCGGAGGCAAGCAGGATAGCCTTATCGATATCCGATATGGCGACTCGTCCAACATGATGTCCTTTATGGGAGTGCGGAAGAATCTAGGTGAGGAAGATGGAGATGAGAAAATAGATCAGAAGTTGGGGATTAATATACGACGACAACAACGTAGGGATGGTAATGTGTACGGGTATTGATAAATAACCGTGAATAATTATCCATCTGGCATGGGTATGGATATAACAAGGTATCCACGGGTATTTTTTTGCGAGTATGAATATGCAATATCCATACCCGTTACCCTGATGGGTATCTTACATGTGGGTATACATACTCATTATCATTGGGTAAATTATATTGTTGCTAGAATGTTGCGCATTATCATTCCACGAATATTGAATTATATTGCTTGTATTATTGTTTAATAACCTAATGTTGTTGGAATGCTGAAATTGTTGTTTGGTGCTGCTGGAATGATAAAATTGTTGAATTATGGTAAAATTGTTTGTTTGGCGCTGAATGCTAAAGCTGTAGTGCGCAGGCGAGTAATGGGTATCCGTCGGGTATCGTATACCCGATGGGTAAGTGTATGGATATAGATCCATACCCATGAGTGTATATGGGTACATGTATAGGTTGAGTTTTGTATTGTGAGTATGGTTTCGCGAACCATATAACCTTGTCCTAGCCACCCGATTGTCATCCCTACAACAACGACATATAAGACTTGTCTTATTATTAGGCTAGGGATGATAGTGGGCGGGTTCAGGTCAGGTACCCACTAGTTTTGGACCCAACGGGTTCAGGACCGGGTTTAATTCCCCCACACAGGTCTTCAGGTTCGGGCCCCCAAATTGATATAGGTTTGGGGCATGTTTCAATCCCCACCCACAGATTTCTTGTGGGGGGGCGAAGTTAACACCACTTGCCCATCACCTATCCAACAGCCTACAACCCACTTTCGACGCTCAGTGGCCCAAATGCCCAATCTATCCACGTCTCAAGCCTCCACGACCAGGAACCATGAGCTGTGAGCGATTTGCTATGTATGTGTGTGTCACAAGGAATGGTCTAATGTCAGTGAGCTATGAGTGGTGAGCCTGCTGCCCTGCTGGCTGGCTGTTGTGTATCAATGTATGTGTGCGTCACATGCTTAACCTAGTTTGTATGTGGGCCTACTGTTTATTTTGGGCATGGACACATGGTGTGTTTATTATGGACTTGTTGAGTTGTTGTTTGAAACAACTATGATGTTTTTTGGATTTGCTGAGTTGCTAAATGCTGAGTTGTTTATTGTATTTCTATTATTTTTTGGGTTTCAGGTCCCCGGTGGGTTCGAGTTCGGGGTGAAAATTCACCCGATTATAGGTTTGTGTTCAGGTTTAAAATTCGGGTTTCGGGTCTAGGTGGACGGATACAGCACCTGACCCAAAACCGAACCACTGCCATTCCTATGTTAGGCGAGAAGTGGGGGTGGGGAATGGACTTAGACCATATTTGGATGCTCATGGCTAATTGTTTGCCAGTGGCTAACAATTAGCTAGCAAATAATTAGCTGGCAAACAATAGTCAGGGCATGTTTGGAGTCTTGATTAATAGATGTCTAAACATAGTAAATAATTTGTTTTACCCTTGCACAACAAACAATTAGCCCACAGAAAAAAGAGATCGAAAGGGATAGGGCCATCTTTTTCTCTTTGATGATATATTCACTTGTTACCAAGGTCAAATGGCTAATGGGCAAATAATTTGCCAGCCCTCTAGCTAATAAATAGCCAACCCTTTTGGATCCCAAGGTGCTAAATTAATCAGCAAACTATTTGCTAGATGGATCCAAACAAACCCTTACACATTTTGTGTGTGATGCAGGACCACCTTCGAAACCTATAGAGGGATAGAAAGCAATGCTTGTGGTGGTTGCATGTTTGGTTACACATGCAAGCAAAGCAAGAGATAAGGCTTGCCTTATCTAGTTTGTTAGGCGAGAAGTGGAGGAGGAGAACGGAGTTATGCGTTTTGTGCGTGATGCAAAATGATGGTAGAGGAGGAAGCGCTCGTGGTGCAGGACGACCATCAAAACTGGTGCTTTATAGGAGTAGAGAAATAGTTGAGAAGTGTGACAAAGGGTAGGGTGTATGAGGTTCTTTACCAACGCTTGAGTATGAAGGAATGATAGAAGGATATATATAGGATGGGTAGAGTTTGTTATTGGAAGACAAGGGACTTTAAGCAATTTAAGTGCATTAAGGATGAAACATAACACCTCTTGGTGAAGGAGTATCAGATTATGCGTAGGATTCAAAAATCTGAGGTTAAGGAGGCACTGAAAAGGATGAAAGATGTAAGGTGTTGGGCCTTGATGAAATCCCAATTGAGGTATGTAGGTGCCTTAGGGACATAGCTATAGTACGGCTAACCAAGATATTTAACCATATCTTTCGATCGAACCAGATGCCTAACGAGTGAAGGATAAGTATATTGGTACCGATCTACAAGAATAAGGTAAGTGTTCAAAGTTATACTGACTTCCGAGGAATTAAGTTGATGAGCTATACTATGAAGCTATGGGAGAGAGCTATCGAGCATCGTCTGATAGGAATAACGAGGATCTCTTTGAACCAATTTGGTTTCATGCCTAGATAGTCAACCATGGAAGCTAGTAAGACAAGTGATGGAGCAATATAGGGAACAAAAGAAGAATCTAAACATGGTTTTTATTGACTTGGAGAAGGCTTATAACAAAATACCAAGGAATGTTATATGATAGGCTTTGGACAAACATAAAGTTACAACAAAGTGCATTGGAATCATTAAGGACATGTACAACAATGTTGTGACTAGTGTTCAAATAAGTGATGGGTACACAAATGTCTTTCCAATTAGAGTAGGACTACATCAAGGATCAACTTTGAACCCTTACCTTTTTGCCTCGATGGATAGGGTCATAAGGGACATACAAAGGGATATCCCTTGGTGTATGCTTTTTTGTAAGTGCTTGTTAAAGAAAGTTAAACAAGAGTAAATAGAAAACTAGACTTATGGCGGGTGATTATAGAATCCAAATATTTTAGGCTCAATAAAACTAACATAGAATATATGAGTGTGGTTTCGGCACTACATATGAAGGACATGTTAGTTTAGAAGGTCAAGTAGTGCCAAGGAAGGACGTCTTTAGGTATTTAAGATCAATGCTACAGAGAGACACGGATATTAATGAAGATGTTAGCCATAGAATCAAAGCTGGGTGGTTGAAGTGGTGTCAACCATCTAACGTTCTATATGACAAGAGGGTATCGCAGAAGCTAAAAAGGCAAGTTTTATAGTGCAATGATTAGACTGCTTTGTTGTATGGTGCAAATTATTTTCCTATAAAAACATGCTCAAGAGATAAGTGTGTAGAAATGCGTATGTTATGTTGGATTCGTGGCCATACAAGAAGTGATCATAATATGAAATGATAGTATATGTGATAGTCTACATGTAGCACCAATTAAAGAAAAAACTTGCCTAACATCGATTAAAATGGTTTGAACATATTCAACATAGATCTCTAAATGTATAGTGGGATCCTAAGACGCGATAACAATAAGGAGAGAAAGTGGAAGACCGAAGTTAACAAAAAAACAATAAAATAATACTTGAAAGAATAAAATATAACAAAAATAGCCTTAAGTGCATGAGAAACAACTATTTATGTACATAAACCTTGACTTGTGGGTTCTCTTGGATTTTTTTTAACTCTAGCATACATCAACTTGATTGAGATACTTATAGTTAAGTGTACAACTGTATGCATTTTTTAAGGAAAGGCTAAAGGTTTTTTTGTTCAGCGTAATTATACCTGCGCAACGATTTAAGTAGCTTTCTTGTCCACTAGCGAAGGGACAACTTTCGATACAGGGAGTCAGGGATATGGCAACGATGGCAACTCTTAGCGAGCGAAATGCAATAACAATAATTTTCTTACAGCGTTACTGTGCCTTACCTGTTAATTTTCATGCTTGAATTATGGTTTAACGTATATACAAGTATACAATACTCCATGCAAACTTTAGAAAACTTTAGAAATAGAAGCAGAGCACGTATGAGCGAGATTCAGAGTAGATAGAGAGAAGATATACATTTTTCGAACGGAAGGCAAAAGTTTTTTAAATAAATATTTTGTTCCGCGTAATTATAACAGCAACGATTTAAGTAGCTTTCTTGTTCACTGGCAAACAGACAACTCCTGACCCAGGGACATGGTAATTAAGGAAACTCTTAGCGAGCGAAATGCAACGACAATAATTTTCTTGCAGCTTTCTAGTTCTTTCCTGTTAATTTCTGTGCTTCAATCATTGTATAATGAATAATACCCCGTACAGGTTTACAATGCGCCATGTAAACTTTAGAAAAAAAAAACAGAACACATAAGAGCGAAACTCACATGGGGTACCATGTTAATATCTCAATTCTAAATTGTAATAGGACATTTTAACTTTACAAGATATATAGTTTTGCTATTGGCTGTCTAGATATATAGTAAAAAAGGTCAATCATCTTAAAATTTAGAAACAACTTGGAAACGTGGGGTACTAATCAAGCGTAACATTAGATAAGCCTTCACAAACTCATAAAACTGTCTCAAGTAGACCATGGAAAATAGGGAGCACAAAATTGTAGATGACACTGACAGTGTTTGCAGAAAAATTTGAAATAGGATACAAGGTAGAGGATCTACTAGAAATAGCTTTAGAGGCTCATGCCCATCCCTATTTAAATTATAATGTTACATGGTGAACCGGGACCAAGATTCCTACCATTATAACAGTACTCTCAAGTGGATATGCATGTATAAATGATTTCAGAACTAAGTATTTATTTACATCGGACGGAAATTACATAAATACCAAGATCATATGTGAGTAGCTGTTTACACTGGCACCTTCCTTGCTCTAATCTGTCGAACCTGTGCAAAAGCAAAATTAGATATAATTCTATGATACAAATGAAATCATGCATTGTTCGCTCGACTTACGTTATCCTTTGTGACAACATCAGTTAAATCTGAGCTATTCTGCAAATTCACCAACTCCAGTGTTCTCTTACCCTTTTTCTTAAAGTTGGCTACATAAATGTAGAGAACTGGATTAATGCAAGAAATACAAACATGGAATGGACAAAGATCCTTCGCAAAATTAGGAACAAAACTTTTTCACCAGCAAGTAACATTATATCAACAGAATAGAAGTGTCATGCAGAATTGGACTAGCAATTTAATTATTCAAGACTGCTGGTCAGAACCACTATTATTTTTAGCTTTAACTTATGAGTGACTTTTACAAGATTTTGTCCAATCAGGTAAGGCGTCTTCAAAAGGATTTCAAGATCTTACACAGATAGTCTCAGAAACATTGGTGTTTATGCATTGACAATATGACTGCTTCATTACTGAGTGATTACCTGTTACGTTGTTTGATGAAGGTGCTTTCACAAGGTTATCATTGCAATCACCGGCATCTTCAATATCACTGCTATAAATTGAAATGTAAATAATCATGAATGAAAAGTCAGCAAAGGTTCACCGTGAAAAAATGGGCAAACATTCTCACCATGCAATTGAAGAGCCAGGAAGCGACTTTTCATGCTTCTGGGCTTCAGATAAACCCTTGCTATGACCTTTCTTGAAGGAACTACTAATATTTCAAGGTTCAAGTATCATCAAAAGGAAGATATCTAGCCAGATAAACTTGCAGGAAAGTACATACCAACTTTTTATCAAATAAGCTGGATAAGTTCATATTCAGCCCCTTTGTTATTCTTGCAATGCCAGCATATTCTATAATAGATTTTTAGTCTTCCATTTGATCGAAACAGAACTGTGGTTAAATTAGCACACATACACATACTATAACTGTCTAAGAACTAACCAGAAATCCAGGTCAAGGCATAGGGGTGGAGCTAGAGCAAATCAGAGAGGGTGCGCTTGCTTTGTGGCACATGCACGCTGCAAATATAGTAATAAATTGATTCTTGCCAAAGTTTTTTTTTTGGGTGTAGGTGCAGCCGCACCCAGAGCAGTACAAATAGCTCTACCCCTGCCAAGGCAAGATATAGGAGAGGATCCGCCCATGCCAAGGCAAGATATTGGAGAGGAAGAGTTGGAATACAATATCAGGACATAGGTGTAGGTACAAATAAAAGCCCCATAGTGGGATGGATACAAGGCCTAGGCCCAATAGGAACAATACATTCTAACACCCCCTCGCCTCCTCCCACAGTCGAAACTCTATTAGCGACAGATGTTGAGACTGGAGCGTAACTCCAAGAACAACGACGTTGGGAGGCCCTTGGTGAAGATGTCGACGAACTGAGAAGTCGTCTGCACATGAAGGACACAAACATCATCAATGGCAACACACTCGCGGACGAAGTGGAGGTCGATCTCAACATGCTTTGTCTGTTGGTGTTGGGTAGGGTTGGTGGAGAGGTAAACGACGTTGACGTTGTCACAATAGACGAGGTTGGTGCTGGAGATAGGACTAAAGCTCCAGAAGAAACTGTCGAATCCATCATGTGTCAACCACACCATTAGCCACCACACGATACTCGGCCTCGACACTCGAGCGGGAGACGACCTGCTACCGCTTCAACGACCAGGATACAAGGTTACTGCCCAAAAAGAAGACAGCCAGAAGTAGAGCGACGCGTGTCCGAGCAACGCGCCCAGTCAACGTCGGTGTAGGAGACAAGTGCTGATGCGGAGGAGCGTTAGAGAAGGCCATAGTCAAGTGTGCCCCGAAGGTACTAAAAGGTCCACTCCACAGCGGTAAGGTGTGGCTCCTAGGGATCATGCATATGTAGGCACAGCTACTAACCAACATAAACAATATCTAGCCTGGTGAAAGTGAGATACTGGATAGCGCAAGAAGAGGGTCCAGTATGCAGTGGAATCACTAACAGGGACACCAACAGCGGAGGAGACCTTAGCCTGTGTATCCACTGGGGTGGAGCAAAGCATGCAACTGTCATGTTAGCTCAATCAGAAAGATCCCCAGTGTACGCCCGTTGTTGAAGAAACATGAGGCGGCTAGGGTGGGGGGCTCAACGGCAATGACAAGAAGTAATGAAGTTGTCCCAGATCCTTCATAGCAAACTCCCGCTGCAAGGCAGAGATGGTTAGCTGCAAGATAGCAGGACCGAAGACCGTGAGAACAATGTCGTCAACATACATAAGTAGGTATACAGTGCCACCACAACAACAATAAATGAAGAGCGACGTGTCCGACTAGGCGCCTCAACAAAGCCTAGGGAGACCAAGGAAGCAAAGCGGGGTGCCTGCTTCAGACCATACAACGACTTGTGAAGTTTGTAGACCATGTTCGGATGAGCAGGATCCATAAAACCGATCCGCTGGCTGCAATACATTGTCTCAGTCAAAGTGCCATAGAGAAAGGCGTTCTTTTACGTCTAGCAGGTGGACAGGTCAAGACCGTGAGAGAGGCAAAGACAGAATCGTGCGGACAATGTGTGACTTCACCACGGGACTGAAGGTCTCATCATAGTCAACGACATGAAGCCGAGTAAACCCCCGAAGGATCCACTAAGCCTTGTACCAATCGAAGGAGCTGTCGGCGTGGCGCTTGTGGATGAACACCCATTTGCCAGTGACAATGTTGCAGCGAGTGGGACGGTGAACCAAGTCCTAGGTGTGATTGGCAAGCAGGGCCACATGCTTGTCCTACATAGCACAACACTAGTGAGGATCTACAAGAGCACGACGAGCGAACAGTGGCATAAGGGAGACCACTGACGACGAGGCAACAGTCGAAAGGACAAGACGATCAACAGGCCAGAGGACCGCACGGTTTGGCGAGTCACCATCGGATGGATGTGACAGGGATCTCAACAAAGGAGAGGAGTGTGGTACACCGACGGCTCGATGCAAGAGCGGGTCGATGGACAATCCTGCGCACAGAGATGATAGACATGGACAGGGTCGGCGAATCGTAGCCTCATCGCGCAGGAGACAAATATGAGGTCGTGCATGCTCTGTGCATGTCACTCAGACATGCATAGGATCAGTGAATCGAGACGCTGAAGCTGCGCAAGGCGCGGTAGAGGACGCCAAGGCCGCACATGGCATGACAAGGGATGGCAAGGTCGCGAGGGGCGCAGTGGGGGATGGCAAGGCCGTGTGTGGCACGGCAGGGGATGACAGGGCCACGAGGGGTGTAACGGGGGACAACGAGGCTATGCACGACGTTACAACGACGCCGAGGCCGCTGATGGCGCGGCGGAGAATGAGCCTGCAGAGGAAAAAACAAGTGGGGTTGTATAGGGGAGTCCACACGACAATTCGCGAAAAGGGAATCCAATTCAGGAACAGAGGTGGAGGGGGAAGCGGAGAAAAGAAAGGAAGCCTCGTCTAAGACAACATGAGAGATTAAAAGGCGGTTGGTGGAAAGATCGACATACTAGTACCCTTTGTGATCATGGGAGTACCCAAGAAAGACACAACTTGTCGAACCGTGGGCAAGCTTATGAGCAGTGGTGAAAAGGTTGGGATAGCAAGCACATCCGAAGACGTGAAGATGCTCATAGGTAGAAGTGAGCCAAATAAGGCAAAGTGAGGGGTGGGAGCACAGATCGCCTCAATAGGCAGACGATTAAGCAGGTAGTTGGCAATGTAGAGAGCCTTAGCCTAGAACCGAACATGAATCGAGACTTGTAAGAGCAGGAAGCGTATGATGTTGTTGGTAGTGCGAATCATGCGCTCAGCCTTGCTGTTCTAGGGAGAAGTGTAGGAGCATGACATCTGAATATGGACGCCACGATTGAGGAAGATGGCACGAGAAAAGTTGTCAAAGTCTGTCCAGTTATCACACTGAATGGCTTGGCAGGTGCTACCGAACTGAGTGGACACCCAGGCAAAGAAATGAGAAAGCATGGGGGGACATATCGGACTTCAAGCGCAACAGAAAATCCACATGTAATGAGAGCAATCATCAAGAATCACAAGGTAATATTTATAGCCTGAGACACTCAGAACAAGAGATATCCATAAATCACGGTGAATGAGATCAAAAGGGCGCACAACCTGAGTGAGGAAAAGCGAGCCTAATATGACAACCCAGCTGACAGGCATGGCATAGACTCATGGGGCCCTCAACTACAAGAGATGACAGAACTACTAGACAACTTGGACATAACATCAGGATCCGGATGGCCAAGACAACGATGCCAAGTAGTGGACGAAGTTGTAGTGGTCAAAACATGTGAGGCTGCCAAAGATGTAGTGGACCCAGGAAGGTGAAGGGTGTATAGGGGCCAAAGCTGTCACACCGTGCGAGAAGACTCCAAGTGGCAAGATCCTTCACGAACAAACCGAAAGGGTCAAACTCCGTAGAACAAGAATTGTCAGTAGTCAATTGACGAATAGATAGAAGGTTCCGAATGTTGTCAGGAGCAACAAGAACATTGCGAAGACGAAAAGGACCAAAAAGATTTGAGTCGTTGATGGAGGTGACTGGAAGAACAGAACCATTGCCAACAATGGTGGAAGAAGGATACCAATGTCCATAGTGGTATGGAACTAGGTATCGGAGACGACCACCCAGTCAGTGATGGGCACAGCAGGGGGTCAAGGTCATCGTGCTAAACAGCAAGACATCGCTGGTCCCACACCCTAGCCCACGGCCAGGACACAGCCGTGTGAGGCGACGGGTGAGGAAGAAGCGGTGATGGGGGCATCACCGATGGCGCCAAGACACCTAGGACCATCAAATGGTGGAGTGGTAAGGAGCGCATGGTGAGGCGGAAGCAACCGCGACATCGAGCCACCCGGGGTTGGGGCGGGCCACAGTGATTTGGTCGGTCCACGGGTTGTAGAGTGATGGACAGGGCGCATGTGGGGGATAGATATCCCCCAGGTCACCAAGACTCATATATGTTCTGTGGACCGCCAGAGAGATCCCCGATGGGCCGCGGGCGCAACCTCAAGGGGACATCAGTCGGTTGTAACCAGAAGCATGCGAGGAAGGCAGTTGCGTGAGCGTGAAGATACCTAGGCCGAATTCCGTGCATGCAGGGTACGTGCGGATTCCCTAAAGACTTGCTGACCTCCAGGCAAGTCGGCACGACTCTCATGGAGGCAGGTAGACTCAGGACGTTCACCGGGTCGTGCTTGTAACTCCTCGGCCGGGAATAAGGCGGAAGGGGAGCCCCTACGAAAACGAAAGAAAGACATCAGTAGACATAGTCATCTTCGACCTCTGGAACTCACTGTAACCAAGAGAGCAGGCAATACAACTCCACAAACTCACACGGCGTAGAGTATTACACGCTCAAGCGGCCTGAACCTATATAATTCTCAGTGTCTCATCATGCCCTACATGAACCATCGAGCTGCGATCGACCTCGTCGTCCTCCCAAAAGCACTACGTGGTACGCCATGTAGTGCACTATCGGTTCCAAACACCGACACACACCACCGCCTCCAGTGTGGCCTCCATCGCCACGCTAATGCCTGCGACGGTTGTCCCCACCATAGCCAGCAGGAGGGCCAAAGAGGGCAGGATGACGAGGAGACGAGGTCCTAGCGATAGAAATGGAGGGCTCGAGGCGCGAAGACGGTCCGCTAGGACCAAGGCTGTAGAGAGCTTGTGCGGTTGTAGGGGAAGGCGAGGCCCCCTCAATGAGCTCCTCAAGAATTTGAGGTCGTTCCAAGCCTTCTGGAAGGAGGGGAACACAACATATCACACAATCCTAGTCCGCTGAGGCCCGTAGCACTCATTGAGGCCATGAAGAAGGTTGAGAACAAGGGTGCGATTGGAGACCGGCTCACCGAGGTCACGAAGAACATCTGACAATGCCCTTCATCTGGCGACAGTACACAATGACGGAGAAGTCGCCCTATACAAAGATCTGAAAAGCGACGTCAAGGTGGACGACATGGGCCTCGCTGTTGCCGAGAAATTGGTCCTTGATGGCAACCCAGGCCAGACGAACAGTGCCACCACGCTCGTGGACGATGTCCTGCAACTCGACAATTGCAGTGGCGAGGATCCAAGATAGGACCACACTGTCCATACGACGCTAGGAAGGCAACCGTCAGTGAAGACATGGTCGTCGAGGGTGTAGTGTTGCAAGGTGAGGACGACCAGTGACGCCAAGGAGTGTAGTTGGAGGACGCTAGGTCGAAAACAACCGTGACCAGCGAGCAGATGTTTTGGATACTTGCCTGAGCGTGAATGTTGGGTTGCTGGCTACTAGAGAAAGTGAGGGGGCATCGACATCACCAAAGCTAAAGGACGTGCAATCGGCAACGATCACCTCCAGCTAACACTCAGCTTCCACGAGTTGATGGGCAAGGGCATACACAGAAGCGCGCTCTTGCTCCTAGGCAAGAGCGATGACCCGCTTGCACTCTTGTGCGCCCGTGACGACGAACTTGGCCATGACAAGGGTAGCCAAGAGGGTGGAGTGGGATGCAGCAACCTCGACATGAGGGGCCCGACCAACGAAGTGGTCGAGGCCAGACAACCGAGCAACATCAAGCCCGACAGACACGACAACACGACCTCAGCATGGAGGAGTGGCCACAGAGTTGATGGGGCTGCACGAGGGATGGGGCGCAACAGGGAGAGGTGTCGCGCCCAACACAGGGGGCAGCATGCCAGCTGATGGAGGTACTACGGCAGGGGCTAGGTTGTCCGCCTACGGGACAACAGATGCGCAAGAGGGAGCCTGGCGGGCAGAGGCAGGACGGGCTCGATCAGGACACCGACAACCAGGACAAAGACCTAGCCAGGCTCCCAGTGCCGACGGCAGCCGACCATGGAGCGCCGTGCCGAGAGGTGGGGAGGGATGACATAACGAGTGATGGGGAGGGCCGCCGAAGGGGAGGAAGAGTGAAGCAGCGACTGGCGGCCAGCCATTGTTGCCGACAGGTAGGGTTTGGGTTAGGGAGAGGCTGCTGATACCATATTGGAGAGGAAGAGTTGGAATACAATATCAAGACATAGGTGTAGATACAAATCGAAGCCCCATAGTGGGTTGGATACAAGGCCTAGGCCCAATAGGAACAATGCACTCTAATATAACAAAAATTTAGTGCAATTTTCTCAAATTTTTGGCCATTCAAACAACATTCCATGATGAATCTAGTAACAAATTTAATGTGGCTACCTTTTTATGAACTTTTAAAAAATGTTCAACCGATACACATTCTACTAGAATGTATGATTCTCACCAAGGGGTTGGGAGGTGAGGGAACCAATCTTATTATGTGAAACATTCAACATTGAGTGAATAAGACCAACCAATTATACCTACAGTCTACAGACAGATCTGCATAGAATTGTAGTTATAAAATGGCATTGCATGGTTTTTTCAATGATATCATGGGGGAAGCTACCACATGAAGGCACAGCACATAATGGGGGAAGGTGATCCCACACAGTAAGGTCCAGAATCATCCATGGTATATGTTACGCTACGGAGCCATACTAATTCAACTGGAGTAAAACATGATATGATGACGCGAACAAACAAAGAAGGCGCAGCAGAGAGATCCTTTCTAGGGAAGGGGGGGGGGGGATCTGACAACTGCTTACCATTCTCTGAGATTAAAATCCAAGATGTCCTGCAATAATAATATATATATATATATGTTAGTGTAGGAAACTATATGTACTTCATTATCTAACAATCATATGTATAACAGACCACAAGTTAGCAATATATGCATACCGCAGTTTGCCTACAATTGTTGTGATTTGCCTTTGAGGTCCTAGTCATAGGACAATTCCGGTTATCCAAGAGGGAGAGACAATTTCCAGAATCAACCTCCCTAGCTAAACCCAAGGAGCCTGGAGATGACACCTTTGTGCCACCAGAACCACAAGATGACATATTTTCTTTATCCAAGCTATTATTGGTACTCTGATCTTTTTTCTTGGACACAGCTTTCCCAGATGCCAAACATTTGTTCCTATTGCTATCACAACCACTTGCATTCTGTACCACTGATTTGTTTAATGAGGAGCAAGCTTTCCTTTCAGGAACAAATTCATATGATACCCTCTCAGAAACAACAGAACATTTAGTATTGTCCTGAAATATATCAATTGATTTTAGACCATCACCAAGTTAGATGCTCGATAGTGTACAGTTACACATTTGAAAGAAGATGAAAAGGAGGCATCGCAGAAAGGATATACATTATGGTTATAAGGTTCATGAGCTTTAAGAATTCTCTTTACAAGCTTATCACTAATGAAATTTTCTTGGCAACATTCCTGCATTTAGAATATCGGGGCAACACAAAAGGTTAGCTATAATGCAAAGATAGACTACTTTGTGGTCTCAAAAAAGAGTGACTTACATATGATTTCCTCTCACTCACAGACAATCTATAATAAGATGACGGCAAGAGAATATGGCGTGGACAATCAGACATCTTGCAATGCTTATCAAGTTCTTTTACAATAAGCAAGCCGATTTTTGAGAGAACATGCAGTGTCTGTGACAAGGCTTAGGACGTCAGAGTTTGATGACAAATTGGTTAACAAATATAACATGTCTAACAGTGGCCAAAAGACATACAGGAGTGATCTCAGAATTAATCGGATCCTCAGCCTTCTGAATACCACGGAGAATCCCAGACAGAACTGATACAAAACTGGCTGTGGGACCATGCTCAGTTTTGCTAGAACTATCTATTTCAACTAGTTCTCTCAACATCACACAAAGTGGGCTGTCAACAAAAAAAAGAAATACATCAGAAAATTACTGTGAGGATAAAAATTTGTAGCAGGTACGGATTAAGTGCCAAAAGAAGTTCACAGGATCCAGCACTCTAAAATAAGAAAATACCTGCAAAATTCAGGAAAGCTACTCTCGTCTACATAGTAATCGGAAGGGAGCGCCCCATCATATGCTAGAGTATGGATCAAAAAAATCACAGCATATGCTGGGTTGTCCACAATAGATTCTTTGCTTGTTCTGTTCTGATAAACAAAAAACTTTCTTTGCTCCTTCAGGACCTCACTTAAGTAACTTGCCGACTAGGAACAGTTCAGGGAAATGCCTTGAGCACATGCAGGTGGAAGGGCAGAAATATGAAAAGTAAACAAAGTCATAAGGAAAAGAGGATATTTACTTCAGTACGAATATCTCTGGAGCAATCTGTTGCCGTTAGTGCAAAAGCACATGCATATCTAAACGGGATTGCACGTTTCTTCAAGAGGCCATAAAGTTTGCAAATAAATGACTTGCGAACAGTATATGAAGAATCCTGGAAGCCGAACAAAATATACAATACAAAATTAGAGGTTTGAATTGGAACTATGGTTCGGTCTATATAATGGTCTCTGAACAATAATAATAGTAATGGAACTGTAAGATTGTGGAATGCTTGTTGTATTGCATAGGGGTGGTTATATATATATATATATATATATATATATATATATATATATATATATATATATATATATATATATATATATATATATATATATATATATATGGCCGGCAGCCCAACAGTGATGCTGACCCACACACACACACAGAGTACACACCGCACACGATGAGACTAGAGTAGAAGCCGAAGGTAGGAGCCGACGGGTTGATATCGCCCAGCAGTCGGAGCGTCATGAGGGTGCCAATGTTGCGGCTAGAGTAGAGACTGGTGTGGACCCCGAGAAGACGATAGCCTCTGGATGCCGAGGTAGCCGCAGTTGAGGTGGTCGTGGTCGGGAACACGCAACGGTAGCCTGTTCTTCGGGAGGGGTCGACGTTCAAGTGTCAACGATCGGCACAGCGACACAACAAAAGAGAAGTAGAGCACCAGTAGGCCAATTGTCCGGACGTCGAGGAGTCCTGCCAAGGAGGCCGGCGGCAGCACACGCGTCTGCGCCGGTCAGGGTGGCCGCGCCAGCGGCATAATAGAAGAGGTATCAGCGGATCCGACCGGGAAGGCCATGGCAGCGATGGATCCAGCCGGTAAGACGATCTAGCCAAAGGGACGGCAGATCTAGCCGGGAAGGTCGTGGCAGCAATGTATCCGGCCGAGAAAGACCCAACATCAACGGATCTAGCTGTGACCGCGACGAAGAAGGGGTGGGTGGCGGGTCGCCTCTAGCAGGCAGGGGCCTGCACCGGGCCAGGCAGGGAGGGGTTTGACACCAGCGACCAGGAGAAGCTCGAAAGGGAGAGAGGCCATGTTGGGCGTCTAAGGTCAGGAAGGGGAACTGCGGTGACGGCGCAGGCCGGAGGAAGGGCCACGACAGCGACGCAGGCCAGAGGAGAGGTGTCGCGCTCACGTCGTTGACGAGGAAGGAGGGCCCGCAGCGAAGACACGTAAGGGAGGACACCTGAGCCGGGCCCGAGGACGACAGCGCGATCGTCGGAGCAGAGTTGGGGCGAGCGCGCCACCAGGGTGCGTCCGCGTTGCCAGGGAGAGGCGGGGCGAGGCGCCATGACAGACCCGAAGTCGATGGCGCATTCTCCGGAGCAGGGGTAGGGTGGCTGCATCGGGTAGAAGGCCGGTGGCGCGGGGATCCGGCGCGTCGTCCTAGGGGAGCGACACACCTGGCCGGAGCTGCGCGCCCGCACCGGGGACAGCGCCAGTCGCCAGGCCGCCTGCGTCGTCGTTGGAGGCGCCTGCGCCTGGACCAAAACCGTCGTGCCCGTGTTGGGGCCAAGCCTGCCGGGGACGCGCACCTGCGCGGGGCCGCGTGGCGTTGGTTTGCTGTGGCTGGCCGCCGCCACCGCCTGGTGAATGAGGGAGGCCAATTCGTGGTGCTCCCCTGCGCCTTGGAGAAGGGGATGGGAGAAAAGTTGGGGGCCGGGATGGGGTCGTGCCCCCGGGGGCGATGGAGGAGCATGTCGGGGACCCCAGGTGCGGCCGGACCTAGGTTGTCGTTAGCGGATGTGAGGTGGGAGGAAATGAAGCCCTAATCTGATAGTGGAATGCTTGTTTTATTGCATAGGGGTGGTTATATATATATAGACTCAAAACCTAACCCTAATGGGCCGGCAGCCCAAGGCCAACAATGGTGTCGGCCCACACAGAGAGGACACACTGTCTAATAGGAACAAAGCATGGGAGGCAAGCTGAAGCAAGCACACAATAATATGCATCTGCAAAAAATATTGCATTTCAAAATCAATGTCCAAAAAACATATAAGTAAATAATTTTGGAAGGTTAATGAACAGAAATGTGGCCTCTGTATGAAATCTAAAGACAAGATAACAATTAGCAGTGTAAAATATTGCCAATACCCTTGCTATGAGAAGTGTGTTACGAAATAATTCTGGTGAAATATGTGAATCCCATCTTGTAGCTAATTGCAGCACAGATTTTCCAGCGGCCAGTTTTATATATGAATGATCATTTTCACTGAATACAGAATGAGAGAATAGAATTAGTATCTCATTATTTGTAATTTCAATGGACAGGATTATACATGGAACTTGTACAACAATAGGATTTAAATGTGTAAATGTATTTTTTTATAGAAAGCGCAGGAGAACTGCATATCATTGCATTAACAAAGGGATAAAAAAATAAATTACAACACACCCACACATGAACACTCTTGCATACTGTTAGATAAAAGGGTGCCACAGGCCCTTTGGACTGCCGGCTGGTGCCTATAATCTGGGTCCTGCAACCCCGTATGGCTAGGACAGATATGATGATCTATTATTGGCAAGGATCACTATTCTGTTTCTATAAACCCTATGTCGACCTTGCCTATATATGTTCTCACATCCTCCATAACAAATCTACTGTTTTTATGCCTATTCCAGTTTACATGAAAAGGGTAGGCTGCCGGCTGATGCCCCCAATTCCCCCACTGCACCATCCGCGACTAGGATATATATGATTGATCTATTTGATAGGCCTCCAACAGGTCACAGGAACATTATACAGACGAGCACAGGTGTTTTTGTGGCTAGGACAGATATTCAAACTATATTTTTATACTAATTTAATAGGGTGTATGTGTTTTTACGAAGCCGACACAATAGTTCGGGTAGTTCGGGAATACCCGAACCCGAACCCGAATTTTCGGGTATTGCAAAACCCGTTGTAATTTCGGGTATCGATTCTCAAAACCCGAAATTTTAAAAACCCGAATTACCCGACCCGAAATTTTCGGGTAACCCGAACGCCCACCCCTGCCCAACAATGGTGCCGGCCCACACACAGATAGATCGCGGTGGATTTTCTAGTGCTGATGCAGTAATTGTTGGACAATCTAATTATCATGATGCTTCTAGTATTCATGAATGGCGTATTGCTATAAAAGAAGAGTTGGATGTCCTAGATCCTACGAGCACTTGGGATCTTGTTCCTTTACCATCACATGCAGTACATGTAACAATGCAAATGGGTCTTTAAGATTAAGACCAAACTAATGGTTCAATTGAGCGATATAAAGCTCGTCTTGTGGTCAGAGTTTTTTTATCAGACTCAAGGACTAGATTATGATGAAACCTTTGCATCGGTTGCTCATATGACAACTGTTTGTACTTTGTTTCTCGAACACGTGAGAGCATGCTTATTAAAACGACGTTTAAACGTCGTTTAAACGACGTTTAAACTATAAAACGCTGGAGAAATCTGAAACTATAAAACGTTTTAGTTTTCTTCGTAAAACGTCGTTTAACTACGTTTAAACGCCACGTTTTGGCGTTTAAACGCTGTATAGCCTGAAACGCCACGTTTCAGGCGTTCTACGGCGGCCCAGCTCACCAAACCTGGTCGCGCTCACGTTTAGGGCACCAGACCGTGCTCGTGTCCAACCGCGCTCAAGTCCACCACTCTCAGGCCGCTCCAGGCCGCCGCTCCTCCAGGCCGCCGCGGCTCCTCCCGTGCAGCCTCCTCCAGGCCGTCGCGGCTCCTCCCTTCCTCCGCCGCCGCTCCAGGCCGCGGCTCCTCCGTCGCTCGGTCGCGCCAGGCCGCTGCTCGGTCGCGCTCGGCCGCGCCAGGCCGCTGCTCAGCCGCGCCAGGCCGCCGCTTAGCCGCCAGCAGCTCCAGGCCGCGCTCCAGGCCACTCCTGCTGTCTGCCGGCCACTACAGAGACAGCCCTGCCTCCAGTCCTGCTTCACTGGTGAGTGGTGAGTACCATCTTAATTTGCTGAAGGAAGAAGGATTGAGGTGAGGTGCTGTCTGCTGTCATCTGAACATATGCATTCCATTATTGCAGAATAGATTGGAGGAGAAATGGCTGATTTTAGCACGGAAGCATCTGCAGCTGGCTCTCAAATACGAAGTGATGGATATGATCCACTGAAAGATCCAAAAAGGAAACCCAAATCTGATGATCCAGGCTGAAAGTATGCCTATTATGTAGAGCCTGGCAAGCGAGAGTTGATCCAATGCGCCCTTTGCCCGAGGAAAATTAAAGGAGGAATTCTGAGGGTGAAGAAACATCTTGTGGGCGGATACAAAGATATCCTCAAGTGTCCCAATACCACAACTGCAATTGCTAGAGAGTTAAAGGCGGCTTTGGATGAAGGAAAAAGGGATAGACCAAAGGGACAATACTTTGATGAAGTTGAATCACATGAGAATGAAGATGATGATGTTGTGGAAGTAATTGGGTCATCATCAAGAGGAGGCAGCAGCACTGGAACAACCGGCAAAAGAAAGGAATTATCAAGCAAGGCATCAACCGTTGGGGCAACAAAAAAGCCCATTACAAGTTTGCTCCGACGTACACCCCAAGAGGTTGTCGCGGAAAGGTATGCCAAGGGGGCAACTCAGAGAACCATCAATACTGCAATGAAGCCCAAAGAAGAAAGAGAAGTTGTTTGTATGGAGATAGCCAAGTTTTTCTATGAGTGTGGCATACCCTTCAATGCTGCCAACTCAAGACAATTTGAGGTAGCCATAGAGGCCATTGCACAGTATGGTACGGGGTTCAAACCCCCTAGTTTCCATGAGCTACGAGAACCTTTGCTTGCGAATGCTGTCAAAGAGATAGATGGTGAGAAGAAGCATGAGGATGCATGGAGTCAATATGGCTGCACCCTCATGTCAGATGGATCCAAAAATTGCGTGAAGAAGGGAAGAACTTTGATCCTTTGGTTCTTGAAGATTTTGATTGGGACAATGAGTGGGTTGATCCATTAGCTAATTCATCTGCTGTTGGGGATGACCCTCTTTTCACATGGGAGCATGTTGATCATGCCATCGGTGCATCTACACAACTTCAAGGCCGCTACTTTCCTAGGAGAGCTCATGGTACTCAAGTGCCAATTCTTGAGGATGATGAAGATGGTCTTGATGTGGGTGAAGAGAATGAAGACGATGACAATTTTGTGCTTGATGACCTTGACATGGATGATGAAGAAGAAACAAACAACAGTGGTGGTCGTGGTGATCAGCAAGACAAGGATGATGTTGGTTTACATGATTTGGATGATGGTTATTGAGTGCTTGAGTAACACATGTGTGCTTGTGGTTGTGGACATTGCATTCCACTTTATTTTGCACAATATTATTATGTGAACTTATGTTGGTTGTTTGGTATTTGACTTTATGTTATTGTCTGAAATTATTATATATTGAAATTTCTCACGGTGAGAGAATCACACATCATTGTATTAAGAAGTTAGGAAGGAGCAAGACTGGGGATGGACGTCCCCTCGTCTCCCGCCGACGCCTTGGATTCTCCCCCTGACGCTTTGACTCCCCACCAGCCCAAGCCGGCATCCACCCCGGGTCCGGCGGCCACCCCTCACCTTCCCCACGCCGTCGTCAATGCGGCCTCCCCATCCAAGGCGTCTCCCCTCCTTTCCCCTGTCTCTGGCGGGTCTGCTCCGTGCGCCACCCAAGGGAGGTCCAAGTTACAGAGGTGGTTAGGCGACTTTTCTGGGACTCGCGGCGTCGCTCCAACTCCTGCGGGGGAGGCTGATCGGCCTACGTTCCGCGATATAATCCTCTGTTCGCCGACTTCACCCAGTTCTTCGTCGAGGCTTGCTGCTCCAGTTGCGCTCCCACCACTTGAGACCACCGCGTTGCCACCTCCTTTGGCTGGACGCCGGCGGTCTCGTGGTCTGGTTTGAGCGTCGGAGCCTCCTCAGGATGGCTGGACTCGAGTGGAATCCCGGAAGGCTAGGAGGCGTCGTTTGCAGCTCCCGCTCTCCGTCACCTCTGTTCCTCGGAACTTGTTGGGCCGGTGCTTCAACTGCTTCGCTGAAGATCACTTTGTTGCGTCTTGTCGTTTGAGGACGAGATGTCTCCGCTGCATGGGACTGAGCCATAGTTCGTACAACTGCCCTGTTCCTGCTGGGAGGCCTGCCAGTAAGGTTCCAGTTCACCGGCGACTGTCCAAGGGACCTGTCTGGGGCAGACTCTCTCCGGCGGTCTCAGCAGGCCCTGTCCGGCTTCCGGCAGCGCCCAAGGCCCACGCCCGGGCGTCTGTTGGCTCTGTCTGGGACCGTCTTCGCCCACCGACGTCTCCTCCAGGTGGAGTTGAAGTACAGAGGATGGTTTGGCCAGGGCCGGCGCTGACTACAGGGCTGCCAGGGCGGCCGCCCTGGGCCCCCAGATCCTATGGGCCCCACCCCCATGCATGCATATGTAGTAGTCTTCGATCAGTTGAAGGCTTGAAGCGATGGGCCCTGCATGCAATCAGGCCTGCAAGCAATCGTCCGCACAGATCTGACCTGCTTGCTACCTGCCTCCCTACACCTAATTAGATTAATTAGATTAGATCGTCCGGCCATCCGTCCCAGCTATACCACGCGAACGCTTCGACTGCTCCTGCGCACAACTCGCCCTGACATGATTCTGCAACGCGCCGCCGCCTAATTGGATCATCACGCCGCCTTGGAGTCCAGGCAGGAATCAGGACGCCTGGTTCCGTGGTTCGCCGTCACATTGACGCCTTGCTTCGCCGGCAGCTCCACGCACTGATCCATCACGCACGCACGACGCACAAGATTTAGGTACGGTTCTCAGACCTATTGCCTAATCAGTGTGTGCTTGTTTGTGATCTGTAGTCCTGTAGATTTAATATATTTCGTTTTGCTTGTTTCAAATTTTATCTAGATCATGTCAACTAGAAAGTATATGTATTATAGAAAAATATATATTTATATAATATAAGGGGGCCTCATTTCTGTGTTCGCCCCGGGCCACCAAAATCTCAGCTCCGGCCCTGGGTTTGGCGCAGGGTCTCCACGCAGAATGGGGGCAATGGCTCTAGCCACACGCTGGAGGCCTCTAATGGGAGGACTCCTGCGTTGGTTATTTCTTCGTCTCCGGTGGAGCCGTCCCATATTGACGCTCCAGGCTTGCTGGGGACCCTCCCTCCCCGTCATCGTCGTAGGCGTCACCGCAAGCGTCGGTCCTCGATCCGGGGTGGTTCTGATCCCGGCCCCGATCACGTTGATCAACCGGGAGGTGACGAGACCCTTTTGGATCAGTCTTCTGGTGTTAAGCATGGATCATGTATTATTGGATGGAATAATCATTTTTCCAAGGCGGTAGATGACCTGGGAATGCGGTATCTATTTCGGTTATTAGTGATCTTCATGTGACCACTGCTGACATTTTGGAGGAGATCGCTCTGAAGCTTGAAGTTGGGGCTGATTCGTTAATTCTAAGGCAGTCCTCCCCATCTGAGTTCCTGCTTATGCTACCCTATGAGCACCAGGCTATTTTTCTAACGGATAGGTGGCACATTATCAGATCAGGCTTCTTTTCTTTGTTGTGTAAGAGATGGTCCAAGCTACTTGGTTCTTCAGAATCCAACCTTATCACTCCGGTTGATTTTGAGCTTAGTGGCATTCCGCTGCATGCATGGGAGCTTTCTACGGTCAACCAGATTCTTAACCCTTTTGCTTGGGTTCAGGAGGTGCATGCTGATACTCTGGAATCAAGAAGCCTTGATGTTTTTCGGTGTTCTGGGTGGTGCTACGACCCTTCAATCATTCCTTCTTCACGGAACCTTTGGATTGTTGAGCCACACGGCCTTCCCTCCGGCAAGGGGAGACTGGCCCTGGTATACCGGATCCATATTAAAGTGGTTGCCCATCAGAGTGCATTGCTCCCCCCTCCTCGGGACGCTGTGGTTGACGATGATTCCACCAGGCAGCGGCGACGATACCGTTCTCGGTCACCACCCCCAGATTTTGACGGTCGTGGAACCCCTGATGTGGACAATACTCACCGGGGTAGGCGGTCTGTCCTGCATCGTTTGGGTCCGACGCCCGAGACGGCTCCCAAAGATGCTGATGTTTTTGCAGAAGATCTTCCTAGCAATGTTTGGGTGACCTCTCCTGCTATGGCGGTTCTGGGATCAGAGCTTCCCCAGGGCAATTTTGTCCCTGACGAGGAGCTTGTTCCTGTGGAGCTGTATGGATCGGTTTCTGGCACCACAAACATTGCTCCCAGCAATTCATGCATTGTTCCTGATGGTGTGATTGTGGCGGTCACTGTGGCCCCAGAAGAAGTGTTCCCCCAGGACGTTGTTGTTCCTTTTGAGGAGGTTGGTCCTGTTGAGCCCCTTGAACTGGTGGGAGATGCACCCTTGTATACTATTAATTCAACCAGCAGCAGCCCTGTTATTGTCATGGACAGCACAGATGTTGCCCTCATCAGCTCAGGCCTTGTCCTTGATGGTATGCTAGAGACGGTCACCGTGTCTCTAGAAGCAATGCTCTTCCAGGACGTTGTTGTCCCTGTTGAGGAGGTTGTTCCTATTGAGCCCCATGGATCGATGGATGTTGTACCCTTGTTTGCTATAGCTCCGGCCAGCAGCAGCCCTGTTCTTGTTCCTCCTATTCAGGACTTGTTTGATCAGAGATGGCGTCCTGATCGCTGTTGTCTCAATGTCTATTCTCGAAGATCGAAGGTTGGGTCAGATCCATCTATTCTGGAGGAGCCGGTTGATTCTTTGCCCCTGGAGGCCTTCAAACAAATTATCACCAAACCGATTAACGGGCTGCTCTCGCCACCTAGGTGCAATTTGAGAAACAAGAAGACATTGCCAAAGGATTTCATGCCCAGGAGGAGTAGAAGGGTGGCTAAGCTTCCTCCTGACCTCGGAAACGTTTTAGTTGCCAAGGTGTGCAGGCATTTGGGGTATTTTGGTGACCATGAGGAAATCTCCTTAGAAAATGCTGCTAGATATGTCAAATTATTCAAGAACGGCCTCTCCAGATCACATGTGGAGGCTATGGCTGCTTTGTTCGGCTGGGAAGTGCCGGTAGAGATCCAGGTCTCAGCCTGACGCTGTTTGGTCGTTTTCTTCTATATTGTTAGTCATGTATCAGTCATATTTTCTAATTTGGAATGTTAGAGGTCTGAATGATAGATCTAGAAGAGATTGTGTGAAGTCTGAGGTCCTTAGTTCCAAGCCTTTGTTAGTCTGTTTGCAAGAAACTAAGCTGAGTTCCATCTCTGCTTTTGATGTCTTATCTATTTTGGGTGTTGGTTATGGTAATTTTGTCTTCTGTCCTGCTCATGGGACAAGGGGGGCATCCTGGTGGCCTGGCGGGATGGAGCCTTTTCCTCCGCCAGCAGTATTGTGCGTGATTTCTCAGTCTCCATTCAGCTTTAGGAGGAATCTGGATTGCAATGGTGGTTTACTGGAGTTTACGGCCCGCATCAGGACAATCTTAAGCAGTTTTTTCTTCAAGAATTGAGAGATGTTAGGGAATTGTGTGCAGGCCCTTGGGTTGTTGCTGGGGATTTTAATCAGATCTTTTGCTCTGAGAACAAAAACAATACCAACATAAATAGACCTTTGATGGGCAGGTTCAGGAGATTTATAAATGATATGGGGCTGAAAGATATACCTCTCATGGGTAGAAAGTACACTTGGTCCAATGAAAGGTCATCCCCAACTCTTGTTAAGCTTGATCACTTGTTTTGCACAGCTTGCTGGGAATAACTCTACCCGGACTGTATTCTCCGCAGCAGTGCCACGAGGCTTTCAGATCACTGCCCTTTAACTCTCAGTCTCAAAGAAGATTTTAAGGGAAAGCGCAGATTTCACTTTGAAAGTTTCTGGACTAAGATTGCTGATTTCTTAGATGTGGTGGCTGATTCTTGGATGCAGCCAGTTCAGACCCCCTGCCCTCTAAAGCGTGTATCCTTGAAGCTTCGAAGATTGGCCAGGTCCTTGCAGTCCTCAGGGCACAAGAATGCAGGCAATGTGAAGTCCCAATTGGCTTTAGCGAAGGAAATCCTTCACAGACTCGAGATGGCTCAGGATAGCAGGCTGCTGTCTTCAGAGGAATTATGGCTCATGAGGAGGCTTAAGCAACATTGTTTGGCCCTCGCTTCTTTAGATAGGACAGTGGCTCGCCTCAGATCCCGTGTTAGATATCTGAAGGAGGGGGATGCAAACACTTCTTTTTTTTCACTTGCAGGCTTGCTACAGCAAGAAAAGAAACTTCATCTCTAGTTTGACAGTCGGTGATCGGGTGGTCACCTCTCATGAGCAGAAGCATGAAGCTTTGAATGATTTCTATACCAACCTGTTGGGGGTGGCTAAACATAGAGAATTCACACTAAACTTGGGATCTTGCCACAGGGACATGGGCGATCTAGGTGTATTGGACCTCCCCATCTCAAAGGATGAGGTCCGGTCTGCAATTTTCTGCCTACCTTCAGATAGAGCTCCGGGTCCGGATGGTTTTACCGGGAGATTCTGTAAGTCATGCTGGCATATCATTAAGGACGATCTGCTTGCAGCTATCAATGCCCTCCATCAAGGTAATTCTCGGGGGCTGTGGCTGTTGAACTCAGCTTATCTTACCCTCATCCCCAAGAAGACTGATGCTACAACAGCGGCTGATTTCAGACTCATAAGTTTCATTCATAGTTTTGCCAAATTGATGACCAAGATTATGGCTAACCGGTTGGCTCCTCTCCTGCCAAGGTTAGTGGCTGCAAATCAGAGTGCTTTTGTGAGGGGAAGGTCTATCCACGATAACTATATGTTTGTTCAGCACTCGATCAAGTCCCTTCATCGGCGGAAGGTCTCTAGTCTGTTTTTAAAGCTTGACATTACAAAAGCTTTCGATTCAGTCTCTTGGGCTTTTCTCTTAGAGGTGTTGTCCCATCTTGGCTTTGGTCTGAAATGGTGCAACTTAATCTCTAACCTATTGGTCTCTTCCTCTACGCATGTTCTTCTCAATGGGGTCCCAGGTGATCATATTTGGCATCGGCGAGGTTTGCGTCAGGGGGATCCTTTGTCCCCTATGCTATCATTGTGATGGACGTGCTTGGCAGCTTATTCAGGCATGCGGAATCTAGAGGGCTGCTGCATAGCTTGGGGGCTGCAAATGTCAGGTTCAGGCTCTCCATGTACGCAGATGATGTAGTTCTCTTTGTCAAGCCTCTGGATGATGATCTGGTTTGTACCAAGTTGATCCTTGACTGCTTTGGAGAGGCATCTGGGCTGATTGCCAACATAAATAAAAGTTGTGCAATCCCTATCTGTTGTGCTGCGCCTGTTGTGCATGAATGCTGCAGCACCCTGCAGTGTGTGCCTGCTGCCTTCCCATGCACTTATTTGGGCTTGCCAATCTCCAACAAGAAACTGCGAAGAAGTGACCTCATTGTTTGGGTTGATAAGATTGCTGCAAGGTTGCCTAACTGGAAAGCATCCCTTCTTAATCTCGCTGGGAGAACAGCCTTGGTTCGTTTCGTCCTCTCAGCCAATCCAGTCTATCTCCTCATTGCTATGAGCGTTCCCAAGTGGGTGATCAAAGCTATTGATAAAATTAGACGGGCTTTGCTCTGGAAGGGAAGAAAGGAAATAAATGGTGGTTGCTGCCTTGTGGCTTGGGAGAAGGTTACTAGGCCGCTGCAACTTGGTGGTCTTGGCCTCCCAAATCTGCTTTACAGAAGCTGGGCACTGCAAGCTAGGTGGTTGTGGCTACAGAAAACCGACCCTAGCAGGTCCTGGATTGGTCTTGATATCCCTGTTCAGCCACAAGTCAAGGCGTTGGTTGCCATTTCAGTGATCTCCCATGTGGGAAACGGCAATGATACTCTCTTTTGGATTGATAGGTGGTTGAGCGGGAATTCCGTCAAAGATTTAGCTCCACTGATTTTCTCAAAGGTGGACAAGAAGTTAACTTCCACTAGAACTGTGGCCCAAGCCCTTATTAATGGTCAGTGGATCAAAGATATCAAGTTACCTCTCACTCTGGTTGGAATGCAACAATACCTTCTCCTTTGGGACTCTATTAGTGAGGTTGTTTTGTCTCAAGAAACTGATCAACATATTTTGAGGCATGAGACATCTGGGCAGTTCACTTCTAAATCTTGTTACAATGTTTTATTTTCTGGTTCCATCACCTTTGAGCCATGGAAGCGGTTATGGAAATCTTGCCCCCCCCCCAAAATGCAAAACCTTCCTATGGCTGGCCATAAGAAATAGGTGTTGGACAGCTGACAGATTACGAAAGCGTGGTATGCCCCACCTGGTTGTTTGTCCCCTTTGTGATCAAGAGCAGGAGACAATTCAACATCTCCTAACTACATGTGTTTTTGCACGTCAGTTCTGGCATGGCATTCTAGCCCCTTTTAACCTAGGACACCTTATTCCTAGTCTTGTGTAGGCCTCCTTTGTGGAGTGGTGGGAAGGAGTGATCAATCAGATCCACAAAGACAAGAAGGGCTTCAACAGTGCTATCATCCTTGGGGCATGGTGCCTTTGGCTTCATAGGAACCGAGTGATCTTCCATGAGTCCCCTTCCATTGCGAAGGTGCTGAGATCCTTCCTCGATGAGCTCGCTTGCTGGGTTCTAGCTGGAGCCAAGCAGCTGGGGAGCATTGGTTTCACTGACCGTGTTTCTACTTTGTAGACGTCGGGTCCTGCGTGGTCGGTCTCCCTGTCCTGGTGTGTTCTTTAGAAGTGTGTGTGTGTGTGTTTGAGTGTATGTTTGTGTTCTGTATTTTGCCCTTTGTGGGTGTTTTCCTTCTCTCTAATATATAAAGATGTGCAGTCCTCCTGCGCATTCGAGAGAAAAAAAAGTTAGGAAAAAGGTCTAGAAAAGACCAAATACAAGGTGCCCAGAAAACACCAAAGAAAAGGAAAAAAGAAAGAAAAACAAGAATACACACCCAAATCTAACGAATAATAAACCAAAAGGCCAAACTACTGCCAAACACTCCTAAGAGCAACAGCCCCAACAAGGCCCCATAATAAGGCCTCTTCATGGATGGATGCAAGATTGTGTTGATGTTTGGGGAAGCATTATCAAACACAAAAGCATTTCTATGCTTCCAAATTTGCCAGGCTACTAAACTCACAATAGAGTTAAAATATATTTTTCTTTTGCTTAGGCACGTTTCTTTCTGCCTCTCCCCACCATTCCTGGAACACTGCTGCATCAGACGTGGGAGTAAGATGTTGCAATCCCAACCTGCTTGGAGTTTTTTTTCTCGAACGCGCAGGAGAACTGCGCCCCATTAGGGCTTGTTCGGTTCTCCCCCAATCCATATGGATTGAGGGGGATTGAGAGGGTTTCAATCCCTAGCAAGTCAAAATCCCCTCCAATCCGTATCAATCCCCTTCAATCCATATGGATTGAAAATAACCGAACAAGCCCTTATATATTAAGCAGAGGAATAGAAAAAACAAAACAAAACAAAAGGGTTTACAGTCCTCCTTACGGAGGCCAGAAACAGGCATACAAATAAAGATCCATAAGGGGATCAAAAAATCAAAATACTCAAATCTTCCTAAGGCTCTACCAAGGGTGCAGCCAGATGTGTGAGGCCTTTTGCACCAGCCACTTCCCATCTTCTTCTTTCCTCATCAGCAGCTCTGAGACTTGAAGACATACTTGGGTTGCAGCCATCAAAAATGCATTTATTTCGATGATTCCATAAAGTCCAAGCTCCCAGAATGATGAGAGAGTTAAGGCCCTTTTTTGTGAGACCATGTACTGCTCCTCCCACCACTTCCCACCATCCCAGGAAGGAGTTTGCAGTCGGCTGTGGTGCAAGAGAATGAAGACCAAATTTCCTGAGTAAAAGGTACCAGAATTCTCGGGCGAAAGAACATTGCACAAGGAGGTGGTCTATATTTTCTTCCTCTTGGTCACATAACAGACATTTCTCTGGATGATTTAGGCCTCGCTTTGCCAATCTATCAGCTGTCCAACATCTCTTATGGGCCACCAACCAAAGGAAGAAGCGACATTTTGGCAAGGCCCAGGACTTCCAGATTCTTTTATAATGTTCAAATGTCACAGATCCTAGGAACAGTCCTTCATATGCTGATTTGGCTGAGTACACACCATTCGAGGCAATACTGAAAGTATGCTTGTCGTCAACCTCCGGCTGTAGCTCGATGCCAGATATCAAATCCCAAAGCTGAAGGTAATCTGTCAAAACCCCTACTGACAAAGCTCCTCTGATGTCAGAAATCCATTTGGCGCTAACAATTGCTTCCTGAACTGTCCTGCAATTGATTACCCGCTTCGGAATTGCGCCAAACAGCCTTGGAAACAGATCTGCAATTCTTTTTCCATTAAGCCATTTATCCTTCCAGAATTTGGTATTGTTTCCATTCCCCACTTCAGTGGTCACTACTGCAGAAAAGAAAGCTCTAGCCTTTTTTGGGACTTGTATTTGAAGTCCAGACCAGGGCCGAGAGTGGTCAGTCTTTTGTAACCAAAGCCACCTTAGTCGAAGTGCCCAACATAATTCTGGAAGACTAGAAATACCAAGCCCTCCAAGCTTTAGGGGGCGACAGACTTTTCCCCAGGCAACAAGACAGTGGCCACCTCTAGCTTCTTTGCGACCTCTCCATAGAAAACCTCTTCTGATTTTATCAATAGCTTCCAAACCCCACTGTGGGATATCCACTGCCATTGCTAAGTATACCGTCATGCTAGTAAGAACATGTTGAACTTGCACTCTTCTTCCAGCCTGTGTCATTAAGTCAGCCTTCCAATTAGGAAGCTGATCAGCTATCTTATCCACAAAAGGTTGGAACTGTTGCTTTGTCAACTTGTGTAAGGATAAAGGGAGCCCTAAATAACGACACGGAAAGGTTGAGATTTCACATGGCATCAGGGTCTGGACTTCGAGCAGCACCTCCTCAGAGCATCTAATAGGATACACATTTGACTTTTGCACATTATTGTGTAGCCCCGAGGCATCTCCAAACAGTTGAAGAATGCTAAGAGTGAGGTCTATATCTGTCAGTGCTGGGCATAAGAAAAGGACCACATCATCGGCATACACGGAGACTCGATGGAGCTTTTTGTACTAGAAAGCTGCTGCAGCAAACCATCATTTTCTGCCTTGGAGAACATGTAGACAAGGACATCCATAACTAAAATGAATAGCATAGGGGAGAGGGGGTCTCCCTGCCGAAGTCCCCTGCGATGCTTAATATGACGGCCTGGAAATCCATTTAAAAGAATCTGAGTAGAGGAGGTAGCCAGAAGCCCACAAATCAAATCCCTCCAAATCTGTCCAAAACCCAACTTCTTCATTACCTCAATCAAAAAAGGCCAAGAGACAGAATCGAAAGCTTTTGTAATATCTAATTTTAACAGCAAGCTGGCCTTGTTTTGCTGATGCAGCAACCTGGCGGTTTGTTGAACCAGCATGAAATTGTCCTGAATGAATCTCCCTTTTATAAATGCGCTCTGATTAGGTGACACCATCACGTTGAGCTTGTTGGCCAATCTGTTAGCAAGGATTTTGGTGATCAACTTGGCAAAACTGTGCACCAAACTGATAGGCCTGAAATCTTTAATATTGTCAACTCCGTCTTTTTTGGGGATCAATGTGATATAGGCTGTATTCAGGCGCCCAAAATTGTTAAATTTCCTGCCCCAAACAGCCGAGATGGCTGCCATAATATCATTCTTGATAATTGTCCAGCAAGCCTTGTAGAACCTTCCTGTGAATCCATCAGGGCCAGACCATACATCCCTCGCAAAGACACAAGCCACCAGAATGTGTTGCACTTTCTCATCCTGCTGGTCACACAGGGGACATCTATCCGGGTGACCCATTCCACGACGAGCCAGCCGATCAGCCGTCCAAACTCGGTTGAGAGATGCCAGCCAAATGAAACACTTGCATCACGGAGGAGCCCAAGTCTTCCATATTCTTTTGGCCGGCCCAAAGATTGTTGCACCACCATAGAAGAGCTTATAAGCAGAATTGGCCGAATATATCCCTAAGGAAGAAGGCAGCCACCGGTGTTGGTCCTCAACATTTGGCAGCAGCTGCACCTCTTGGATTAAATCCCAGACCAACAGGAACTCAAACAGCACCTGCGCTGGAAGGCTCCCAGAGAGATCATGCACCCATCTGTTTGCTGTTAAGGCTCCTTGGACTGATCTGCTGTTCCTAGTTCTCTTGGAAACACGATTTGTTGTTGCAGCTTCTTCATGGACTCTCTCAGATGGATGTCAAAAATACCTTTCTTCATGGTGATTTACATGAAGAAGTTTATATGCACCCACCTCCAGGTGTTGATACTCCTTCCGAACATGTTTGTTGTCTTCGAAAATCTTTATATGTGTTGAAACAGGCCCATCCTGCTTGGTTTCAAAGGTTTGTCACTGTAATAAGGGTTGTTGGTTTTCCCCTAGCGATCATGAACCTGTTTTATTTTTCATTTCTCTTCACGAGGGGCACACTTTGCTCCTCTTATATGTTGATGACATGCTGATTACGGGTGATGATCCAGAACATATTTCTCAAGTAAAACAACATTTTAGTGAGCAATTTAAGATGTCTGATTTGGGCCTCTTGGATATTTCTGTTAGCGTGATGTTGGGTAATGGGCCCAGGTGGTTCGGCTGCAACCCTACAGGGTGCGGCGGCTGCCTCCCCCCTCTGGTTTTGGTTAGTTGGTTACGTTTGGCAAGGATCTCCTAGATTAGATCTTTCCTATTCTTAGGGATATCCTTGCCTATATGTACCTGAGCCTTGGGCTCCTCCCATAATCAATCTACTATTTTCCCAGCCATACTCTTTCAATTTCCTAGGTATTGAGGTATTACAAACTGCAAAGGGATATTATTTCTCACAGCCCAAATACATCCAAGATCTTATTGCTCGCTCTGGTTTGAGTGATAATCACACAACTACAACACCCATGGGTATTCACTTACAACTTTGCCTGAATGATGGTTCACCTCTACATGATCCATCCAGATATCAGCATATAGTCGGCAGTCTAGTCTACCTCACTATCACTCGACCGGATATTGCACATGTCGTTCATATTCTAAGTCGCGCCTACTTCAGTACATTATGGCAACTTGCTTCGTGTATTGAGACACTTAAGGGAAACCACATCCCGAGGCTTATTTTATGATTGTGATAGTCCTCTTCGGCTTCAGGCCTACTCAGATGCCACTTGGACGAGTGATCGCACTGATCGCCGCTCGATTACAGGTTATTGCATTTTTCTTGGTTCCTCTCCTATTGCATGGAAATCTAAGAAGCAGGACTTCGAGCTCTTGCTACTACTACTGCCAAGTTTATATGGTTGTGATGGTTATTAGCTGACTTGGGTGCCTCTTGTGATACTCCACCACTTCTGTGCGAAAACACTTGAGCAAACATATTGTGAATGATCCTGTGAAGCATGAATTTAAAAAGCACATTGGTTTGATGTTTTCTTACTTGGTCTCATTGCCAACAGAACATTATTGCTCTTCAACATGCGCCATCAGAAATGCAAGTTGCAGACTTCTTCACAAAAGCACAAACAAGAGAACATCGATTCAATTTGATCAAACTCAATGCTTCAGATCCTCCACTTCCACCTTGAGTTTGAAGGGGGTAATAATGACACTCTGCCTAAACCAAGGATAGTAACAACTATATGTTAGACGTGTGTCATAGTTGTAATGGGTTTAAACCCAACCCATATACTATCCTATCAAATAATACAGAAGTCCCACCCTAATTAGGGTTAGGATTTCTATTCAAACATGGTATCAAGCCTCCTCTTTCCTCCCTCCTCTCTCCCCTAGCCGCCAACCTTCTCCCACCTTCGCTGGCGACCCCCTCCCCGCCGGCAGTGACCACCTCAGATGTCCCTACCCTACCCCTATCCTGAAGCTGGGCAATCGTAGCTGCCACAGGCACCGCCGCCGCATGACCAGCTCATGCCTACCCCATCCTAGCCGTTGCGCCTCCTCCACAGCCGACATGACCATCTGTAGGAGCATCGCCCCCTTCTTTCCCATGAACGGCACGATGCGAGAACATGAGTGGGCTGCCGCCACCGCCCGAATCTAGGACGCAACCGCCGGCAGGTCTTCTTCCTCCACCCGTGGAACCGTGCTGCTCAGTCGTGTGCTTATCTTCCAATCCATGGTCTCCGGCGCACCCATCCAGCACAGCCACGTCCTACAACTCTACCTCGTCGCCGGCACCCCCACGCAACCCTCCCTCGCCCCTGATGCAGACAACCTCGCCGTCCCGGGGCACTCCAACGTGGTTCTCTCCTTTACCACGGGTGTGGCACTAGCCTCCTCCCCCACGATCGTGGGCTTCTTCCCCAACGTCGGCACCCCCACGTGGCCAGCGCGGTCGTACCTGCGGCCGTCTCCTCCATGGTCGGCTTGGCCTGCGATGACGCTCCTGGCATGCCACCTCCCCTCACCATGAGCCACCCCACGCGCCCTGTGTTGCATGCGGCCACAGTGCTGCCCATCTGCGCACCCTCCTCTCTCGATTCGCTCCTCCCCCGACGCCAACCATCCCTGGAACAACAGCTCTGCTTCCCAGCATGCTACCCCAAGCACCAGCAGCTCGCGAGCAGCGGCAGCCCGAGCGGCTTCCTCCGCCTAGGCGCGCCAGCACGGCTCTGCGACTCCAGGGTCTTGGCCAGCTCTCCTCCTCGCTCGGAACCACCAGCGACTGACGCAACACCGGCACCTCCTCCACCACATGTGGCGCCGCCATTGGGCAAACTCCCCCATCTCTGCTACGGTCGCCTGAACAACTCTCTTCCCCGACGTCGGCCCCATCCACGTGCCCAACGCGGACATCTGCACATCTGCAAGCCACATCCTCCCAGCACTAGTTGTGGGTCCCTACTCGCACATCGACAGTGGCCCGCCTCTCGTCTTCCTCGACGTCGGCCTCATTTATGCGCCCGGCGAGGATGCCTCCCCGACCACAAAATACTCCTCAAGCTCGCCCAACTCCACCATGCTGCTCCCGACCGTCCCCATCCTACAGCATGGTGGTCCCTGTGCCTGCTCCCTTCCTTCGCTCCGCCACCATCCATGTGCCTCCCTATCATGTGTGTCTCCATTCACAACGGAAAGCTTCTTTGTGGCATGTTTGTGGCTTTTGACCGAGGCATGAACCCAATTATCCACGACAACGTCAAGCTCTACCATCCTTCGGCTTCCTTCCAGCCTCTGACCCTCAAGAGAGGCTGCCACGCTACTGGTTGTTTGTGTTCCGCAGTGCTGAGGTTGTCTCCATTACAATCGAGGCCTTACCGCCTCCACCACATTGTGACTGATGATCCCATCCACCAGTCCATAAGGTCCAAAACAGACCAAATATGGTGGCAGAGGCAGGAGCGATGGCTGGAGTGATGTCTAATGTCGGAGGTGTCATGGGAGGTGGACCAAGGGGATACTTTGAAATGGGCATCGTCAGGAGAGCCGACTGAGGCAGTGGCGGGCAAGGTGGTGTACCACCCAGGGACGATCCAGACCACATGGAGATACGACCAATACATAGATTCTAGAGAGGGCCAGGGAGGATCCCTCTTGCCACACCGCCCCCACTGCCACCCCGCCACTTGCGACGGCCGCCACAACCACCAGAACCAGGTTGGCACCCCCACCACCGCCAGACATAGCACGAGGGCATGGAGACCCGAACAGAACAAGGGCAAACGGGCGCGAAAGCGAAGCCCCCACGTGGGCAGCCCACCGAAGCTAGAACCTTAGAGTGCAGAGGCGATGTCGGAGCGAAGTGGGGCTCCCATAGTGAACTCCTCAAGGATGAGGTTTGAGGTCATTGTGAACCTTGTGCAAGGACAGGAACAGAAACGATCGGGTGATCTAGGTCCGTAGGTGATCGTAGAGCTCGTTAAGGCCTCATAGAAGGTTGAGGGTGAGCGTGCAATCAGAGACGATTTCTCCAAGATCACGGAGGGTTTAGGGTTTAGTGGTCCTTCATATATTGATTCACCTCCAACTTCCCCGATGGTTGAGACTCCCCCGGCATACGAGACTGCCATCATCGCCAACCTCCATGCATATGCGGCTGGTGTCTAGAACATCTAGTCCATGGTTTCTGTTCTCCTTGACCTAGCTTCCTCCTCCTGCACCCACTGGCGCGACCTCGTCCTCCTCACCCTGTAACGCTACACGCTCGACGACCATACCCTCACCCACACTGTGTTCCCTGATATCCCCTCCCGACGTTGGATGGATACTGTGGTCCTCTACTTGCTCCTCAGACATGTTACCGTCGAGCTACATAATGTCATGTGCCAACGCGGTGGCACTGCTTGGTAGGCTCGAGTTTCCATTGAGCAGTTCCTAGACAACTGAGGCTCGTGCCATCCCCTTCATCTGGAGACAGTAATTGGTGACAAAGAGATCCCATGTACGAAGGTCCAGAAGGTGATGTAGGCCCATAATAACACTCACAGCCACACACTAAGAGTCTAATACACAGCCTAACAATTTGATTTTTCATACTAGAAAAATTAGCATGATGCATTGGGATATGATTTTTGATACAAGAAAAAATAATTTCAACAAATATCATAGAAAAGCTATCAAACAAGCAAGCAATGCATTTAAGAGTCTATTCTATATGTTGGAATATAAGTGAATTGACCACCTCTTTATATCAGCTTAAGTGTTTGAGTTGAACATTTGAATCAATTGGTGCATGCAACTTAATATAGTATCAGAGCCAGAGGTCTCGAATTCCAATCCTGGTTAGCGCAACTAAATAAAATATTTTTTGCTTGCTCATATTCCACGTCTAAGACTGAAAAGAGGCTCGACGTGGTGTTGCAATATAATCTATACCACTATAATCCACCAGTTTAAACTTTACAAACCCCACCCAACCAATTCACCCCCACACCCATAACCTCCACTAAATCTACCAAACAAATTGCAACCAGACTTAACACACCATCAAAACCAAAGGTTTAGATCGCTAGATAACTCCATCTCTCTTGCTCACTCAAATCCAATAGGCAATATTATTTGGATTATCCATCATCCCTCCTTAGCGACCCCGCCGCACCCAGCCTCCCTCTCCCCCCTCCTCCGCCTCCCCCTCACTCGCACCGCCGCCAACGTCAACCCCTCACCTCGCGCCACCGTCGTTGACACTCCTCTCCGTCTGAACATAGCGTTAGCACGGGCTATATGCTAGTAAGTGAATTGCATAGTTCTTAAGCGGTAAGGCGAGGCACGGCGAGCAACCCCCGCTTGGACGCCTAGGCGACGCATAGGTGGTCACCTAGGCGAGCAAGGCGACGCTTAATGGATGTGTGCAGCAGGGAGGAAATCAAAAGAAATAAGAAATAAAAGGAGAAAAAAGCAAAGAAGTGGGAAAGAGAGGTTGATGGCCCAGCCCAACACATGCCCTCCCGAACCCTCACCCCCACCCTAGTATCTCATCAACTCCGTTGTTTGCCCACTCTCCCTTCGCGCCGACGACCCGCCCTCGCTCCGCCCGACGCCGCTGGCGGCCCAACCAACGCTGCCTCTGGACCCTTGCGTCATCGTCGGTCCCTCGCTCCTCCAGCCCGACGTCGTCGTAGGCCAAGCGGGACACCACTGTCGAACCCACGCGCCGTATCCAGGCCCTCACGTCCCGAAGTTCTTCGCTCCCCTCCGCCCCGCACTCACGTGCTCGTGTCGTCGACGCTCCATCGACGCCAAATCTGCCTTCCCCTCTCTCTTCTCCCCCCCCCCCCCCTCTCATTTTGTTGTGGTTTTGGCAAGGCGACAAACGACGCCATGGATTTTTTTTGGGCACCTAGACGACTAGGCAACGCCTTAAGAACCATGGTGAATTGTCCACCTCGTGCTATCAACTTAAGATTTTGGTTAAACCAGTTGGTGCATGCAACTTAATAATATAAAACAAATTAGCATCATTGCTACACCAGTTGCCCAAAAAGTAGAGAACGTCAGTAAACACAAAACAAAAATTTTGGAATAAACAATTTTTCTGAAGAAAAAAAGATTACTCCTAAGTCAAACTTCTCAAGCTCTGATCAAGTTCTTAAAAAATGTTAGAGTGAAAATACATTTTCGGTCCTTAAACTTGTCACCCTGTGTCAACCCGGTCCATAAACTTTTAAAGTGTATCAACTCGGTCCTTAAACGTTGTTTGGGTCTCAGTTACATGCAAACGGGTCGTCGTTGACATATGGACCCCACATGTCAACATGTATCTCTACAATACAAGCGAGATACGGGGAGGTGAGAGAGAACTAGGAAAAGATAGAAAAGAGATACAAGCTGACATATGGGGTCCATATGTCAACCACGACCCGTTTGGATGTAACTGAGACTCAAACAGCGTTTAAGGACCGGGTTGACACACTTTAAAAGTTTATGGACTGGGTTGACACATGGCGACAAGTTTACGGACCCGAAATGTATTTTACTAAAAAATGTTACCATCTACAAGATCAAATAAATGCAGCATCAAGACTTATTTCTTGGAGAATTTAATGGAACTAATTTGATGTTGGAGATGTTTGTATAAACTATAAACCTAATCAAAGTTGGAGAAAATTGATTTATGACAAGACTAAAGCGAGGTAGTTGTAAGCAAAACGAGAGGTAGCATAACAAGACAGACCATAGAGCAATGTCATCGAAGAGACCCTTTTCGTATTTCAACAGCTTCTCCAGAATATTGTTAATTCGAGTGTGTGCAGTACTTCTGGGTAAACAGCTTCTAACAAGTGCTTTGAGACAATAAATCTATAATAGATCAAAAAAATGTCTTAGACCAAAAACATAGATGCATCACAAATAATAGTGTTGTAATGTATATTTATCCCACCCAATGCCCGCATGCCATTAAAGTAGAAAATAGTTGTTTCCAGTTCCACGGTGTAGTGGACGCAATATGTAGAATCCTGAACTGAATTTCAGCCACACTAAATCCACCATGAACTAAATGCTTTGGTTTCTCAAGCAGTGTGCTTACCTTCTGCTTGCAAGAGGCGCAGCATGCAGAAAGGTCATCAACGGATAACTGTCCAGAAGTTGAAATGAACTGCATAGGCCATAGCATTCAAATAAACACCATATTTAAGTTTGTTTAACAATGGGATACATATTTCTATACCAAAATACCTACTTCAGCTGGCGACAAAATATCTTGAAACAAAGTGGTGACCTCCCTCTCGTACAACGCATAGACAGAAGGGGAATTTTCCAATATTGAGCCCAATGACTGTAATAGTGTTGGAACATTGTGATCGTCATTTAGCCCAGTAATAACTTTCTGCGGGGAAGAATAGATGACACAAATTATTTGCAAAGAAAGGGTCATACGGTGTGAAGTAGAAAAAGTTAAAACAAGGACTTATCTTAAAACTGCTCGCATTTTTTGCGAGTAGCAGTAGCATAGCATCATAGATCAGACAGAAACAGCATTAAACATTTTAATATGTCACAGCTGACAATAACCAAAATTAATGTAATATATGAGTTATAGTGTGTGTTCCTATATGTATGTGTAGGTTGGTGCCAGCCGGCCCATTAGGGTTAGGGTTTCCCCTGGGTCTATCTATCTATATATGTAACTATCCTCTATGCAATACACAAGTTTTTCACTCACTCCTATCTTGGTATCGAGCCAGTTTTTCCTCCACCCTTCCCTCCCACAGTCGGCATCTGGTTCTGCGCCATCGTTCCCGGGAGGCTCATCCTTCCCTCCCAGGGGCAGCCCCCATCCCAGACACCGGCCACTACCTTGCCGCCGGCACCACCCGCCCAAACCACGAGACCTACATGCCTCCGCTACTCCTCCCGCTAGATTTGCATCCTGCACACCTTTCCCGATCACCCAGGAAGTTGCGTCGCCTGCTTCCCCGACCGCCAAGGACGTCCCGCCGCCTATGTTGTCACCCCACCCCCCGCCATCCACTCTACTCGTCGAAGCCCCCCTCTCTCCCTCGTCGGCACGGATGGGCCTGCCGGCGTGCTCTTCCCCAGCGCCAGCCACCCCCAGGCTGCCAACCCTCCGCGGGTCTACACCCGCGCCGCGCCGCCGCCAGACTTCCTCGCCACCGGCCCTACGCCGCGCACCGACGAGGCCCGCCAGAGCTCCTCCAACCATTGGACCTCTTTCTTTTCGCCTGCTGCAACGCCCCCAGCTTCGCCCCTAGCTTCAGCATCTGCGCCCGTCGTCCTTTGTCAGGCCCAGGTGCCCTCCCTTTTCACTTCTGCGTTGTGGACCCCGGCCACGACGCGAGCGCGTTCCTGAGCGTTGTCACCTCCTTCCCATGGCCGCTACGGCTTCCTCTGTCTTCCCATGCCTAGTGCAGTCGCCCCCGTCTCCCTCACAGCGCAACTGTCCTGCACGCCGAACCCTGCGCCGGCGTCTCCGCACGTGCAACCCCGTCATCGCGTCGACCACTACCTCCCTGCCTGCGTTGACGCCAACATCGCGTCGGCCACCACCTCTCTTGTCGTCGACGTCGTTTGCCCTGCCTGGTTGGATCCGACGTAGCCCCTGCCTGGTTGGATCCGACGCAGCCCCCTGCCTGGCTGGACCCGCCCTGTCGCGACCTTCCCAGCCGGATCCACTGTTGTTGCGGCCTTCCAAGTTGGATTTGTCACCTCTTTGGTCGGATCGGCGTCTTCATGGCTAGAGTTGTCGCTGACATGGCCTTCCCGGCCGGATCCACCAATGTCCCTTCTGTTCCACCGCCGCCGCCTTCCCTGGTCGAAGGCCGACACGGCCCCTCTGGCGAGCACAGCCACCCTGAACGACGCAGACGCGCGCGTTGCTGCCGAGCTCCCTGGCGGGGCTCCTCGACGACCAGACGAGAGAAGAAGCAAGATGGTCCACAATCTACTGTTGCTCTCCTTTTGTTGTGTCGCCTCGCCGACCGTTGACGCTAGAACGTCGACCCGAAGAACGAGGCTATTGTTGTGTGTCTCCAAGTCGCAGTAGTGCACCACCTCGACTTCGGCTACCTCGGCCTCCAAGGGCTATCTTTTTTTCTCGAAAGCGCAAGAGAACTGCCCCATAATATATTAAGAAGAGGAAAAAAAGGGGGGCCAAAGAAGGCCAGTACAAAACAGCCTCTTTACGGAGGCCAGTAAGAAGCATACATAAATGAATCCATTAGACCCTCCTTAGCTCTCAGCTAAAGGTACAGCTAGATGGCAGAGCCCCTTGGCACCAGCAATCTCCCATTGCGTCCTTTCCTAATTAGCAGCTCTAAGACTCATGGTAACACTGGGGTTGCAGCCATCAAAAACGCATTTGTTTCTATGTTTCCACAAGGTCCAGGCTCCCAGAATGATAAGAGAATCAAGGCCTTTTTTAGTGAGCCCATTAGCAATATTCTCCACCGATTCCCACCAGCCTAGATATGAGTCAACATCAGGTTGAGGAGCCAAAGAATGCAGACCGAATTTTCTTAACAACAGGTACCAGAATTCCCTGGAGAAGGAACAGGTAACGAGGAGATGATCAATAGTTTCATCCTCTTGATCACGAAAGGGGCACTTCTCAGGATGACTCAGCCCTCTTTTAGCAAGTCTATCCGTTGTCCAGACTCGATTTTGTGCAACCAGCCAGATGAAGAAACAACATTTTGGCAAGGCCCAAGTTTTCCAAATTTTCTTGTGATGAGGGAAATTACAGACCCCAAAAAAAAGCCCTCTATCATCTACATGTTATGCACAACGGTCTACTCCAGCCACAACATTCAGACCCTCAAGACGCTGCGACTGCAGGGGGTTTCAGTTCATCGGCTCCTACCTTCGGCTCTTCTCCAGTCTCATCGTTTGTAGTGCCCCCATTGTGACTACTGAGGGATGTTAGAGTGTATTCCTATATGCATGTGTTAGTGGGCTGGCACCGCTGTTGGGCTGTCAGCCCATTAGGGTTACGGTTTTCCCTGGGTCTATCTATATATATATATGTAACCATCCTCTATGCAATACACAAGGGTTTCACCCACTTCTATCTATGTGCTTAGTACGTAGATATTTTAACACATCAAAAAATAAATAAACATAGCAACATGGCCTGTGGACCCTAACCTACTAGATCACCTTTTATGCTCTCAGCCAAGCCAAGAGAAGCCACAAAAACATTTAGATGCAAATGTCAATATTGTACTGATTGCACAGAGGGATAAAGCATGCCAATTGTAATCAAACAACATATATAAGCAGACAGCAACGCAAACCTTGTAGTGGGTTGGAATGCAGTAAAGTGAGTAAGAATAAGATAAGCAAAGTTGGGTGAGCTAGAACAGAAAAATGATCAATGTCATCTAGAAACTTGTGCAGCGATAAGAATTTCTTTTTTCCTTTCAAGAAGTTATCCGGCTTGGATGAAAATGCGGCAGCTGGAACAAAGTAACCATCATTCATGAAACACATCATCCTTACAAAATGTCAGTGTTTTCATTTTTACTAGGCATTTGCAAACTTGTTGACTGAACAGTGCAGTGCGCAGACATCAGGAAAATAGAAATATAATAACAAACCATTATAGAAACTGAAATACCGCCTACCTTAAATAATTTAGCAAATTTCTTATCATCTGAGTGGAGTGCAGCAATTGCAGTGATTGCGTATTTTGATTCAGCACGAGTACCTTCAATGCACTTTTGCTCCAATAATGGGTACACAACATTGCTGGCAAGAGAATAAACAGTTTTTTCACATACAAAATGTAAAGAACATCCCTCTTACCAACAGATGTACTAGTCTCTCGTTAGAAAATGACCAAAAAATCACTATACCACAAGGTATTGTGAGCCCTCAAAAAAATTCCGCATTTGGTTGTCTATCTGTGATATGGCGTGAACGCCTGGGTGATCTGAGTGGTGAGTGGATGAGGTGGGATTGGGAAAGAGATCGTAGGGGATAAGGCTAATGGGTGGGAACGTCGTCACCGGAGCTGCGCGGAGACGCAGCCACGATGACCGAAGGAGTTCCCAACCGGGTTTTACTTCGATAAAATCCTGGTAGAATCTACTGTCCTCTTTATAGATTAAAGGCGCCCAGCTCTCAAGTCTCAACTGACTAACAGATAAGGGATAAGCCTTTCCCTGATACTCTCAACAGAAAGATAACAACTTGGGCCTAAAAACTCTCAACTGGACTCTAACAAACCGACCAACCTACTGCTGCCTGCGCCTGTAGTGTTCCCCTAGGAAGGCATCGACAACAATTCCCCCCCTGGCCAACAAAGAGCTCGTCCGCGAGCTGAAATGCTGGATATCTCTGCTTGAACTCAGTGACCTGCTCCAATGATGTATCTTCTTCAGCATGACCTGTCCACTTGATCAGTATCTCCCAAACACCTCTGTTCAGCCTTGCTCGAAGCACCCGCTCTGGAGTAGGAATGACACGCCCATGCAGCAGTTCAGGCAGTGGAACGACTTGAGAGGGTGGAGCACCTTCATACTTCTTGAGCATAGAAACATGGAAAACATCATGGATCCTAGCCAGTGGAGGAAGTTGCAGTTTCTAGGAGACGTGGCCAACCTTCTGCACAACCTGATAGGGCCTGAAATATTTGGGCCCCAGTTTGGAAGGTGCAGCAGATGTCAGTCTACAGTTGTTCGTTGATGTAGTCGCAGCCACACCCAATCTCCTGCAGCAAACTCCAGCTCTCTTCTCTTCTTATCCTGGTAAGCTTTCATAGTCACTTGTGATTGTATCAGTCTGTCCTGTATCTCAGTCAAGAATTCATCCCGTGCCTGGAGCTGTGTGTCGACCGCTGCAACTCGAGCTGAGCCGTGCTGGTATGGCAGCATGGCAGGGGGCTCCCGTCCATAGACAACTTGGAAAGGAGAGCACTTGAGAGCTGTCTGGTATGAGGAGTTGTAGCAGAATTCCGCCCATGGAAGCCATTTCAACCATGCCTTTGGCCGATCTCCTGCTAGGCAACGGAGGTACATGGTAATAGTTCGGTTGACCACCTCAAACTGTCCATCGGATTGAGGGTGAAATGCTGAATTCATGTGCAGTTTTACTCCAGCTAGCTGAAACAGTTCAGTCCAGAAGAGGCTGGTGAAGATGGTGTCACGGTCACTGACTATTGAGCATGGTAACCCATGGAGTCGAACAATCTCATCCAAGAAAGCTTTGGCCACAGATGCTGCTGTGTAAGGATGACTCAAGGGAATGAAATGGGCAAGCTTGGAGAATCTGTCCACCACAGTGAGAATCACAGACTTGTCAGCAATACGTGGAAACCCTTCAATGAAATCCATGGATATATCACTCCAGATTTCAGATGGAAATTGAAGCGGCTGAAGAAGACCCACCGGATGAAGGTGCTCAGTTTTGTTCTTTTGGCAGACAGCACAACTGTGAACAAACTCACGAACCCGCCGGAGTGCGTGTGGGTTGTAGAATGTGGATTTCCATCTGTTCGCTGTCTTTTGGATGCCTTCATGTTCTGAGTTATGTGCATGAGCCACCATGTGTGGCCACAAGGCAGAAGCATCTGGTACAAAAACTATGCCCTAGAAGAGAAGAAGACCATCTGCCTGTGACCAGCCGGCTGGGGCTGTGCCATCGGCTAGTTGCTGTTGTAGGGTAGCAATCTGAGGATCCTGAGCTGCCTCTGTTCGCAAGGCCTCAAACAGCTCGAAGGTTGGGGTAGAGATGGTAGCAACAGCAAGGGACCCTTCTCGCGCCTAGACAAGGCGTCTGCAGCCCATTCAGCTTGCCTGGCTTGTATTCGACTGTGAAGTCATAGCCAAACAGCTTGCTTACCCACGTGTGTTGAGGAATGGTTGATAGGCGCTGGTCCAACAGATACTTCAAGCTTAATCTGTTCTGACGATGAAAATACGGCCCCAAACATAAGGCCGCCAGTGGCGAACTGCTTTGACCAACCCAATTAGTTCACGCTCATAAGCCGGAAGTTTCAGATGGTGAGGAGAAACAGCCCTGCTGAAATAGGCTATTGCGCCATCTCCCTGGTGCAGAACCGCACCAAATCCTGCTCCCGAGGTATCGCAGTAATGGTGCTGTCATTAGGGACTGTTTTAACTGACTGAAGGCATCTTTGGCTTCCTCAGACCACTTGAAAGCTTCCCGCTTAAGTAGGGCAGTGAGAGGTGCTGCTACCGCGCCATATCCTGCAATGAACTTGCGGTAATAGCCAGTTAGGCCGAGGAACCCGCGTAGAGCTCGCAGCGATTGTGGACGCGGCCAAGATTCAACTGCATCCACCTTGGAAGGGTCCATGGACACCCCTTGATTGGAAATAATATGGCTGAGATATGCCACAGAATGTGCTGCAAAGGAGCATTTGGAGCGTTTCAGTGCTAGCTTGTGCTCACGTAGCAGCTGGAATACTTGTTTCACATGCTGGAGATGTTCTGCCCAGGACTTGCTGAAAATCAGGATGTCGTCGAAGAAAACCAGCACACACTTGCATATCAATGACTTAAGAACTTCATTCATTAGTGTTCTCTTATCAATATCGTCAGGATGCATGCGGACTTGATGGTACCCACTGCGGAGATCCAGTTTTGTGAAGTGTGCCCCCCGTAATTCGTCAAGCAGTTCCTTCACCACTGGAGTGGCGTTTAGTTCGAGGTAGTCGATACAAAAACGCCATGTTTTATTCGCCTTCTTGACGAGCAATATTGGTGAAGAGAAAGTCGATGTACACTCGCGGATGATAACTTGGTGAAGCATCTGATCATATTGGCGCTCAATCTCATCCTTGAGCAACTGGGAGTAACCGTAGGGACGTACTGCCACTGGTGTTGTCCCAGGTAGTAGGTGAATATGGTGAACATGGCGACGTGGGGGAGGAAGATCAGTTGGTTCTTCAAACAAATCTGAGAATGATTCCAGCAGTGAATCTAGGAGTCCCTGACTCACGTCCAAGGCTGCGCAGGGGGGTGGCGTGGCCCCTAGTCCAGTCCAGTGCACCAGGCGCCAGAAGACCATTGTCATCTTGTCAGAGTTGCAGATGATGGGGCCTAGGGATCGCAGCCATTCAATCCCCAGCACCACGTCGAAGCCATCCTGGGGTAAGGACTAGCAGGTTGTGGTGAAGGACTCATTGCCGATGGTGATGGTCGCCACGGTGCGACCCTTGCTGGTGACATGGTCTCCATTGGCCACTAGAACTGAGAGACCAGCCAGGGGCGTCACCTAGAGGCCAAGACGAGCAGCTGCTGCGTTGGCGCGGAATGTGTGAGTCGATCCTGAGTCCACCAGGGCAGTGAGGGTGACACCATTAATAGTGACTGGCGGCTTCAGTGTTTCGGCGACGTCAATCCCCGTGATGGCATGGAGGGAGATGCCGAGGTCTTCTGGTACTGATGGTTTCTCTGTGTTGTCATCATATTCCAATTCCAGGAGAAATACCCCACGACCTGCACACTTGTGATCTAGCGAATGTTTCTCTGAGCAGTGATAGCATTCCTCATTGGCTCTTTTGGCTGCAAGTTCATCAGGAGAAAGACGACGGAGACGCGGTCGGCTTGTCGTCGATGTTGCAGGTTTGGTAGCCCCGGATCTGGAGGATGAGTTGGAGGATGAAGACCGAGTGGCAGTGCATGCTGACGCCAGCCGCCGCTCGAATGCCCTTGCCAAGTGCAAGGCGTGTTGCAGGTTTGTCGGTCCCACCAACTCGACGTTTCTGCGTAGGGGTTCTCCTAGGCCTGCTGTGAACATATTGGTCTGTTGTTGCTGGGTCATATCATCACACCGGCACAGGAGCTTGAGAAACTGACGCTGGTAACCTTCAACAGTTCTGATGAGGTGACTCCAAATCTGTGTGTAAGGGAGGTCTGAATCTCATGTTAATAAACTCTGAGAAACAGGGCCATATGAGGACGCCACCAATGTCATGTTCGAGTGTGTAGAACCACTCTGCTGCAATGCCCTCTAGGTGCAAGGAAGCCTGCCAAACTTTTTCATGCCCCCATGTCCTCATTCCTCTGAAGTAAGTGTTGCACTTGTTGAGCCATGGTAGGGGATCGGCCTCGCCGTCGTATGTAGGGAAACTGATCTTCGGTCGTGGTGGTCTGTCGCTGTCGAAGTGCTCACGGTGGCCGCAGTTTCTGTGATGCTGCCATGCTGGTCACCCGTCACTGGGGTAGAGCCGCGACCCTAGAGGTCGCGCTCGTGCCCAAGGTCGATCCTCCGCCCGTGGTGGGTGACGTCTCCTGGCATGGATTGATTTCCTGTTTGGATGTTGTCTAGCCTCCTTGATCATCTTCCAGCCAAGCCAGCCTTTGATCATGGGAATCCATGCGGGTGTTAATGGTGGTGAGCTGCGCCAAGATCCTGACCAATTTGGCGGAGTCGGTCAGAGCCCCAGAATCGTCACTGACGCCAAACATGGATGGCAATGCGTCAGCCGTCTCTGATACCAATTTTATATGGCGTGAACGCTTGGGTGATCTGAGTGGTGAGTGGAGAAGGTGGGATTGGGAGAGAGATCGCAGGGGATAAGGCGAACAGGTGGGAACATCGTCAACGAAGCTGCGGAGACGCGGCCACGATGATCGAAGGAGTTCCCAACCGGGTTTTACTTCTTCGATAAAAATCCTGGTACAATCTACTGTCCTCTTTATAGATTAGAGGCGCCCAGCTCTCAACTGACTAACAGATAAGGGATAAGCCCTTGGAGGGATAAGGATAACCATTTCACTGATATTCTCAACAGAAAGATAACAACTTGGGCCTAAAAACTCTCAACTAGACTCTAACAAACCGACGAACCGATTGTTGCATGTGCCTGTAGTGTTTCCCTAGGAAGGCATCGACAACAATCTGACACATGCTTAATATCAGAGTGATTGAGTAGTTTTATCACGGTGGACAATATTAGGTGGTTCCGCCTTATTGTTGGCTAGCTAGTTGAATGATGGACCAAACCACTTAAACCATGTCCACCTTGCAGAATAAAGATAGTGTAACCATCACCAGGGATTAAATGCACTGATATTATGAAACGAAGGATTGGAAATTTCAAACACGACAGAAAAATACATAATGTAAGTTGTAGCAGAAAAATACGCAGGAGAGTTGTATCATTTCATTAAAAGAGAGGGAAAGGGTATACATACAACAGTGTTAGACTGTGTGTGTGTGTGCGGGCCGACACCACTATTGGGCTGCCGACCCATTAAGGTTAGGGTTCAGTCTCTATATATATGTACCCCCTTCTCTATGCAATACATTAACCACTACAGTTCTTACATGGTATCAGAGTAGGGTTTCCTTCCAACCCCACAGTCGCCACCCCATCTCTGCCCTAGGTCCGACCACCGGCTTCCGCTCCGCCGCCCCAGGAGGCTCATCCTTCCCTCCCGGGGGCAACTCCTCTCCAGTCGCCGGCCCCCAGCCGTCCCAGGCGGGCAAGCCTCCTGGACATCACGCCGCCACGAGCTCCCTCGCGCTCGGCACCTGTTGGTCGCTCCTGTCCGCGCCTACGTGCCCCAGCGCCGGTGCACGCGCTCCCCCAAGTCGCCATACACTGCCATCAGCAGCCCTCATGGCGGCTGATGTCGCCCCTCCCCTTCTCGGGCCGCCAACACCACCGCCTCCCTGGCCGCGGGCGCGGCCAACCTCCCCCATCTAGGCACGTCCACGGACGCGCCACACCCGCCCCCAGGTTGCGCCACGCAGCCCCTTCCTCACTGGGAGGCAGTGGCGCCCTGCTTCCGCGCCGCCCTCGGATCTATGACGTCGGCCCGTGCCGTCCCCAACCACGCGAGCAGCTCCTCTCCCCCGAGCAGACGGCGGCAGGCCCCATTGCCGCAAGCACGGCCGCACCGCTCCCCTTCCTTGTGGCTGGCGGTTGTTGTCTCTTCCCCTTCCTCCTCGTGCGGTGGCCCCTCCGACTAGTGTCGTTGTAGCGGCTCCTCTCCTCCTACCTCCGCGTCGGCACGGGCCCCTCCATCCACGCCCCGCACGCTGTTGTCGCCAGCGAGCACGCGCTTGCGCGGCGCCTCCCCTCGCTGGCGTCCTCGGCTCTGTGGGCGGCGGTTGTCGCCGTGCAGGCATGCAGGTAGGTTGTCGCTGCTTCGCGGGCGCGTGTGCTGTCCAGATCCGCGCAGGTGTCGCACAAAGGCACCCTGCGATCGGCCCTTGTCTTCTGCGTCTTCGGCGTGAGCAGCCTTCGTGGGGCCGCCGTTGCTGCGGGCACTACCGTCCGTCCCTAGCTCCCTTTGCCAAGTGTCGTCGTTGTATCCGCGCATTGCAGCTCGTCGACGATGTCGCCATGTTTCTTGCTCTGGCGAGTAGGCTGTTGTTTGCCTTCGCCTGAGCTGCCCAGCAGTGCCTCCTACCAACTTCAAGCTACTTCTGTCGTCGGTGTCCACAACCCTGCTAGGTGCGACGTAGGCCCCTGCCCGGCTGGATTCGCCCCCGTCGCCCTCCCCCTTCACTGTAATCATTGGTTTTGTCACTGTCACGGCCTCCCCGGCAGGATCCATGTTGTTGCGGGCTTCCTGGCTGGATCTGTCGTCCCTTTAGTCGGATCACCTTCTTGGCTGGATCTGTCGCTATCGTGGCCTTCCCGGCCGAATCCGTCGTTACCCCTTCTACTCTGTCGCGGGCGTGACCACCCTGACTGGCGCAGGCGCGTTTGCTGCCTCCGGCCTCCCTGGCGGGGCTCCTCAACGACCGGACGGGGAAAGAAGCAAGAAGGTCCTCCGACCTCCCTGGCGGCCTCTCTTTTGCGTTAGATTTATAGAAACAAGACAAGCAACAGATATCCTTGCCTAACACCAAACACACTACTCGTGGGCCGAAGGACCGACATATAATATGATCTAACTGATTGTCTAACACTTTTACTTGAAAATAATAGATACAGTACATATACTCTTAGTTTTGAACTATGTACAAAACTTAAGATGATTTGCAAAGTTCAGGTAACATATTGCAGCCCATGAGCATATCAGAACTGAGCCTTGATAACTCATATGTGCAATGCAACATTGATACACACATCAAACCTTTAAAGGTGTCTTAGTCTCGTAGTTTCTCACAATGGTTATTATATCTCCCTTTCATTCCACTTTATATATATTGTCATATTGCCCAAGGGGTCTACTAAGAGATAAGGTTTGCACTTATAACAGTTCATGTTCAGAGTAATAATCAAGAACCAAAAAGGTAAAGACAATCCAGCTTTACATAAAAAAACATTTACCTAAAATTAGTAGACAAACAGTGTGTAGATTTTGCCAAATGTGCCAACATCTGGAGAGTCTTCACATTTATCAGAACTGGTTCTTCTAAGAACAACTTAAGCAAGTACTCCTCTGAGCCTCGGAATAATGATGGAAACACCATTGCAATTACCTACATGGTCACACCATTGAGTGAGAAGCATGCAAGATGTTCTTGCATAACAAATAAAGGCATGGATATAAACTCAAGACAATGAATTATTGTTTATTTCTTGCTTGCCTAAATCATCTGTCGAGCGCCCATTACATGGCGGTGTGCCAAACATCAATGTTTAAAAAAAACCAAATAACAAATCTCCCAATTTATCCTCGAAGAAAGCTGTCTCAAGTAACAAAAGGTAACAAAGAAATTTATCCCCGATCTTGTGCCGCAATGTGGGGGCGGTAGGGGGTCCTCATGCTTCTTATAACGCTGATATGTGTGACCCACAAAGGTATCCACAACATGTACCATGTTGGAGAATATTAATCAGATAAGACATTCATTGGAGAGGAGGCTACAATGTATAAGCACCGGCCTAGGATTACAGCCAAGTAGTAGGCCACACGGGCCGGGCTCTAGGCCTGTATAGATAGAAGATAATACAATCTAACATAACAATTGTTGTTGTTAATAACCTTGGAGAATTGAGAAGATAAGATCATCACTCCACTAATGGAGAGGCATATATAGACACTCATATAGGCCATATGGACCAATAGTCTCAGAGTTTCCTCAGAGGGCAAGAGAGCTGAACAAGAGTTCCTCAAAGGTCAAAAACTGGCGAAAGGTTTGAGACAAATAGTCTCAACAAAAATCAGAACGAAAAACTAAAATGGAGGTAGAAAACTGAGTGCACCATGCAAGAAAATTTTGATAAAGAGAGCACAACTAAGAGCGATGTTTTTTTCTCGAAAAGCGTAGGAGAGCTACGGTTTATAAATATATTAGAAGAGAGGAATAGGTCTGTAGATGACCCCAAAAATACAGTAGACCTTCCCCTTAGGGAGGCCAGAAATAAGCGTACAAGAAACTATCCATCTGTTCACAAATAATCAGCGATGACGCTCAGCTCCTCCCCTAAACATTTGACATTGACACCGCCAAGAAGGAGAGCCCTTTGGCACCGTCCAGTTGCCATTTGTCTTTCCTCCTCAGCGGATCTGAGCAGAAGAGTGAGGTCGGGAGTGCTCTATCAAACACCACCCTATTCTGGTGCTTCCAAACCATCCAGGCTCTCAAGATGATGAGGGAATTCAGGCCTTTCTTAATCATCCTAGGAACAATGTCTGAATATTTCTCCCACCTCCCACCAGTACAAGGAGATAGCATCCGGTTGCGGGGCTAGACTATGAAGTCCAAATCTTCTTAGCATAGCATACCAGAAAACTCTTGTGAATACACAGGACACCAGCAGGTGGTTGATGGATTCAGGATGTTGATCATAGAGGGGACAGCTAGCAGGATGATTCATGCCTCTTTTTGCCAATATGTCTGCAGTCCAACATCTGTTATAAGCCACCCGCCACATAAAAACCCAACATTTTGAGGGGGGCCAAGATCTCCAAATTCTTTTGTGATGACCAAAGGAGCTAGAGCCTAAGAAGAGGCCAATGTTTTATAAAGTAAATCCAAGTATATCGAGAATGATTCCTCAGAGCAATGTTTCACAACTAAGAGCGATGTTTCCTCAGAAGTCAAAAACCCGGCGCAACCATAACAGGAAGCATATCCTAGAGATAAGGAAGGTTATCCTAGATATCAGGAAGGTTATCCCGGGATTACAATCAATCCTAAACCAACCATATCAGGAGTTGCCTAATACACTCTAACATGCCTAATATAATCTAACATTCCCCCGCAGTCGTAACGTTAGCAAAACGAACGGACAGATTGGAGAATAATGGAGATATCCCCCCACGGTCGGAACGCCGGTGAGAATCCTACGACTGGAATAGCCCATGCAGATGATAGCCCTTTGTGTCGATAATGTCGAGGTAGCCGAGTGCAAGGGTGTCGAGCCATCGTCAAGGTGCCATGCGTAGGGTAGTCATGGTCAAGGAAGCTGTCGAGGACGCCGAAGAAGACAAGTCACACAAGTCGCGGGCGCTGGTGCGGCACACGGGAGGCCCACAGTGCGCCAGAGTACGTTGTGGTGACGGTGGCGCTGAGAAGCAGTCGTAGACGAAGGCGTGATGCGTCGAGGCAGATGAGGGTGTCGATGTCGAGGGCGACGCGTCAAGCAGCCATGGACGATGCGTGTTCCAGGTTTGCCAAGCCTAGAAACACGTCGTGGATGAATGCATGTGCCGGTGGTGCCAGTGCCGGACGTACTAGGTAGAGCGCCCCAACCATATTTTCCAACATCTCAAGGGACCAGCAGAGAAGGCCTCCATGACGGTTGTGGTGCAGCACGGCGGGAATGTCGGCGCAACGCACGATTGTCAGAGCGGAGTAGACGAAGTAGTTGAGGACGAGACGATGATGCCGGCGACGAGGTTGTGCTGGATGAAGCAAAGAGGTAGGCATGGCAACGCATCGAGGTTACTGGAGTCGCGACGGCGAGAGCCACGACGTATACGAAACGAGCCTCAATGGTGCCAGTGGAGCGCGATGGCGGTATTTGTCGGCGAAAAAACTCGATGACAAATGCGGTGCAGAACGACGACGGTGGCTGGCACGCCTAGGACAGGCGCAACACCAGCACAAGGTGTTGACGCGGCATGCAAGAGGTCCTGCAGCGCAGAACAACAGGTGTGTCGACGCAGCCCGCATGTGTCGAACAGCTTGCTCAAATCGTGTGCGGGAGACGCGCACCGACAAAGTTGACGGCGATGTAGATGCAACAGCGTTGGTTGACGACAGACGGCGATGGTGCTGCCCGAGGAGGCGACGCAACGACGGCCCTCTTGCTTGGCGAAGCATCGCACGATGGACGACAAACGTCTCGGGAGGTTGGTTCGCCCACGATCGGTTGATCAGGCCGACGGCATGCGAGTCAGAGACGACGATGGTGATGTCGATGGTGGAGCCTCCCGATCGGTGGTGGCCACGACGAGCCGGCATAGATGGACCACAGACGAAGAGGCGCGACACAGGCAGGCATTCTAGTTACGTCGCATGCCACGCCAGTTGCACCGTCAAAGAAGATGAAGAAGCCGGTGTTGTTGAAGCCGATGTCGAGGGCGCGACTGGCAGTGGGTGATGGAGACGCAAACCCGATCATTGACCGAGAAAACAAAAAAAGACGCAGCAGAAACAGATCTAGGGAATTCACCGGGGTACCAAGGCGCGTCCCCTGCAGGCACAAGGTCCGGCGGCGCGACCACATGGACCCGGCTCGCTGGTGCGACCCCGGCAGCTAAGCGCGGGCGCGACGGCCCCAGCCCCAACAACGCGGCCAGGCGAGGTCGCAGCCCTGGCACGCGGCTCCAGCGCGAGCGTGCAAGCCTGATGCGCGGCTCCAGCTTGTCGCCCGTGTCGCACGAACCAGCCGGTGGCGGGGATTCGACCCGGCCACAACCGTCACCACAACAGCGTGTGGAGGTGCCGGATCCAGCCGGTGTAGGTCAACGGGGGGCAATCCGAGCAGTGTCAACGGTGAGTTTTCCGATCTGCTGCTACTTCGACTTGACGCGATGACGATGATGGGCGCGGCAAATTAGAGGGACCGGCCGTGCATCCTCCAAGGGCGCTGCCCCCGGCGGAGGACGATCTCCCTGGGGGCGGCGCGGCGTTGGCAGCGGAAGACGGCTATTGGATCTAAAACCTAAACTCGTGATACCATGAAGGAAGGAGAGAATGTGTATAATGTGTGGGATGTATTGCATTGAGCCTCTAGAGAGAATATATAGTAGTGCATGACTTGGAGGGCAAGAAGCCTATCCTAGAGATAAGGAAGGTTATCCTAGATATAAGGAAGGTTATCTGAAGATTACAATCAATCCTAAACCAACCATATCAGGAGTTGCCTAATATACTCTAACATGCCTAATATACTCTAACAAAGTCGATTAGGATGTTGTAACTTGTAACCAGGCAGGATTCCTCTTGTAATACAGCCCATCGACCCTAGAGCTCAAGGCAACCAATTTAATATCTTGGTGCAATGTTTCTTTCAACAATTAGTTGTCAAACATTTTACCATTATTAGGGGACTTCGGTGATTCACAACTATTGATGCAAATATAAGGGATACATTATTAAAATGCAAGCATGTCTAGGATGAGGAAGCCAAATTTTGAAACAAGACCTCTCAATTTGATGGATGATGATCAGAGTGTGCTGGATCTGCCCCCAACTTATATTTTATATATTATTATTGTTGTTTTTTTACGGTGAAAGGCTGCAGGAGAAACCCCTACAGCAAGATTTTATTGAAGCAGAGAAGAAACAAGTTTTACAAATGAATTAGGAGCAAACAAGGCAAAAACAAAGAGACATAAAGAGAATTCAGCCATGAAGAGATTCTAAAATTAAGAACGGGGCTAAATCTAAGCATTTGAAGCTTCAACGTGTGATTAAAGCAATTCCGCCAAGAGGAGACAGAGGGGGTCAAGTTCCTGAAGATAGAAGCATTTCTCTGTTTCCGAAGCATTTCTCTGTTTCCAAATTTCCCAAGCAACCACAGCCATAATTTCCATGAAAAATATATATTATAAGTGTGGCTATGCTTACCAGTAATAGATCACAAGCAGACTCAACATAATCAATTAATTCATTTCCGCGGGACAAAAGAGATTCGAGGATGGCACAGATCATCTCCTGATTAAATATTGAATGCAAACATTTTATAGACAGCACTCTGGAAAATGTGTAAATTGGGTGTTTCTGCCCGATTCTCTTGAGAAACATATCCTGCATATATTGCAAATACAGTCAGAGACCATATACCTGAAGTGATAGTGTTTGTTAGGACATTCTTTTTAAGAAGAGCACTTATGCAGGTAAAAGAAAATGAATAGAAGGAACTAGGGCATGGCACTTGAGATGTGCCCTTTTAAATCTAATGAACAGATTAAATTTGTTGATTATTTTGTATCTCAATAGATTTTACAATTAACCATTTGTAGTAAACTGAACATGGAAAGTTCACATTATGTCAATGTTATCTGATCAGGCAATTAAGCGACCTTATCGGATAGTTGACCTCGATTAGGACTATCGTTACAATTAGCTCAAATACTTTTCTGATTGATTGCTTAATCACAATTAGTATTCGATTAATCGATCAACTAGGCCATATGGACGATTAGTAGGCTGGCCCAACTTGCAGTGTCTGACATGGGCCAGGGCCTTAGCAACTAGGCTCTCTGTTTGGCCCATTAGGTTTTAGTATATAGAGGAAAATTTCCTGTGATGCTATGAGCAGTGTTCCTCAGGTCCTGTTTGGTTACGCTTCTCCCCACCTCGCTTAGATTCTAGGAAACGCCAAGATTCTCGCGATTATTCGATTCTTGCTTATTAGTTCAACACCTAAATTGTTGATTCTATCAGATGTGAAAATAATATAGACGTTTGGTCGGATTCTCGCTTATTTTCATCCATAAGCAGATTATAAGCGAAACCAAACACGCCGTCAGTTCTGCGTGCAGCCGCAGCGTGAAAAAATCCACACGCCTCTGCCATCGCACAGGGGACTGCACTGCGCAACCACCTGGAAACTGGAGAGTGGAGACGAGTTGTGCCGCCTGGAAAGATCCTGTGATGCCATGAGATGACAGAGGAGTCACCTACTCACCTGTAGCGGTGTAGCCTGGTGCATGGAGCTGCTGGCTGTTGCTCTGCTGCGCTGCTGCCTGGACCTAGAGCACCTTGCCGCCACCTGAACCTCATCCCCAACCTCAAGATGACCAAGAGCAACTCCTCATCTTCTGAAGGTTAGTGCACAACTGCACATCATTGGCGGCTTGGTCCCCCCTCTCTGCACTGCAATCTGTTCTCTGCTGTCTGCTCTCTTCTTGCTCCTTGCCTATACTGAACCTGCCAACCTGGTGCTCTTTTCTCTCTTCTAACGTCAACCAGCAGCGGCAGAAAGCTGTTCAAGTTTACTTGCCCAGGGCTGCAGCTCAGGTTGGAAATGAAGGTGGCACTAGCATAGATGGTGGTGTTCGCTCTAGCAGTACAGCAGTCTCTGAAGCATCGATCCCAAATAACGGAAGATGTCCTTCTTTGGTACTACCTGGCCTCCCAAACTTACATCTCCATCCTCACTAATTGTAGTACCAAAGTCACATCTCATATACTCGGTTTCGGTCCTGCTAATTCTAAATCCTTTTGACTCTAGGGTCTGACGTCATAACTCTAGCTTTCTATTTACTCCTTCCCGACTTTCATCTACTAGAACTACATCGTCAGTGAAAAGCATACACCAAGGGATATCTCCTTGTATATCCCTCGTGACCTCATCTATCATTAAGGCAAATAGATAAGGGCTCAAAGTTGAACCTTGATGTAGTCCTATGTTAATCGGGAGAACATTTGTATCACCATCAGTTGTTCGGACGCTAGTCACAACCTTGTCGTACATGTCCTTGATGAGCGTAACATACTTTGTTGGAACTTTATGCTTATCCAATACCCACCACATGAGATTCCTAGGTATTTTGTCATAGGTCTTTTCCAAATCGATAAAAACCATGTGCAAGTCCTTCTTCTGCTCCTTATATCGCTCCATGACCTGCCTTATTAAGAAAATTGCTTCCATGGTTGACCTTCCAGGCATGAATCCAAATTGGTTCATGGTGATATGCGTCATTCCTCTCAGGCGATGCTCAATAACTCTCTCACATAGCTTCATAGTGTGGCTCATGAGCTTAATCCCTCGATAGTTGGTACAACTTTGAATATCTCCCTTGTTCTTGAAGATTGGTACTAATGTACTCCTCCACTCATCGGGCATCCTGTTTGATCGAAAAATATGGTTGAACAACTTGGTTAGCCAAACGATAGCAATATCCCCAAGGCATTTCCACACCTCTATTGGGATACCATTCGGGCCCATCGCCTTGCCCCCTTTCATCCTCTTTAAAGCTTCTTTGACCTCTGATCCTTGGATCCGGCATACAAAGCATCTATTTAAATCATCGAAGGAGTCATCCAATTAGATGTCCATAGTCTCATTCTCACCATTGAAAAGATTGTCAAAATACATCTGCCTTAAAAGAGGAATCATCCAATTGGATGTCCTCTGTTTGATGTCTTGTCCTTTCACCAAGAGTCGATCCATCTCATCCTTAATGCATTTAACTTGGTTGAGGTCCCTCGTCTTCCTTTCCCGAATCCTAGCTATCTTATAGACGTCTTCCTCCCCTTCCTTTGTACTTAGTCTTCGGTAAAGATCATCATAGGCTTGACCCTTTGCCTCACTCACAGCTCGCTTTGCAGTCTTCTTTGCCACCTTATACCTCTCTATGTTGATCGCGCTCATGGAACAAGCTCATGTAACATTCTTTCATCTCCTTTATTGCCTTTTGAACATCCTCGGTCCACCACCAAGTATCCTTAGATTCACCACTGCTCCCTTTAGTCACTCCAAACACCTCTGACGCCACCTTCCTAACACAAGTTGCCATCTTCACCCACATGAGGTTTGCATCTTCTTCGGACCAAGCGCCCTCCACAAAAACTCTTTCCCTAAAAACTTCGGAAGTCTCCCCTTTGAGTTTCCACCCCTTCATCCTCACAATATATATATATATAGAGAGAGAGAGAGAGAGACTTGCTCAAGACAAGCACAAGTATAGACAAGGCAGTAGTATAAATAGTCCAAAACAGCAGTACATCTCCAGCAACAAGTCTATATGAAACTATGAAACTGCAATTCTACAACTTACTAGACCATGACCAAGAAGGCAACACCTATATGAGATCACCATACAACTGAAGTTTGAAGTCTTAACTAAAGTCTGAAACTCTGAACCTGAGTAATTAACGTAACTGGTCGCTAACCAGACGACTAATCGCCGACAGTCGGACGATATGGACGATCAAATCACCTGATCGAATCAAACCCCCTTATCGAGCACTGAGTACCGATCAGTCCGACTAATCGCGGTTAGTCGAACGGTCTGAAAACAATGGGTGGCGCCTTCTAGTGGAACCGAGAGGATGCCCATATTTGCGACCCTGTTGATGATACATTGGAGAAGGTCCATCGCAATGACAAAAAGAAGTGGTGAAAGGGGACCCTCACCCTTTTCTTCTTAATGTAATGATATGCAGCTCTCCTGCGTATTTGAGAAAAAAAAGTTCAAGGACCCAAGTGACACAACATGCCAAGACTAGGGTCCCAAGTGTCTCCGATGTGGCATGCCACGTCGGCATCCGGTTTTGCAAACCCAGCTTTGAATGGGTTTGTATGGGCCGACAAAGTTCAAGGACTCGTTCTCCCGGTTCTCTGAGTTTGGGGCCCAAATGACACAGCGTGCAAACTTTGTCGACCACTAGTGCATTTTACTCTACATACATATTAATGTAGTATATATATAGTTATACACTATTATGCTTGTATACATAGCTCTGGTACACAGGCTTATAAGTCGATCAAACAATTAGTGTTCAATTAATCAAACATGATTGACGATTAATCGCAATTAATCATTTAACCGATCGTCTTATGGATAGGTTTGATTAGCCGATCGGATAACATTGCATTATGTTTTCCTCACTCGTCAGAAAAAGGAATGAAAGCTATTTTTTCTCTATAACAGGATTTTTAGTCTCTCGTTGGGTTTCTTCGGGCCATTTTCCATTAAGTAATTTATATGAGTCATTGATCTTCCTTTCATGGGCACTTTATATTCTTCGTACTATTCCTAAGATACAAAACTCAAAAAATGATTTAAACACAATGATTACGCCAACTACTATTTTAATGTGTTTTTAACTGAAATGCATCAATCCACAATACTAGTACCGTATCTACAATCTCAGCGGTTAATACTCCGCCAAATCTGCATATAAACGATTTCTAGCTGGGTCAACTTTGTTTGAACCAGCTGAGAGGATTTGGAAAAGTTAGGCTCCTCCGCGTTGCAAATTCTTTGTTTGGTTGGCCTCTCTAGGTCTCTTGTGTTTTTGCGAGGGGTATTTGGTTTCAAGTTCTAAGCAAGGTGGGGCTGCAGTCCCTTTCGCCTGGGGCTGCTGTTCTTGTTTTCCAGGAATGGAGGGAGGCTGAAAGCAGGGTGCCAAAGCTCCAGAAAAAAGGGTTCAACTCAATAGTGATCCTTGTGGCCTGGTGGTTGTGGAAACATAGGAATGCATGTGTTCGATGGTGCCTATCCAAACAGCCATTGTCCTGCAACATATCCATCAAAATGTTCATGTGGGGAATGTCACTGGGGCAACAGACATTAGGAGGCTCTGGCCTTAGTACTGGGAGTGCTTGTTTTCTGCTGGCTTGTAGTAGTGTGGTTTCCTCATGGACAGTTATGTGTATGCTTGTTCTTGGCCGCCATAAGGTCATTTTTTGTACTGTTTTGGCCATCTAAGGACTTTTTCTCTTCTTAATGTAATGATATGCAGTTCTCATGCGCTTTCGAGAAAAATGATGCATGTCAGTATGATGTTACTAATCTATGCAACTCTTTTGTGTGGATCCTTATGTTGCTCTTCTAACCGTTAGATTTCAAAAGAATTTTGATTTCTTCTCACTAAACATTTTTCTTTAGTGAGATTGAACATTTATATGCAAAAAGAAAACTATAACAGGATGTGGACAGCTACCAAAATTGCAGTAGACTTGCCAATATTTGCTAAGTGTTTCGATCATGATAAATAGATGCATATCTTAAAAAAAATAGAATACAGATTGATAGAAAATTCTAATGGTCATGGTTTAAAAGGCGACGCCTAGGCGTCCAGGCGGCAGTTTTTGCTAGGCGTCTGTGCCACCCAGGTAACTATGAGCATGTCGTCCGCCTTGGCGAGGTAGGCGTCTGCCTTGGCGAGGTAGGCGTCTGCCTTGGCGAGGTAGGCGCCTGGGCGACGCCTTCTCCCCCCTGGGCGACGCCTAACCTAGGGTTTGCTAGGCTTAGTTAGTCGCACGGAGCCCAAAATGGCGCTGGGCTTTTGGCGCGCGTTTTGGCCTGTGCGCGCGCGGCAAGTTCCTCGGTTCCCCCTGTGCGCGCGGCGGCAACTTCCCTCTGTGCACGCACGACAACATTCCATGTGCGCGCGCGGCTGCTCTCTCCCCCTGCGCGCGCGGCTGCTCCCTCTCCCTGCGCGCGCCCTGCACGCAGCTGCTGCTCGCCTGCTCCCTGGGCACGCGGCTGGCCGGCTGCTCCCCCTCCCCGGGCGCCCCTCACTGGTAGAGTGGTAGACTGGTAGGTCCTCCTCCCCTGCTTTCTCTCAGGTGTCAAGACTCAAGAATGATGTTCCTCCCCCCTTGCTTCCCCTGGTTTTAGACTTTCAGGTTTTTGCCAAGTGTCAAGAAGTAGAACTCAAGACTGCAGCGAGTAGCGAGTAGCGACAACATAATGTCTTCTCCAAATGAAGCTCCATCTTCTGTGGCTGGTGAGTACGACCCGAAGAGCGATCATACCCGGAAGCCACGGAAGTCTACTGATCCAGGGTGGAAGTATGGATTTTGGCCAGATCTTCAAAATAAAGATAAGGTGGAATGCACCCTATGTGGTCAGGTTGTTAGTGGAGGGATAAAGAGGTTAAAGCAACATTTGGCAGGGGCATATGGAGATGCAAAGTTATGTCCCAAGGCTAGCAGTGGATTAAGGAAGGAAATGACAAGTTATTTGGAGGCAAACAAGAGAAACTACTTTGTGGCTATTTCAGATCCACTATCGTGCTATTGTGAATTTGTGATGATTTGTAGTTTATGAGCTGTAACAGCTGTTTGGTTGCTTGGTATTTGGCTAGTAAGGCGTCGCCTAGGCGCCCGCCTAAGTCGCCTAGGCGTTCAGGCGGTGGCTGGACGCCTAGTTCCGCCTAGCCACCTTTAAAACCATGCTAATGGTAAATAATAGGCACGTGTAAAAGATGAGATAAAAGCACATTTCATTTCATTTCCTTAATCCATGTTCCATGTTGACACGTCCCGTGATGAATGTGTTGAAAGGAGTTATCAGGAGGATTGGTTGATGAATAAATAGGATTCTGCAACCATGATTAGGGAGAATATATGCCAAAAAATAATTGAGCATGTGTACAGTCTACAGTGAAAACTAATGGCTATGAACTATAGCATTTCCCTGTTCATAATGGTTGTATCTCAGAGGATAAAGGTAGGAGAAATCAAAAAAGTGTGCAGTCTTATAGACAGAAAGGGCTGAAAGAGTATTACTCTGGTCACGCGGCCTTTTGCAAAACTGGTTCCCTCATTTATTAGTTCATCCAAATCCTTAAATATGTTATTATCTTTCATCTGGTGCAAATTTTCAAAGCACTCTTCAGCTTTGGAAATATCTGGAAAGGATGTTGCCATCTTTCTGAATGCCGCACGGATTCTCTTCTGCATTTCTTCTGATGATTCCTCCTACAGCACAAGCAGGCTTCAATTTGAGAAATAAGATCAACTGTTGTTGCCAATAGATTAATGAATTGACAAACCTTCCTTGCTCGAAGTGATAAATATGTTTGCATCTCCAGTTGTAACCTAAAAGTAAAGTTTCTTCAGCATCAAGTGGTGGTGTCTAGCACTTAAATACTATGTGTGTTAGATATCTACCGTCTCTTCTGAGAAAAAATGATGTTCAAAGCCTTAATATGTTCTGGTTTGAAATAAGAAAAGAACGCAATCCAATGGGTCGCCCTCTCTTTTGGAGAAAGAGAGGATGGAAAGAGTTCTTCAGCAAATATAAGCTCCATATTCTGTGGCCTGCCATAAAAAAGAAGCCAGAATTCAGAACTGTGGGCAGGATCCTATCTACAAAGGGGAGAAAAAAGGACAAACCTGAAGGATTCAATATCATTATCGAAACAAAGAACTATAAGTTTAGCTGGGATTTGTTCATAATGAGTGTTGACTGTGGCAGTTCCTTTTGAGCATTTCTCACAGTAATCCCGATACAGCTCCAACAACTTGTGCATTACATTTTTTCTAACGGATGCCTGAAAAGCATGTTTGGGTGAAGCATTGTAGAGAAATAACTGCACTGAAAAACATCATTAGTTCATACTCACTTTTTTGTCACGTAGTCTCTCAGCTGCATGTAATATCAGTTTAGCAGAAGAGCTAAGGTTTGATTTGGCTAAATCACAGACTGTGTGAACAGCTCGGATCCTCACTTTCTCATCAAAATCTAGTAACCTCCCTTCAAGTGATGCTGCCAAAAAATGAAAATGAATGTTAACATTAAAAAGGTGCTAACTGCTAACACAGCAATCTAGATAAAATGACAACTAAAAGCAGCCTTACAAAGTATATGTTGTGCTTCATCCCTAGACACATCCATGTAGCACGCTTTGGCTGCATCAATTGCGGCAATTCTAACTTCTGCAGATTTGTCAGAGAATCTCCTTAGAAATTCTATAAAAACCATCTTGTTTTCTTGACCAAACTGAAGATTAGATAGGGCAAGAAGCCTCCCAATAAGGTGAACTGCCTCCAGCCTTATATCAACTTGGTCACTCTACAGAGGTAGATGCTACAAAACTCAGGAATAATATTATGCAGGTACAAGTACAATGGTGTAACAAAGAACGGAGGATAGCATACAAGAAGTTCATGCGTCAAGCTCGGAATGACAGCGAAAAGGATCTGGGGTGCACACTGGAATATTTCAAGAATAATTTTATGATATAATCTCCTAAGTTCAGTAACAGGCATGTCCTTGTTAAAAATGCATGAGGACAAAAAACTGTGAATGATAGGCTCCAATTTGTCAGCACAATTTTCAATGATGTTAAAAGCTAGCTTGTGGGATGCTCCCTGCATGGGCAAAAAAAGAAAAAGATATTAAACATTAGCTGATAATCTACTTGGACTGAAGAACAAATAATGTACGCACCCACGTGTCACGTGTGTATTTGCCCAGACCACAAGAACTACGTGCATTAGAGAAACATCTCTTCAACCAATAAAATAACTAAAGTAAATAAAAAAATAATGCACCTTGTCATCTTTTACTAAATTGCGTAAAATCACATCTACAAGAGACTGAGTAACTTTCTCATTCAATATTTGTGTCATCATTGATAGCATAGCTTGGTGCACACTCTTTTGAAGACCATGCCTGTAAAAAGGTTCACATAAACGAAGTTAAGTAGTTGACCTAAAGGCTTCATATTAAACTTCTACAGTCAAGCAATTATCCAGCAGACAAATATGAAACTGCCAAATACAAATTACAAAAAAATAAGAGCATAACACACCAAAATAATTCTAACAACAATGCAAGACTTTTTTTAAAAAATACAATTAACAAAGAGGCACAAAGAAAACATGACAAAATCTGACATCATGGATATACACACATAATTATAGAGTTGCAATGTACATATTGTGTTGATTAACATTGAATCTATTGCAATTTGCGAGTTGCTAAAAAATTGGTCAAAGTGCCAAACTCTGGTCATGGTCAAGCAATGAAATGAGCATGAGGCATCGTTGATCGTACTATACTATGTGATATTGAAGGTATGTATTTGTTCGGCAAAACATTTTCCAAAAAATTACAAGAATGTTTCTGACTATGTTTTGAGCAACGGTGAAATGTCCACATGACAAGAAATAATGTTATGACTGGTATCGCCTATGCGCGTCAGAAAATGGACCTGTCATGTGGGGCAAACGGTATTCGCGTAAGCCTAGGATAAGGGAACGGTCAGGCCAGTGGTTAAGATTAGATCAGTCAAGTTGGTTAGAATAGATAGAATCAGTTGTGATTGAGTTCGTTAGTTGGATAAGCCTTAGCAGCTAGATCTCATTTGTTAGTTCGGATAGGTCTTAGCAGTTTTATCTCCTATTATTGGGGGAAGAGTCGATTAGCCTTAGGCCTATATAATTAGGATTTTGTAATCAGGAAAGACAAGCAATAAATCATATTATCTTCCTCACCTACTCTCCAGCAAAAATAGATAGCCGAGGGGCAAAACCTTGTGCTGCCAACATCGGCGGCTACGCCTTGCGCAGCTAGGGGTCGCCGCCTCCGGCACCCCTCAACTCCATAGGAACACGTCACAACATCTTGGTACCGGATTCCAGGCCATCCTCCCCACCACTTCCGCCGCCCAAATCCATCTCTTCACCACCATCCGACGCAGTCTCATCAACCTCTGTTATGGCGGAACCCAACACATCCGCCCTAGTCACCACCATCCAATCCCTTGCAGTAACGGTGGAATCCCTCAAGCTTTCAGTCACCGAACTCTAGCAGGACCGCCGAATCAAGTCCTCTGCCCTAGGCGGGAAGGGACAGCACAACGGCGACCATCACCAGGATCGACCCCCTCGGTTCCAGAAGTTGGACTTCCCAAAGTATGATGGCAAAACTGATCCATTGGTGTTCCTCAACCGGTGTGAGTCCTACTTCCATCAACAGCGCATCATTGACAAGGAACGCGTGTGGATGGCCTCCTACAACCTCGACGACGTCGCCCAACTGTGGTTCATCCAAATACAGCAAGATGAGGGCACTCCATCATGTGTCACTTCTCCAAACTCCTGAACCTGCGCTTCAGACCCCCCTGCGTTCAAACCCGCTCGGCGAACTTGTTGCATGTCGTCGAACGGGGTTGGTACTTGGTGGTGGACTACCAGGACCGCTTTCAAGCTCTCCTGCCACACGCGGGCCATCTCACGGAGACACAACGTGTCCAGCTCTTCATTGTAGGCCTCCAACCGCCACTCAGCCTCGACGTCGAGATCCACAACCCCCAACCCTTGTCCGTCGCCATGAGCCTCGCCAGGAAGATGGAACTCCGGGAACAAATCGCGGCGCAGACCACGCCGCAACGGGCCACGGCATCCTGCCCAGGCCGCGGGCCACCCAGGCGCCACCAACGGCGACGACAGTTCCCCCGAACACCACCATCACCATTGAAGGTCGCCTGGTCAAGAAGCTCTCTCGGGCGGAGATGGAGGAACGTCACCGGCTCGGCCTCTGGTACAACTGCAACGACTAGTTCAGCCGTGGACTCAACAAAGTCTGTCCACGCTTAGATAATGTTCCGTCCGCGGAGTCCGAGGAAGTTGCAGGAGAAGCCCCTAAGCAGCAGCAATTTGGTGAAGGCAAGTGTCCTCTGACCTATTATGTCCTATTTACTTTATAATTCAATGTCCCGCATACTATGATTAACCTAAGGATTGACTAGCTTTCTATTTATCATGTCCTTGATTACCTTTTTGGGTTGGGTTATTATGATCAGTTGCATGCTAGTGCTTCAACGAACATGGTGAGAATTATTTTATGATACGATGATTCAATCTGATTATGATTATGAGCTTATGGCACTTTAGAGGGCTCGGGTTGTTTACCGAGTACCTCTCCGTAAGGACCTGTTCGTTGAGATACCACCCGGGACAACAATACACCATGAGGGTAGTATGGTACGCCCTTAGCTGATTAATTGGAGGAACCTGTGGGTGTAGTTTGCTTCATCGTTGTGCCGTCAAAGGGGGTTGGGGTATAGTGTTTGCTCTGCTAAGGGTGGGTGTCGAGGTTCATTCGATTTGGTTTTGTTGGTCACCCACCTTAGAAAGGAGTACTGTGTTTGTACGACTGGCGAAACCTAACGGGAGGCTACACACAGGAGTCTTTGTAAAGACTACGTAGTGATACCCTGCCGGACCACCTAGGAAGTGATCAATGGGGATCTCCGGCCAGAACGGGAATCATGGCTCATGAGTAAAGTGTGCGACCTCTGCAGAGGGTTAGAAACAGGTATATCAGCGGTGCTCACTGTTAAGAGTAGCCTTGGGATCCTTAGAGATAATCTGGATACATTTATGTTGATGGTTATACCTATGATATGTGGTACTTTCCTCTCTGAGGAGGTGCTTTCTTTTGGGAATATCAACTTGGGATTCTATGATAAAACTAGACTTCTACTAATGATAAATACCTGACCAACTAAAAGCAATTGCTTTGAGCTTAACCCCACATAAAGCTAATTCACTTCAACCAAATGGGACATTTGCTGAGTACGTTGATGTGTACTCACCCTTGCTTAAACACCAAACACCAGGTTGTCTCCATTGCAACCATTGCTCAGGAGAAGATGAAGGCAACACGGATGATTTTCAGGAGCTTCAGGACTTCGAGGAGTTCTAAACTAGATTAGTGGCAGACCCCCAGTCGGCTGCTAGTGAAGGCCTTATCTTACTACGTTTCGTTCAGCACTATAATTTATGTTTAAGTTAATGACTATGTGGATGTTTCGACATCATGATGTAATAAAGTAATACTTCTTTCCGCTATTATTTGAGCATTGTGTGATGATGTACAATTATGTAAAGGTTGTGTACGTGAATTTCTGATCCTGGCATGTACATGGTTCGCATTCGGTTTGCCTTACAAAACCGGGTGTGACATGCCCTCAGAGCACCTCGTGTGCCAACCCTAGGCACCTCTTGCCCCGACCTGGTCCACAACCGACGGCTTCCTCCACGATAAGTGCATCTTCGTGCCAGGGCTAGCACGATCAGCGCCACCAGGTGGTCACAGTGGCCAAATCCATTGGCCCCATGAATGCACCCAAACGACCCTTCAGCACCTGTGTGACTTCTATATCGAAGGCGACCAAATACTTGTCCGTGACTCCATCCGTGTGTGTCACATGAAAGCGCAACAAGACACCAACCATGCAGTCAACCGGTCTCCTCCAGCCACTCGACGTGTTGTCCTAGGTGTGGACAAATATCTCGATGAACTTGATTGAGGGCCTTCCCAAGGTCCACAGAAAGCCCATCATATTCATCGTCGCCGACCGCTTCTCCAGATACACGCACTTCATTAACCTCAGTCAACCATACTCGAGCATCGGTCGTCCACACTTTCTTCAAGGACATTGTTCAGCTACACGACTTCCCCTCCATCATCAGCGATCGTGATCCGATATTCATCAATCATATGTGGTGTGGCCTCTTCAAGATGGTCAGCATCAAGCTCCTCCTAAGCACGACATTCAACCCCAGAGGGATGGCCAATCAGAGGTCGTCAACAAGGTGATAGCCATGTACCTGCGTTGTGTCACGAGTGAGCGATCGCGTGCCTAGGTCAACTGGCTTTTGTGGACAGAATATTGGTATAGTACCTCTTTCCACACTGCCCTCTGCACCACTCCCTTCCAGGTGGTGTACGACCAGCCCTTGTCGCTTCTGTTAGCACACACAGTAAGCGCTACTCAGCCGGGAGCAGTGGACTCCCTCCTGTGTGACCGTGACGCCTCCCTCGTGAAGGTTCGTCAACGTCTTCTCTAGGCTCGGCAATATGCCAAGTGTTACTATGACGACCAACATCGTGAGCTCGAGTTCATGGTGGGCGATTGGGTGTGGCTCTGCCTTCTCCATTGTCGAACGTGCTCACTGGAGCACCGGGCCAAGGGCAAACTTGGACCTCGCTATGCAGGCCCCTTTCAGGTGTTGGAGCGTGTTGGGCAGCTGGCATACCGCCTTCAACTTCCAAAAGATGCTTGTCTTCATGACGTGTTCCATGTAGGTCTGCTCAAGCTGTTCTGCAAGAACCATCTGATGACTGTCACAAGTGTCGCCCATTCAAGATGGTCGATTGTTGCCTGCTCTAGAGCGTGTGTTGCACACCTAGTTACGCTGTGGCACCTGGCATGTGCTCGTACAGTGGCAGGGCTTGACCACCAATGACGCTATTTGGGAGCCACTACAAGACTTCAAGGACCTCTACCCGAACATTCAACTCAAGGACGGGTTATTTGAAAACGCGGTGAGAGATGGTATATGACCGTATCACATATGCACGCCAAAATGTGACATGCAGGTGTTGTGCCCAAATTACACCCGGCATGAACAGTACTCATTTAGGAAATAAAATTAGTTTGTTAGGTAAGGACTAAGGAGAGTCCAAATCTATAGGGATTCCTCCTCAAGAGACTAAATATAGGGCAATGTGACCAAATGAAGGAAGCAAGGCAAATATCTTGTTGGGCCTCAAGGGCTTTCCATATGTGTTCTCTCTCCCTCAATCGTTGTCGCGCGGCCACTCTACACCCACGCTACCAAGGCGCCTTTCCGAAGTTGGAAATTCTAACTCGAACCTCCAATCTCACATTCCTACGCATTTCACAACCGTGATAGGATCAAGAATCTTACCAAATAACCATCTAGACAAATAACAAAGTGATCAAAACTAATACCTAAAATATAGATATGGTAATTGAATTACAGAAATGACACTTGAAGGCATCTCCCTTTTGCGCACAGAGTTCTAAAGCAAAAGTACTAATCATTGGGATTTTGATTTTGCAGAACTTGCAATACCATTTCTACCACCCCCCACCCAGACAAAAAGGAAAGAAAGAACAGTGTCATGGCAAGACTATAAATGAAGGGAAATGATTGTTCACTAATATAGATAAATGGTTACCATACACAACTCCTATGGTGGCCATGGCATGTCACTAAACCCGCTGCACCAAATAGGTACATCCCTCTTGGTTCCAGCATCGTGAGATGATCCTATACGCTTTTTCTTTAAAAATTTATATGAAATTGTTGTAATATCTGCAGCTGCAAAGTTGCAAAGCGATTTTTTATAGGTAGATGAAGCCTAATTATTTGACAATTTTAGCTTCAGCTGTAAAAAGTATTCAGCCCGAATGCCCGACATTTACATTTTTTGAAACCCAGTATTGAAAGTCTTGATGATATGAGAGCTCCTAGATTTCTGCATTAAAGCTAAGTAGTTACAAAAAAACTGATACATAGTATTAACAACACAGAATAATTGCAAGCAACATGGTGAACAAATGCATCAGATGTGAACGATGGTTTTAACAAGGTATAAGAGAATAACAATGGAAGGAGTAGATTTTTTTCTTACTTCACTGTGGAGAAGAAAATTTTGACCATATCAAGAATCAAGTCCTCGCAGCCAATGTTGAGCATGATCATAGAACATCTAAGTGCAGCAACATTTTCCAAAATTTTCATCCTTCTAGTAAGAAATGGACTGCTAGTTTCAGCAAGGTCCGCAAATATGCTGATAAATAGCTTAAATATTTCCTGTGAAAAAATGTTAACCAAGTGTTATAGTGCAATCCTTGATGAAATTGTTCTTTCTCACTACTTATTCTAAAAGTAAATGAAAGTTTAGAAGTTTTGTTGTAAAAAAGTAACTATTAGGTACTACTTCTGTTCATTGTTAGTAGATGCATTGTAGTTTGCAAAGGTCTTTGGACACACACACACACACACACACACACACACACATATATATATATATATATAATCTATACATCACCTGGACTGGCGGCGCGCCAGTCCGACCGAGCCCACACTCCCCACGCGCAGCTCGGCTCCCTACACGCCACGCGCGGCTCCTTTCCCCCGCCGCACCCTTTCACGCCCGCGCGGCTCGGCTCCCTTTGCCCAGTAAAACATTAAGTCATTTTCCGGGGAAACATTAAGTCATTTTCAGGGAAACATGAAGTCACTTTTATTTTTCAGCCATTCTTCGTGTTTTCTCAAATATTTTTTATTTTTCGGTAATTCCAGATTTTAGGAAACGTTAAGTCATTTTTTTGTTTTTCAGTCATTTTTCATGTTTTCACATGCATTCCTTGTTTTTTAGTTCAGTCATTGTAGGCAACATTAAGTCATTCAATCGTTCAGGCAACATTAAGTCATTAAGCGTAAAGAAAACATTAAGTCATTTTGAGGGCACTAAGTCATTCGAGCGCGTGTATGGGAGGCGGCTCGCTCGGTCGGCTGGGGGACGCGAGCGGTCACGGGGGCGGCTCGGTCGGGCACGTGGGGGCGGCTCGATTGGTTACGCGTGAGGGGCGCTTGGTCGGGTCCAGGTGATTGACCCCTGGTATATCACCCTAGTTGATGAATAGATCTGCCCTATTATATATATACACTGACCACTAGTTTTTCTTTAATTATATCATCAATCACTACAAAATCAATGTCACATGAAAAGATATGTGAAATATGAATCTACTATATAGCTTTCATACTATAAGCATGCATATAATTTGACTAACTGTTGTCCAAGTTTATGAAGTTAGAATTTTCAAATTCTAATGCTCCTAGTAGAAACGAACGGAGGGAGTAGCATTTTACATCACCAGATACATAGTAGAAAAGTGACATGACTGTTAAATACCTTAAGTATTTCATCACTAAAAGGTGGATCAGGTGCAAGAACACGCATAACTTCGATTAAACAAACAGAAACAAGAAGCTTGACATCCTTATCCTTATGGTTGAGTAAAGTGGTCTGGACAAGAGATTTGCTCAGAGCATGAAGAGGATCCTGCAGAGAGGATGATTGACTAAACTCTGATAATGCACTTTCAGCTTGCTGCAACAAGAACATAAATGTGTTAGGGCAGTAAAGAATATGAATCCACCAATATTTGAGCCTTTTTGTCAGTATGATTGTCCAGCTTAAGTATGTATTAATAATGGACAAGTTCATGTCTAGCTTCTGAAGAACTCTGCTAGGCTGAACTGTTTCAACAACTGGATCATCAACTCACACTAGCACAAAGCTAAAAGACAGTGAACCCTAAGAAAATCCAATAAATCTCCAAGAGAAGGTTTATTGTGAAAAAATGCAACAGGATGCAAGAAAATCAGTTAAATATTAACGGCTCGCTGCCAATTTACAGAAATATGTATGATCATGCCTCATATATCCTTTCATTCCTTACCTATAAAATTTTTCAGGACTAGCAGCTTCCTCAGTTATAACAGTTCAGAAAGAAAATAAACATGGAACAGCAGGCAGTTCAACTGAATGTCCAAAACTCCACAAACATTTTTCTGCTGCCTCCAAGTGCCAGGTAGACGAAGGTGCCTTGCAAGACCCAAAAAAACATTCCCCGGACCCTAAACCAACTCTTTGGTATATATATCAAAGAACATAAACACCACCTTAACCAAACACGACATCCCCCACTAGTATATACACGACTTTTTCAGTACTACTACACCACTCCAGCTTCAGATGGAAATCAGTACGTATTACAACATGGAAGTCAAATTCACCAAAAGCGTCAGGAGGCCACATCAACTCCCTGAACTGTGACTGCAAATTTGAGTAGCAAATTCCATCGACCTTAGCAACGCGCTACAGCAAGGCCTCGTACGAATTCGAAACTTCAGAGGCAGCGCGGTTTCACGGGAAATGGAAGCGTGCTGGGTTAGAATCGGGTGGAAATGAGCAGTGGTCACCTTGAGGAGCTTGATAAGGGCGTCCTTGCCTAAGCGCGGCTGCGCCAGGCGCTTCCCGACCGCCCTCACGACTAGCTCCGGTGAGTCAGGCATCACGGGCGGCGGCCGCGGCGCACTGGAGCTCGAAAAACTGAAAACCCTAGAATGCTGAGCGGCGGGAGAACGGGCGGGTAAATGAGGGTTAGGCGGGAGGCCATGAAATGGAGGAGATAGAAGAGAAGTGTCTCACAATCACAGTCACAGTCACAGACAGCGCGGAGTCGGCCAGCGAGCCATGGCTATCTTTCGAGGTCTATCGGTGGCCGTACTTCTACAAAATGCTTCGATATTCTTATCTTAATCTCTATTTCAAACATATTCTTCAAACATTATAATAAATAATATAAAACGATATTTTACATAACCTTGTTGTAATAAATAATACAAAACAATACTTTACATAACCTTTATACAGCCTGATGGAGATGACCTTGACTAACTCTAAACATTCCCTTTACAAATCTCTCATCCATACTTTTTATTTATATTAAATATTTTTTCCTCAACCATTCTTCCTCATATTTCACCACCTTTCAATGATTCCCTTTTAACCCCCCTTCATTTTTTAATTGAGTTATTAACTTTTATACATCAGTTTTTGATGTTTTAAAAAAATACTATCATATTTATAATACAATAATACATATTATTATTTTCTAATTAAATATAAAAAATAATTTTACAATTATTATCGTTGATTAACATAGATAAGAAAATTAGAGTTCCCTCTCCATGCACCCCCTTGCGTGCAGACGGGGTGTTGGAGCCCTCCCCACAAGCGGCAGAGGGGGTGTGGGAGTGAGACGTTCCTTATATTCAAATCTCTAGCAGTCAACCAATATAATTTTTTGTTTGAATGTATATGCGTTATGCCCCTGACTGTTCCTCACGTCTTATGCCCCATAGGCGACAAAGGGAGTGAGACGTTCCTTATATTCAAATCTCTAGCAGTCGTTCCTTGGTGTAATAATACGCCTTATGCCCCTGACTGTTCACTGTACAAACGAGAGGCAAAGCGGTGACCCCTTCTGTTAATAAACATTTGAGTCTATGGTGTTGCCTTCTTCACTCGCTTTGTCTCTGGTTTCTTGAAACTTTCTCCCTTTCCTTCCAAACTAGAAAAAAACATTATTCCAGCACCATGGACGATGATGGGGAATGCAAGAGGGTGCCTACACCCTCCTCTGAGTCCTTCGGAGACTCAAAGAACTCCGAAGAGTACTTCGACTCCAAGAGTGGGACCTCCTCGTTGCCTACGTGATCGCCATCGACCGGGACCCTGGGTGAGCGGGCCTTCCTCAAGGCCATGGAGTGCCCGGACCTTGCCGGCTCAGATGAGTTGGATGAGGACGAGGAGGAGACGGGGGGGAGGAGGAGGAGACGGGCTCGGTCGGTGGCAAGGGCGACAACAACAAGGGTGATGTCGGTGGCAAGGGCAAGGGCAGCGGTCAGAGCGGCGGTGCCGACGGTAAGAGCAAGGGCGGTGGCCAGAGCGACGGAGCCTACGGTAAGGGCAGTGCTAGCAAAGGCAGAGGTAGTGGCTAGGTCGGCAACGACGACGACAAGGCCAGCGACGACGGCGATGGAAGGCGAGGGCGGCGACAATGGTGGGGGCGACGACGACAAGGGTGGTCGTGGCGCCACCAACTTAAGTAGTTTAGTTTACTTTAGTATTAGTGGTAGTGGTAGTGGAAGTAGAAGTAGAAGTGGAATGGTAGGATAGAGTAAGAAGAATGATGGAAGTATTTTGTGTGGGGGGTCAGGTCATAATGGATTGACCCTTGGTGTAAAGATGTTGAATATAAGTAATGAAATCCTTCGTTTGTGCTCTGTTTAACTTCTCTGAGTTCTTCATTTCCAGTTTTGTCTGCTAACTGGCATGTTGAGAACGAATGTAATTGTGTATGTTGTATGAGTGAACCTCTCTAACTGAACGTCCTTATCCAGATGAGTGATATTTTCCCAGGTGACGTCACGTTAATTTTGGGGAGTTTGTCTATGTGAGTTGTTTGTTCCCGCTCAAAACCCTAACTAAGTTTCACTACAATTCTAACTTCCCAATTCTTGTTCCTGATTCCTGTTGGTTCCCAATTGAGATTTCATGAAGGCCCCGGAGGGAAAGAAAATTTATAGCCAACACAGAAATCTAGTAGATCTCTTTCTTCCTTACGATCCCAACATTACGATTATGTTTTCCACCTTCTTTGAGTCATCTGTTTCTGAATCTGATTTGCTTTGTCTTGTTGGTACTGGAGTTCTCCCTCCTAAGGAGCTGAGCCAATGGAGGACTTGGGAGAGAATTTATGTCCTTTTTGTCTGCGGATTAGGTTTGCAAGTGGGCACCTTGGAGATCAGCTCGACAAAAGAAAGAAAGAAAGATGGAGGCATGATGAAGTGCTAGTGGCGACATGTAGCACCCTAATATTCCCACTGTTGGTATTTGGGGAATGTCTTTCTATAAAACTTAAACAGATAGACCCTCTTAAAAAATATTATTAAGAGACCCCTTTTAATAATAAATTTGGAGATACTCTTAAACAAGAAACTTAAGTTAAGATAACTTTTAATGAAGATTATATATTAGGGATTATCTTAAATAAGTAACTAATAAATAGATAAGATAAGTTGATCTATTGATAATTTTGGTGAAGCATTTTATGGGGGTATAAACTTGACCTCCAATTCTAAATAAAAAACATAAAATAATAAATGAGAAAGAAAATGTTTATGAAACCATTTATTCCTCCCATAAATAGATGGCAAGGAAAAATAATAAATAATAGTATTGTAAACAGTAGAAGTTATATTCACTAGGAAATTTGAACTTCAAAATTTGAGTTGAAATTGAATTTGGGTTTGAAATTGGAACTAGAAACAAATCTAAAGTTTTAAATAGGAGCTACTCTTTTTATTTGTTTTGGAGCACTTAATTAAAGGAATGAAATAATTAAATATGAATAAAACTTAAAATTTTGCATGATGAAGATTTAATTGTGCATTAAAATAGAATTTTGAAAACATAACTCAGATTTAAATTTGAAATTGTGACTTAAAATGGGAATTTGGAAAGGAAAATTGAAATAAGAAAAAGAAAAACAATATAACCCCTGTCTGGGCCTAAACAACCCCAAATCTGGCCCATCTCCCCTTTACCCCGCGCCATCCCGTTGCTTTTCCAGAATTTGGCGCCTAGTATATGGAAATAGAAATCCAGTAAAAATAATTGGAAAATGATTTTTAAATGTGAAAATAAATGCTGGAATTTGTATAATTCATAAAAAAATCATATAAAGTCCAAATCAATCCATTCCAATTTCTATAATTTTATAATATTATTGTTTATCAATTAGTGCCTCTGTTTTGACATGAAAACAGTAATAAAATTTATTTCTTGATTAATCTTATGCGAGGCACATAAAATCTTCGGAAATTCATAACTCTTCTGTTTTGATTCCGAATTGACTCATTTCAATTGTGTTAGTCTCGTATAAATATTTACTATGCAATAACAACATTTATTATGTCATGGCTCATTATTTTATAATTAGATCTTTATTTAACTTATGTTGGTTAGTCTTGTTAATCTACTTACTATTATAATCTACTAAAATATGATCTATGGTCAAATTATAATTTAGATTAAAGTTAAATTAATTACTACTTTAGGTTATCTTTTCTCTGAAATTATAAAATAAACATAGAATCTAGTGTTAATCATTTAATCACATCATAACTTGATGACCACGACTCCGATCTTAGTAGTTCTCGATCCCACGATCTCGTAGCTTCGCGTAGATCATTATTATGCAGTATGTTCTTATGTTTGGTGTGATGTTAATTTTGTCTATACCATGTCCGTTTGTATTGCTACGACTAGCGCGATGTTACGAGGATATGAAGAATCATCCTAGTAACTGGAATCTCAAGTGTCAGGCAAGTTGTGCCCTTGATCATATTTACTTACCCAATAATGTTCTTTAATGCCATTTATTCATGCATAGGTTTAATTTTTATGGTACCCAATAGGCCACTCTAGTCTGTTTATCATTTTACCCTTGTTTACCCCTGAATCACTTGGGTAGTTCTGCTATTGCTTTATATGGTTTTGGGTTAATATTTCATTATATCCATGTTCCAATTATGTTGTTATTTTATTTATATTCATGTCCAAGATCATTATCTTTAATTGGAACATGGAGCTTAACTTGAGAAACACGTGCCACCACAAGGGTGGAATGGGACGCCCTTGGCTGACTAATTAGGAAAGCTAGTGGAAGACTACCTTACCCGAAAGGGGCAAGGGCAGTAGGGGAGTTGCATGCAAGGAGGTTCTTGGGTTGATTTTGCTGCGATGGCGGTCAGACGGGGGATTCTTGCAAGTGCTCTTCCCATAAACTATAGCGGGTTTTCGAAAGCTAGTGGAACTTTGTAAAGGCCTCGTAGTGGATCCCTAGCCATTCACCTCGGTAGTGTCTAAGGGTCTAGCTAACCCTGGCGACATGGGATACACGACTTGTGGGTACAGGGTACAACCTCTGCAGAGTGTAAAACTGGTATACTAGCCGAGCTCACGGTCATGAGCAGCTCAAGACTCTCTGAAAGGGAAATAGGGTCAAACCTTTTCCTAAATGATTTTGGTGGTTGAAATGTCCAACACAAATAATTGGACTAACTAGTTTGCTTTAGATTATATGTTCTACAGGTGCTAAAGGTTCAACACAAGCCAATAAATAGATACAAGTTAGGGTTCAATTCAAAGGAGCAAAAGAAATAGAAAAGAACCCTGGTCTAGCGCACCGGACTGTCCGGTGCCCCAGGGACCGTATAGGCTGAACCCCTCACCTTCGGGTTTTTGAGGCGGCTCTCCGCCATAATTCATCAGACTGTCCGGTGTGCCAAGCGGAGCAACGGTCGCCAGCGCAACGGTCGGCTGACAACGTGAACAGTGCGCGGACAGTTCGCGCAGAGTCAGAGCAGCGCCAGAAGGTGCACCGGACAGTGCACAGTGACTGTCCGGTGCGGCACCGGACTGTCCGGTGCCCCAAGCTGTCAGAGCTCCAACGGTCGAAACCGTCAGAATCCTAACGGTTGGGTGACGTGGCTGGCGCACCAGACAGTGTCCGGTGGCGCACCGGACTGTCCGGTGCGCCCATCGACAGCAGCCCTCCCCAACGACTATTTTGGTGGTTGGGGCTATAAATACCCCCAACCACCACTATTCAAGGCATCCAAGTTTCCAGCATATTACATTCAATACAAGAGCTCTAGACTTCACTCAGTGGCGGCCCTGAGATATTAGAGGCCCGGGGCAAGGCTTAAATAGAGGCTCATACAATTATTTTTTAATATATAAATATTAATATAAGTACTTAAGAGCCATTTAAAAACATTCATATCAATATAAACATTCGATAAAATTTTGTTGTTCTTCAATATTACCATTTTTAGTAGGAGATGAATTAAATTTAGGCTCATGATCATTCACACCATGTTATCTCGCGTTGTTGTTTGAGGCGTCTCGCCTCTCGTACCCTTGATAGTCACACCGGACGCAGTGGCGGAGGAGCCATTATGGCTTAGCGTAGCTTAAGCCATACCATACGTTTTAAAAGATTCATATCTTCCATTATATTCACAAGAGAAGATTTGGCGTGGTGGATAGGTGGCTGCTTTTTAAGCATTAGGTCGGTTCAAGTCACGTTGCTTGTATTTTTACCTTTTCCTTAGCCATACCTTAATTTTTATTTGTCCTCCGCTACTGACTGGATGTACAATCACGAGCTCTTACCTCTCATACGAGTAGAACCAATTAGTTAAAAATTGGGTTTTTAAGCTTCTGTCCTCACTTTTACCCTTAGTCGTGTTTTTTTTCAGTTTTACCCTTCTGTTCTATAGCACTGGAAAGACAAAACTAAGCAAAAAAAACACAACTAAGGATAAAAGTGAGGATACCAGCAAAACTGAGGGCAACCAAATATATATATATATATGGGTGGGGCCCGGTGTGGCCGCCCCGTTCGCCCGCCCTCAGGGCCGGCGCTGACTTCACTCCACGACACAAACAAGAGAACAAATCATCTTCAAAGTCCAAAAACACTCCAAACACTTAGTGACTTGTGAGAGAGAGATTTTCGTGTTCATTTGAGTTCTTGTCGCTTGGACCACTTTCTTCTTCCTCCATTCTTGTTCTCAAGCAACTTGTAAATCAAAGCAAGAGACACCAAGTTGTGGTGGTCCTTGTAGGGGTCTAAGTGACCCGATTTGATTAAGGAGAAAGCTCACTCGGTCTAAGTGACCGTTTGAGAGAGGGAAAGGGTTGGAAGAGACCCGGTCTTTGTGACCACCTCAACGGGGACTAGGTTTGTAAGAACCGAACCTCGGTAAAACAAATCACTGTGTCACCCGCTTTATTTCTTGGTTGATTTGTTTCCGCCCTCTCTTTCGGACTCGGTTTTATTCTAAGCTAACCCCGGCTTGTAGTTGTGCTTTAAAGTTGTAAATTTCAGATTTGCCTATTCACCCCCCCTCTAGGCGACTTTCAATTGGTATCGGAGCCCGATACTTCATTAGAGTCTAACAACTCGAAGTGATGTCGAGAGGATCCACCAAGAGGGAGATGGAAACGGACACAAGCCACGGGAAGGCTCCATCAAAGGAGTCCGACGCTAAAGGAAGGGAGGAATCACCTCCCCGCGTCAAGTCGCATCGAAGTGGCGACAATAAGAAGAAGATGATGAAGAAAGTGGTCTACTACGAGACCGACTCTTCGTCGCCATCCACCTCCGACTCTGACGCGTCGTCCATCACTTCTAAGCGCCATGAGCGCAATAAGTTTAGTAAGATCCCCTTACGCTACCCTCGCATTTCTAAACGTACTCCATTACTTTCTGTCCCACTAGGCAAACCACCGGTTTTTGACAGTTGTTGGGGGCCTTCGGCTTACGAAGGTCCTCAAAAACAGGATTTAACAATATTTCTGGAGTATAATGTGTGAACAGGTATCTTCGGACTCAAGTCGGTATCGCAGCAGAAGAAGACCAGAATAATACGAAGGTTGATACAGCGCCGAAGATGTGAACAGGAAAAGCTTCGGCATGGTAGCAGAAAATGAAACCGACTTAAAGATGAAAAGGCTATTCAGACCTCGATAGATTACTATAGAATTATTATCAAATGTAAAGGGCATGAATGTAATTTTGTATGGGCTGTGTCCCGTGCCTATAAATAGGTGAACAGTACCCCCGTACTGTTCACGTGGATTTTGGCATTCACTTTTGCGTCACGCTTGTACTTTCATCTCCTTCAAGCTGAAGGTACATTTGTAATTCGATGTTATTTCTGTTTCTACGCAATAACAATGCAAAAATAAGTTAATAATAATATACAATTGTCTATGTTATCCTTCATATTCCTTATGATTCATCCTTCGTCACTGTATAGTGTATTTATGAAGGTATATCCCTCATAACCTTCGTCCGAAAATCATTATATCCTAAGGGAAATAATGCTTCGAAGGACGAAGGACTTTTCCGATTAACATTCTCTATGTTGCCTTGTTCTTAATTCAAAGCATCAGAGAACAAGTCCCCAGCATTGGCGCCCACCTCCGGTGAACTCACTTCCACTCTTTGAGTTTTTGAACACCTTCGGCGATCATAAACCTTCGCTATGGCGCCGAAGAAAGCTTCAGCAACTAGCACTGCAGCTCTCCAACCGCTGGACCACAATCAGGAGACTGTCTCTCTTCGGGAAGCCCGAAGCCAGAAAAGGAAGGCTGTTAGCCCGACACAGCCAGAGGATGAGATAGACCATGAAATCAGAGACATGGAGATGCTTCATCAACAGGTGCAAAGGAAGAAGGAAAAGATGGCCAGGCTAGCTGAACTGCAAAGGCAGATAGACGAAGCCTCTGAGGAAGTTCGTCATCTTACTCAGGATGAGCAACACCGAAGGCCTCAGCACCAAGACCTTCATCAGGAGGGTTTCCTCAATGAAGATGACTGGTATGACAATTTCCATCATGGGAATTTTGTTTTTGATGATGCTTCTCCTTTGTCCGCTGAGCTGCAGGCTACACCTTGGCCTCCGTCCTACAAGCCGCCTCAGCTTCCCATATTTGATGGCCACTCAGACCCGAAGCAGTTTTTGATGAGCTACGAAGCAACAGTATCTTCGTATGGTGGCAATGCTGCGGTCATGGCCAAATCTTTTGTTATGGCTGTCAGGAGTGTTGCTCAAACCTGGTACTCCTCCCTTCGACCAGGAACAATCACTTCGTGGCAAAAGCTGAAGGACTTGTTGTTAACTAGTTTCCAAGGGTTCCAGACGAAGCCGGTCACGGCTCAAGCTCTATTCCAGTGCACCCAGGATCACGAAGAGTACCTTCAGGCGTACGTCCGGAGGTTCTTGCGTTTGAGGGCACAGGCACCAACAGTGCCCAACGAAATTGTCATTGAGGCCATGATCAAGGGGCTTCGGTCAGGACCGTCAGCTCAGTACTTCGCTAGGAAGCCTCCTCAAACTTTGGAGAAGCTGCTCCAGAAGATGGACGAGTACATTCGGGCCGATAATGATTTTCGCCAAAGAAGGGAGGAGGCTTTCAGGTTTTCTGAAATGACCAGGGGCTTTGGAGGGAGGTTCTATCCGAGGCACGTTAGATCAATTCATAACTCTACCCAAAATGATGATACAGGGAGCCAACAACAAAGGCCACAGTGTTCCTCACAGACTTCGGGGCAACAGCAAGGCTCCTTCCGACCACCAGCTCCGAGAGGCAGAGGTGCCAGGGGCTTCGGCGGAAGATTTGACAATCAGCCAAGAAGAATTTTTTGCTTGTTCTGTGGTGAGAACAAAGGCCATATCACCAGGATGTGCCATGTTACCATCCAGAAGCAAAAGGAAATAGCCGAAGCTGCAGCACAACAGGCTCAGCCGAAGCAGGTCATGCACACTGCTTCGTATCATTCGCCTTACATCCCAGAGTATGTAGGCAATCACCCTGCAGTTTCTGTTGCTTCGGCGAGTCAACCTCAAGCTTCCTGGCAACAGCCTCCGCCTCCACCACCGCTGCAACAAGGCCAGCAGCCAGAAGGGAGCCAATATGCTCCACACCAAAGGGACTTCAGAGAATAGTCCGAAGCTCGCACAGTCAACAGCACTGTGCCAGAGTCAAAGCACATCTATTGACAAATATCCTACCTTAATAGCAATCTTTTTCATTCAGTTTTATTTTCTGTGTAATAAAGGACATTGTTTAGGTTTCATGTAAATAATTTCGTTGATTCCCACAAGGAAAATATATTTTCTTCACAGGCTTAAGTTGTTGAAGTTTAAAGATTTGCGATAACAAAGAGTACCTTCAAATTATCGAAAATTTTTCGAAGCAACAAAAAGTCGTTCTAAGGAACGCAGAGTAAGTTTGCCGAAGTCACAAAAAGCCGTTCCAAAGGGAGCGCAGTGTAAGTTTTCTGCTCCAAAGTCGTTCTAAAGGGAATGCAGAGCATACAGCGAAAAGTCAACGCTGATACCGCCTAAGTAAAAGGCGAAGCGCGAAAAGTCAACGCGAATACCGCTGAAAGTAAAAGGCGAAGAAGCTCCTAAGGGAGGCTTACAACGAAAAATAAACGCTGATTCCGCTGAAGTAAAAGGCGAAGAAGCTCCTAAGGGAGGCTTATAGTAAAAAGACAACGCTGATTCAAAAAGACTATGTGTTTTATCGCAGGAATGTGTGTGTATCTTCGGAATAAACACCATCTTACACAACATAACATCATCGCATCATTTCGCATAGCATAAGCATCATACATCATGCTGCATATGGCACAAGAAGGGGACATGGTATCGATCTTCGAAAGAATGTTTTGAAAGGGGAAAATCATGCTAAGTTGCAAGCAGATACACTATTGATCTTCGGAAGTGTAGCTTCGGAGAACATCCTCACGAAGCTTGGATATCATTCATCAGAACACTATGGATATTGTGGTGACAAATAAAAATTCTTCTTCACGAAGCATGAAAAGAAGGGAAGGTGTTTTTTCGTCAAAGACTCAAAAACGGTACGTGTGTAAAATTTCATGCATCGTAAAGAATTGAGCAGTAAAATAGGTACATTACATTCAGGGTTACAAAATGTTACACATATTTCATTTCAGAAGTTTTTACAATAGTGCTTAATCTTCTCTCAAAACAACTTCTGCAGCTTCGTTCAGGAGTTGGTTAACAACTTCATCCATGATAGCTTCAGCCATCTTTTTAATTTCCTCGTCTCCTTTCGGGTGAGGGCCCGGAGACGCTTTAGTAGGATCTGAAGGAGGACAGGATACGACCACATTGCTATTACAAATTGCGAACGAAGTTTAAAACCAAAAATTACAACACAATAAAAACCATTTGCTAATACCTATTTGCCCTTCGGGCTCTGAGCTTTTGTCAGCGGCTTTAGCTACTTCTCTAGCGTCGTGAATGCCCTTCTCGCTTTTCTGGATAATTTCTCGAGCCATTTCTCGGCCACCATTATCCCAGACATCGGTGAAAAATTTTCCACCAACCATGCTAGCTTCGGCCGAAGGATCTCTTGCATCTTCGAAGGACAAAGCAGCCTCGGATTGCGCTAAAATCTTTACATGCTCGCAGCCTTTTTTCTCTAAAATGGTGGCAATTCCTCTGGCACCCGAGAAAGCACATATATCTCCGCGGCTATTTAAAATTTCCTCGAAGGCCTCAGCTTCGTGATCGATCCATTCGATGGGACCTTCGGGGTTGCCTCTTGTAAAGTTTTCTTCGCTCGAGAATGCGCCGACGCTGGCGAAGCTAGCTTTCAACTTCTTAACACACTCTATAGATTTGTTATAACATCTTTTCTTGGATGAACGAAGCTCTTCAACAGTTCCCTCTAAATGATTTGCCCATTGGTCGCTGAGTTCTCGCTTCGTTTCTTCAAGCATGCGTTCCTCTTTGGCTCTGGCTAGTTGTTTTCGAAGATCTTCAATTTCGCGCTTCTGAGCTTCAGCTTGACCTTTAAAAGTAGCTTCGTCTTCTTTTATTCTATTTATTAATGAATGTAATATTTTATCTTTTTCGAGACCTTCGTTCCTCAGTTCAATTACTTCGGAATGAAGGTTGCTCAGGGCTATAGCACACCCTTCGTCTTCAGCATCTTTCTGGGCCCTGAGGGCATTGCTAAGTATCAGGCCCTGCAAAGAAAAATATGTGTGCGTCAATAGATTTAAGCAAACGAAAAATTTTGGTCTCAACAAAAAATACAAAGATCCCATTTGTTGCACCTTTAAGCTATTATATGCCAGGCTGTCGGCCAGATCGTTCTTCGACAGCACCGAGAGCCCGTCTTCTAGTATTGGGAACCCGAAGCTTTTGCTCATCTCCCGACAGACAGAAATCTCCTTGCTGTCAGGGAGACAATACAAAAAGTCTTCTTCTCCACTGCCATTGAATATTAACGCCTCCTTTGGATACTTCAGTTTTTGGGCGTAAAGCTGGGCCTCTTGTTTTTCTTTTCCTGATAATTGTTTCCCCGAAGCATGACGAACAATATAATCAAGGACTTTGGGGGATGCTTCGGGGGCAATGACACTGATTTCTTCAACAAAAGTTGGCTCTGTTATTTTTTCTTCCTCGGTTTCCAAGGATTTTATCTTCGTGGCCTCTGAGGACCCAGCTTCGGCTTCAGTTTCTTGCTCTGGAACTTTAGTATCAGAAATTTCAATTTTCGCTTCGGGAATGGCAACAGTCTTCTTCGGAGGTGTGCTTGAAGATTTAATTGTTTCCAGAACATCTAGCACATTAGCCATTCTCTTTCTTTTTGGAGTCACTGCTGACACCTTTTGATTTTTTACTGTCTCAACATTTGCTGCAGGACTCAAAACTTCTGATGTTTTTTCCTCAGTTGGTTTTTTCACTTCTTCCATTTTTTCTGTGGATGGCGCTTCGGCCATCTCTTTGGTTTCTGGTAACAAAATCTTCGGTTCTTCCAATTCCATCTTTGTTGGCGCTTCGGCCATTTCTGCGACTTCTGGCAGCAAGGTTGGTTTGGTTGGCTTTTCAGCTTCGGTGGCCGAAGAAGTTTCTCCGGTGAACTCAGGCACCGAAGCTGGTTCAATATAGCGTGGCTGATGTGTGAGGACCTTTATCCTCTTTCTTTTCGGTTCTGTCTCGCTAGGAGCAGTTGCAGCTTCTTCTTTCGCAGAGGTTGTGTTTTTTCTTTTCTGCCCTCGAATGGGATAACGATAGTCAGGGTAGACGAACCCGATTGCATCAAACACCCGGTTCAGCCTTTTCTTTTTTCGGCCTCCGAAGGCTGCTGACAGTGTAGTATCTTCGGCCTTCGAATAAGCCCCAAGCAGTTCATCACTTAAATTTTCAATACTCTTTAACCAGTCATCATCTGGCTCAACGAATTTATCTCCGAACTTGAAAGTATACTTCAGCCTGATAAGTCCACCTTCGTCGGCCTCCTTTATGGTTTCTTGCGGCATTTCCCATTTCTCCGCGAGCGGCCATACTCTGAAGGCAATATGTTCTTGTACCAAATCTCTCGTTCCAATAAAAGAACAAATAACACCGAAGGCTCTCTGGCATTCTTCGGCAGCTTCATTCATTTCAACCTTCGGCCTCCGCAGGCCGAAGCTTTGCCAAATAGGGCGCATAATTATACCTTTAATATCTTCCCGTACTGCCAGGTCATTCTTCACATAAAACCATTCTGTCATCCAGTCGCCGGGCCATCTCTTCCGAAAGGTTGGCACGGGACAGCTTGACTCAGACCGAGAAACGAAACTGTAGCAGCCAAAATTATTGTGATACTGTTCTTTACCCCAAGGTTTTGTTTCGTATGATAATTCGTGTATGTTACAGAAACTTTTCGCATCAGGTTCCAGACCTTGGCTTCTCACAGCCCATACGAAGATATTCAGCCTTATAATTGCTTCGGGGGTAAGTTGATGAAGAAAGACTTCAAACATTTTCAGCACCTCTACGACGAAGCTGCTCAGGGGAAATCGTAGTCCAGCTTTCAAAAAGCTTCGGTACACTACGACTTCGTTCTCTTCAGGGTGTGGACAAGTCTTTTCCCCTTCGTCGGCCCTCACAACAGACAAATCCCGGAAATACCTTCCTCTCATATTGACAAGATGATTTTCTTTGATAGTTGATTTGCCGAAAACCGCATGGCTTGGTCGCCAAGGGCGATCTTCGGAGTCTTCACCACCACTGTCCACATCATAACTGTCGCTGTCACCAGTATCTTCAGACAAACCTTCCAGAATCTCCTTGGTGATTTTTTCCGTATTGGTCTTCGACATCGCTATAAGAAACCCCAAGTTCTTCTCTTCGTCGAGACTCAGCTTCATCTCAGCAGCAGCCTTCTTATCTTCAGACATCTTCGGAAACACTAAAAAACTGTTTTCAAAGCCGAAGCTTCAAAACTAAAAGCTCAGCAAATCTTAGTGCGCAAGAGCTAAAAATTGAGTGAGCGGGAGCAGATGGCAAGAGAGCGTACCAAATGAGTTTGCGGTATGATCTTATTTATATGCCCAGTGCGTTGAAAATTGAAAGACCCCGCTTGTCAGTGAATGTTGCTATTCTAGCAAAGGGAAGGTGTTTTTCGGACCTTCGGCGTAAAGCCTTCGTCCATGTCGCAATCTAAATTTATTATTTTAAAAACAAATTAATATTGCGAGGGGCTACTGTTGGGGGCCTTCGGCTTACGAAGGTCCTCAAAAACAGGATTTAACAATATTTCTGGAGTATAATGTGTGAACAGGTATCTTCGGACTCAAGTCGGTATCGCAGCAGGAGAAGACCAGAATAATACGAAGGTTGATACAGCGCCGAAGATGTGAACAGGAAAAGCTTCGGCATGGTAGCAGAAAATGAAACCGACTTAAAGATGAAAAGGCTATTCAGACCTCGATAGATTACTACAGAATTATTATCAAATGTAAAGGGCATGAATGTAATTTTGTATGGGCTGTGTCCCGTGCCTATAAATAGGTGAACAGTACCCCCGTACTGTTCACGCGGATTTTGGCATTCACTTTTGCGTCACGCTTGTACTTTCATCTCCTTCAAGCTGAAGGTACATTTGTAATTCGATGTTATTTCTGTTTCTACGCAATAACAATGCAAAAATAAGTTAATAATAATATACAATTGTCTATGTTATCCTTCATATTCCTTATGATTCATCCTTCGTCACTGTATAGTGTATTTATGAAGGTATATCCCTCATAACCTTCGTCCGAAAATCATTATATCCTAAGGGAAATAATGCTTCGAAGGACGAAGGACTTTTCCGATTAACATTCTCTATGTTGCCTTGTTCTTAATTCAAAGCATCAGAGAACAAGTCCCCAACAACAGTGAAGATTATTGTATGTGGAGTGATAAAATGAGGCATCATCTAACCTCCCTCCACTCTAGCATTTGGGACATTGTTGAGTTTGGAGCGCAGGTACCATCCGTGGGGGATGAAGGCTATGACTCGGATGAGGTCGCCCAAATCCGGCATTTTGACTCTCAAGCCACTATTATACTCCTCGCCTCTCTATGTCGAGAGGAGTATAATAAGGTGCAAGGGCTAAAAATGCTAAAGAGATCTGTGACGTGCTAAAGACCCAGCACAAAGGGGATGAGGTGACCAAGATCACCAAGCGGGAGACGATCGAGGGGGAGCTTGGTCGATTCATCCTCAACCAAGGAGAGGAGCCACAAGCAATGTACAACCAGCTCAAAACCTTGGTCAACCAAGTGCGCAACCTCGGGAGCACCAAATGGGATGACCGTGAAATGGTCAAGGTTATTCTAAGATCACTTGTTTTTCGTAATCCTACACAAGTTCAATTAATTCGTGGTAATCCTAGATATAAGCTAATGTCTCCTGAGGAAGTTATAGGGAAGTTTGTGAGCTTTGAGTTGATGATCAAAGGCTCCAAACAATTCGTCGAGCAAGGCGGCACCTCCACACCCGAGGTGCATCCCGTCGCATTCAAAGCGTCAGAGGAAAAGAAAGAAGAGTCTACATCAAGTAGGCTCCCCATCGACGCCTCCAAGCTCGACAACGAGGAAATGACACTCATCATTAAGAGCTTTCGCCAAATCCTCAAGCAAAGGAAGGGGAAAGACTACAAACCCCGTTCCAAGAAGGTGTGCTACAAGTGTGGTAAGCCTGGTCGCTTTATAGCAAAATGTCCTATTTCTAGTGATAGTGATAGGGGCGACGACAAGAAGGGAAGGAGGAAGGAAAAGAAGAAGTACTACAAGAAGAAGGGCAGCGATGCCCACGTGTGTTGGGAACGGGACTCCGATGAGAGCTCCACCGACTCCTCCTCTGACGAGGACGCCGCTAACATCGCTGTCACCAAAGGCATCCTCTTCCCCAACGTCGGCCACAAGTGCCTCATGGTAAAGGACGACAAAAAGAAGAAGGTAAAATCTAGAGCCTCCACTAAATATACTACATCTAGTGATGAGGGTAGTTCTAGTGATGATGAAGATAATTTGCTTGCCCTTTTTGCCAACCTTAACATGCAACAAAAAGAAAAATTAAATGAATTGATAGGAGCTATTCATGAGAAGGATGAACTCTTGGATAGTCAAGAGGAATTCCTTATTAAGGAAAACAAAAGGCATGTTAAAGTTAAAAATGCTTATGCTCAGGAAGTAGAGAAAAATGAAAATTTATCTAAGGAGCTTAGCATTTGCCATGACACTATCTCTAACCTTAGAACTGAGAATGCCAAATTACTTGCTAATTTTGAAAAGAGAAATGTTTGTGATGATTCATTTGCCAATCTTAAAAATGACAATGCTAGTTTAATTGCTAAGATTGACAAATTGAATGAATCAATTTCTAGTCTTAAGATTGAGAATGATGAACTAATTTCTAAGGCTAAAGATTTAGATGTTTGCAATGTTTCTATTTCCAATATTAGAAATGAGAATGCCATGTTACATGCTAAGATTGATGAATTAAATGCTTGCAAACCCTCTACACCCACTATTGATCATGTTTCTATTTGCATGAGATGTAGAGATATTAATGTTGATGCTATCCATGATCACATTGCTATGGTTAAACAAAAAATGATCATATAGCTAAACTAGATGCTAAAATTGCCGAGCATGAACTAGAAAATGAAAATTTAAATTTGCTCGTAGCATGCTTTATAATGGGAGACGCCCTGGCATTAAGGATGGCATTGGCTTCCAACAGGGAGACAATGTCAGGCTTAATGCCCCAAGAAATTGTCTAATTTTGTTAAGGGTAAGGCTCCCATGGCTCAGGATAACGAGAGTTACATTTTATATCCTGCTGGTTATCCTGAGCACAAGATTAAGAGAATTCATGCTAGGAAATCTTATTTTGTTTCCCATCATGCTTTTATATATAAGAATGAGGCATCTAGCTCTAGGCATTCTACACATGTTAAAATGCCTAAAAAGAAATCTCATATTGCATCAAATGATCATAACATTTCATTTAAGACTTTCGATGCTTCTTATGTTTTAACTAACAAATCAGGCAAAGTAGTTGCCAAATATGTTGGGGCCAAACACAAGGGATCAAAGACTTGTGTTTGGGGTACCCAAGGTGCTTGTTTCTAATGTGAAAGGACCCAAGACCGTTTGGGTACCTAAGAACAAGGCCTAAACTTGTTTTGTAGGTTTATGCATCTCGGGGCTCAAGTTGCATAATTAACAGCGGGTGCACAAACCACATGACAGGGGAGAAAAGGATGTTCTCCTACGAGAAAAACGAAGATCCCCAAAGAGCTATCACATTCGGGGATGGTAATCAAGGTTTGGTCAAAGGACTTTGTAAAATTGCTATATCTCCTGACCACTCTATTTCCAATGTTTTTCTAGTAGATTCTTTAGATTACAATTTGTTTTCTGTTTCTCAATTATGCAAAATGGGTTACAACTGTCTTTTTATGGATATAGATGTTACTGTCTTTAGAAGAAGTGATGATTCAATAGCATTTAAGGGAGTATTAGAGGGTCAGCTATACTTAGTTGATTTTAATAGAGCTGAACTTGATACTTGCTTAATTGCTAAGACTAATATGGGTTGGCTCTGGCATCGCCGACTAGCCCATGTTGGAATGAAGAATCTTCGCAAGCTTCTAAAGGGAGAAAACATTTTGGGACTAACCAATGTTCATTTTGTGAAAGACTGGGTCTGTAGCGCATGTCAAGCAAGAAAGCAAGTTGGTACCCATCATCCACACAAGAACATCATGACGACTAACAGTCCGCTTGAGCTACTCAACATGGACCTATTCGGCCCGATAGCTTACATAAGCATCGGCGGGAGTAAGTATTGTCTAGTTATTGTGGATGATTATTCTCGCTTCACTTGGGTGTTCTTTTTGCAGGAAAAATCACAAACCCAAGAGACTTTAAAGGGATTCTTGAGACGAGCTCAAAATGAGGTCGGATTGAGAATCAAGAAGATAAGAAGCGATAACGGGACGAAGTTCAAGAACTCTCAAATTGAAGGCTTTCTTGAGGAGGAGGGCATCAAGCATGAGTTCTCTTCTCCCTACACACCTCAGCAAAATGGTGTAGTGGAGAGGAAGAATAGAACTCTACTGGACAAGGCAAGAACCATGCTTGATGAGTACAAGACTCCGGACCGGTTTTGGGCTGAGGCGATTAACACCGCCTGCTACTCCATCAACCGGCTCTACCTTCACCGAATCCTCAAGAAGACATCTTATGAACTCCTCACCGGTAAAAAGCCTAATGTTTCATATTTTAGAGTCTTTGTAGCAAATGTTTTATTCTTATCAAAAGAGGAAGAAAATCTAAATTTGCTCCTAAGGCTGTAGAAAGATTTTTACTTGGTTATGACTCAAACACAAGGGCATATAGAGTCTTCAACAAATCTACTGGATTAGTTGAGGTTTCTTGTGACATTGTATTTGATGAGACTAATGGCTCCTGTTGGGGGCTTGTTCTCAAATGCTATAAATCAAGAACAAGACAACACGAAGATGTTAAGTATTAAATACCCTTCGTCCGCTGAAGCATTATCTCCTCGAGGGTTTAATGAACTTCGGACGAAGGATATAGACATAATATAACGAAGGTTACGAAGGAAAAGACCTTCGTTAAGTTGGTAAATGAGTAAACAGAATAAACATATATATAAAGTGCGAAAGTAATAATACCAGCATTATCATCAATACATTTCCATTATTAAATTCATGAAAACGAATTACAAATGTACCTTCAGACTGATGTAAGGCAAAGGTACAAGTCGTGATGCAAAAAGACGTGTGCCAAGTCAGCGTGAACAATACGGGAATACTGTTCATCCATTTATAGGCACGGGACGCAGCCCATGTAAAATTACATTGATGCCCTTTACATTTATCAATAACTCTATAGTAATTCTTCGAGGTCCAATTTGGCTTTTCATCTTTAAGTCGGTTCCTCTTTTCTGCCGTTATGCCGAAGCTTTTCTGCATATGGCTTCATGATCGTCTTATTCTTCGTCATGACCGCTTTTCATTCCAGCTTCGTCTTAAACATGCCCTTGTATATTCGCGACCTGACTCCGAAGGTGCCTGTTCACATTTTACACTTGGAAAACATTGTCAAACTGTGTTTTTGAGGACCTTCGGGAGCCGAAGGCCCCCAACAGTTCCCAAGTGGAGCAAGTTGATCTTGATGAGCTAGATGATGAAGAGGCTCCATGCGTTGCACTAAGGAACATGTCCATTGGGGATGTGTGTACTAAGGAATCCAAAGAGCCTCCACGAGCACAAGATCAACCGTCATCTTCCACTCAAGCATCTCCATCAACTCAAGATGAGGATCAAGCTCAAGACAATGAAGATGAAGATCAAGAGGATGAGCCATCTCAAGAGGAGGACAAGGATCAAGGGGGAGATGAAGTTGATCAAGACAAGGAAGATGACCAGGGTCAAAGGCCGCCACACCCAAGAGTCCACCAAGCGATACAAAGAGATCACCCCGTGAACTCCATCCTCGACGATATTCACAAGGGGGTAACAACTCGATCTCGAGTCGCTCATTTTTGTGAACATTACTCTTTTGTGTCTTCTATTGAGCCATATAGGGTAGAAGATGCACTAAGCGATTCGGATTGGGTGTTAGCAATGCAAGAGGAGCTCAACAACTTCACAAGGAATGAGGTATGACATCTTGTTCCACATCCTAACCAAAATGTTGTAGGAACCAAGTGGGTGTTCCACAACAAGCAAGATGAGCATGGTGTGGTGACAAGGAACAAAGCCCGACTTATGGCTAAGGGATATTCACAAGTCGAAGGTTTGGATTTCGGTGAAACATATGCACCCGTAGCTAGGTTTGAGTCAATTCGTATATTACTTGCTTATGCTACTTACCATGGCTTTAAGCTTTACCAAATGGACGTGAAAAGTGCCTTCCTCAATGGACCAATCAAGGAAGAGGTCTATGTTGAGCAAACTCCCGGCTTTGAAGATAGTGAGTATCCTAACCATGTCTATAAGCTCTCAAAGGCGCTCTATGGGCTTAAGCAAGCACCAAGAGCATGGTATGAATGCCTAAGAGATTTCCTTATCACTAATGGCTTCAAAGTCAGCAAAGCCGATCCTACACTTTTTACTAAAACCATTGCAAATGATTTGTTTGTATGCCAAATTTATGTTGATGATATCATATTTGGGTCTACTAACAAATCTACTTGTGAAGAGTTTAGTAGGATTATGATTCAAAAATTCGAGATGTCTATGATGGGGGAGTTTAAGTATTTCTTAGGATTTCAAGTGAAGCAACTCCAAGAGGGCACCTTCATCAGCCAAACAAAGTACATTCAAGACATACTTACCAAGTTTGGAATGAAGGATGCCAAGCCCATCAAGACACCCATGGGAACTAATGGGCATCTCGACCTCGACACGGGAGGTAAATCCATAGATCAAAAGGTATATTGGTCGATGATAGGATCTTTACTCTATTTATGTGCATCTCGACCGGATATTATGCTTTCCGTATGCATGTGTGCAAGGTTCCAAGCCAATCCTAAGGAAGTTCACCTTAGGGCCGTGAAAAGAATCATGAGATATTTAGCTTATACACCTAAGTTTGGTCTTTGGTACCCCAAGGGATCCACCTTTGATTTAATAGGTTATTCATATGTTGATTGGGCAGGGTGTAAAATTGATAGGAAGAGCACATCAGGGACTTGTTAGTTTGTGGGGAGATCCCTGGTGTCTTGGGCTTCAAAGAAACAAAACTCAGTAGCTCTTTCTACCGCCGAAGCCGAGTATATTGCCGTAGGCCACTGTTGCGCGCAACTGCTTTGGATGAGGCAAACCCTTTGGGACTATCGCTACAAGAGCAAAGTCCCTCTCCTATGTGATAATGAGAGTACAATCTGCATGACGGATAATCCTGTTGAACACAGTCGCACTAAGCACATAGCCATTCGGTATCACTTTTTGAGGGATCACCAACAAAAGGGGGATATCGAGATAGCCTATGTTAGTACCAAATAACAATTAGCCGATATCTTCACCAAACCATTAGATGAGAAAACTTTTACCAAACTTAGGCATGAGCTAAACATTCTTGATTCTCGGAACTTTGATTGATACTTTGCACACATAGCTCATTTATATATCTTTGGTCATATCTCTTTTATTTGCTATGACTAATGTGTTTTCAAGTATATTTCATACTAAGTCATAGATTGAAAGGGAAATGGAGTCTTCGGCGAAGACAAGGTTTCCACTCCACTCTATCGGTATTATTTATCCTTCGCCGCCACTCCGCACCGCTCTCCACTTTGGTATAATCTTCTCTCTTATTACTAGTACCAATGGGGAGAAAGTATAAGGGCTCATATTTCACTTACAAAATATCCGTTTTTGGCGATTCATGCCAAAGGGATAGAAAGTATTAGCCCAAAGCAAAAGGACCGCACTACCACCAATTTCAAAAAATTCTAAAGCAGTCTTTCAAATGATATTAAAAAAGTTTTTCAATTGGTATCCTATTTTGATATAACTTCAAATTGGTATAACTTCCTTCAAAATTGATATCTAAAACTCTCTTGAACATTAAGAGGAGAATTTCATTGAGGAGGAGTTTTGTTTAAGTCAAAGGAAAAACATTTGAAACAGAGGGAGAAAATTCAAATCTTGAAAATGCTTCTTGTAATTCTATTCATATACCTTTGACTATTTGCAAAAAGACTTTTAAAAGAATTTCCAAAACAATTTTGCAAAAACAAAACAAGTGGTGCAAGTGTGGTCCAAAATGTTAAATAAAAGAAAGCAATCCATGCATATGTAGTAAAAGTATAAATTGGTTTAATTCCAAGAAACCTTTGCACTTACATTATGCAAACTAGTTCAATTCTGCACTTATATATTTGCTTTGGTTTGTGTTGGCATCAATCACCAAAAAGGTTGAGATTGGAAGGGAAATAGGGTAAAACCTTTTCCTAAATGATTTTGGTGGTTGAAATGTTCAACACAAATAATTGGACTAACTAGTTTGCTCTAGATTATATGTTCTATAGGTGCTAAAGGTTCAACACAAACCAATAAATAGATACAAGTTAGGGTTCAATTCAATGGAGCAAAAGAAACCGAAGAGAACCCTGGTCTGGCGCACCGGACTGTCCAGTGTGCCACTGGACAGTGTCCGGTGCCCCAGGGACCGTACAGGCTGAACTCCTCACCTTCAGGTTTCTGAGGTGGTTCTCCGTTATAATTCACCGGACTGTCCCATGTGACAGCGGACTGTCTGGTGTGCCAAGCAGAGCAACGGTCGCCAGCGCAACGGTCGGCTTCAACGGTCGGCTGACAACGTGAACAGTGTGCAGACAGTTCGTGCAGAGTCAGAGCAGCGCCAGAAGGTGCACCGGACAGTGCACAGTGACTATCTGGTGCGGCACCGGAGTGTCCGGTGCCCCAAGCTGTCAGAGCTCCAACGGTCGAAACCGTCAGAACCCTAACGGTTGGGTGACGTGGCTAGCGCACCGGACTGTCCGGTGCGCCCATCGACAGCAGCCCTCCCCAACGACTGTTTTGGTGGTTGGGGCTATAAAAACCCCCAACCACCACCATTCAAGGCATCCAAGTTTCCAGCATATTTCATTCAATACAAGAGCTCTAGACTTCACTCCAAGACACATGCAAGAGAACAAATCCTCTCCAAAGTCCAAAAACACTCCAAACACTTAGTGACTTGTGAGAGAGAGATTTTCGTGTTCATTTGAGTTCTTGTCGCTTGGATCACTTTCTTCTTCCTCCATTATTGTTCTCAAGCAACTTGTAAATCAAAGCAAGAGACACCAAGTTGTGGTGGTCCTTGTAGGGGTCTAAGTGACCCGATTTGATTAAGGAGAAAGCTCACTCGGTCTAAGTGACCGTTTGAGAGAGGGAAAGGGTTGAAAGAGACCCGGTCTTTGTGACCACTTCAACGGGGACTAGGTTTGTAAGAACCAAACCTCGGTAAAGCAAATCATCGTGTCACCCGCTTTTTTTCTTGGTTGATTTGTTTTCGCCCTCTCTTTCGGACTCGGTTTTATTCTAACGCTAACCCCGTCTTGTAGTTGTGCTTTAAAGTTGTAAATTTCAGATTTTCCTATTTACCCCCCTCTAGGCGACTTTCACTCTCGCATGATTAAATTATGGAACCTAAACTCAACTTGTCATTTGCATTGCATGGGATTTGTTATTAATTTTGTTCTATTATTTATTATGGTTTGGTATTTACTTGCATTTAGTAACTGCTAATAAAATTTGACCAACTTATTAAAAGCAATGCTCAGCTTTGACCCCTATTGTTGATCAGCTTTACACATCACATGAACTCCCACCTTTGGTGAGTTCATGCCACATTATTCCCCACAACTTGTTGAGCGAGGAACTTGTGTGAGCTCACCCTTGCTGTCTCACCCCCCACAGAAGAAGAACAGGTGGTTCGAGAGGAGCCACACAACGAAGAGTTCGATTCGATTTAGGTGGCGTCTCCCAGTTGACTTTCTGACGCCAAGGATGGATTTTAGATCTTTTATATTTATCTTTTATTTTGTAAGACTTCCGCTATGTAATAAGTACTCTGATGTTATTGTGACATTTATCTCTATACACTCTGTTATTATATATGTTGTCTTCTTTGGCGCATGTATGAGATGCACCCGGCTTTGTTCCTTAAAGCCCGGGTGTTACAGAAGTGGTATCAGAGGAAATGTGACTGTAGGATGAAACCTAGATATAAATGGACAAAACCCTTACCTACTTACCTTACTCTGATTCTTTTCTAAACTTATCTTAATTTTTTCTCATCTATTCTCGCTTTACTCTGATTATTCTTACCTGTTCTTTCTAAAAGACAAATGTGGATTTCACACTTTGAAATCATGTGCCTAAAGTGACCTTTAGAATTAGGAGACCTACTCCTAGGAACAAAAAAACTATTTTTATAGGTATCTATACGCTTGAGTGCTTGTTCTTATGATACTTGTTTGATTTGGATCTTTGATTGAGTGTGATAAGTCGTGGAGTAATGTCCACAATTACATCTGCATATACATATAGACATAAATAGAATTCATAAGATAACTAAACAACCTAGATTATCCTCCATTAAAGTGTATATATTTCATATAGATCCCTCTTACCTTAAAAGACCCTCTCTTAACTTTAATGGATCCCTCTTAACTTAAGGGAATCTATCTCATCCTAATAGGATCATCTTGTGTAAAAAAATATCTTATCCTCTTAAATTGTTCATATGATAAACTATACCAACTAAATGTACCCCACTGGAATATATCAAATAGATCCATCTTATCTCGAAAAGATTCTATCCTATACTAATGGATCTAACTAATCTCAAGATTCTATCTTCTTCTTAGAGACTCATCTTGTCCTAATAAGCATACTTATCCCCACCACTTTGCTTTTCTCGTAATAGTGTAACAAACATGATCTATCCCAAAATAAATTAAGTAGATCTTACCTAGTATAATATGATTACACCAATTTATTCTGACCCTATCTAATTAGTTCAGTTCTAATCTAATGGACAAACATATTGGATCGTACTGAAAAAATAAGATTGGATACTAACTCTTATAAATATGTTTTAAACTAAATTGGAGTCCTAGTCCAACCTAGCCATATGCAACTACGCTAACCATTCGATGGTTGCATAACCCCTCTGTTTTAACCTAACAAAGATTCTGACCTACCTACACTATATAATTCATCCTATCTCAAAGGATTCTAACACATATTAACAATACATATTCTACCCTGGTAGACCTATTTAACTTAAATTAGTTTAATCTAGTTATATCCAATCAAATCCAGACCCTACCTAATTGTCGGTGTTTCGACCCCGGGGGTCCCTGGACCGACGAGTAAATTGTCGCTGCGTGTCCCAGCCCAGATGGGTCGGCGCGAGACGGAACACAAGGGGGAAAACAGTAAGGGGAAACCACGGCCTCGTGTTGTCCTGCGCCCAGGGCGGATGCGCTTGCAGTAGGGGTTACAAGCGTTCGCGTGGGAGAGAGAGAGAGAGAGAGTGCGAGCCTTGTGCGTCGGCCCGTCCTCCCGCACGGCCACCTTCTCGTATGAGAGCCCTGGACCTTCCTTTTATAGATGTAAGGAGAGGGCCCAGGTGTACAATGGGGGGTGTAGCAATGTGCTAACGTGTCTAGCAAAGGGGAGCCAGAGCCCTATGTACATGCCGTTGTGGCTGTCGGAGAGGTGTTGCTGCCCTGTTCATGTGATGTCGTGGCCGTCGGAGGAGCGCTTGAGCCCTGTGGAAGTACAGCTGTCGGGGTTGTCGGATCCTTGCTGACGTCTCCTTAATTCCGTAAGGGGCTGAGAAACGTCGTCGTCATGGAGCACGCGGGGTGCCATCATTACCTGTTTTACCGGGGCGAGCCAGATGGGACGCCGGTCTTGTTCCCCGTAGCCTGAGCTAGCTAGGGGGTAGGGTAATGATGGCCCCCCTGTGACGTGGTCGGTCCGAGCCCGAGGTCGGGCGAGGCAGAGACCATCGTCCGAGGTTGAAGCGTCCCAATCCTCTCGGACTCAAATGTGATACAATTACTAGTCCCAGGAGGCTAGTAAACACATTTATACATCAGATGATTCCAGATCTGCTTAAACGAGACAAACCTATAAAGGTGACGATCAACTTTAAGAGTTGGTCCACAACTCGGGACATATCATTAGAGTGGGGCTGAAGCAGCCCGATATACGTAGCGAAGCAAATCAGCGGTCCAACAACCACAGGCAAGGTTGGGAACAGTCGTAATTCTTACCCGATCCCCTTTTTCTGAAAAACAACAAATAAGAAAGGGTGAGTACAAACGTACTCAGCAGCCCACCTTCACCCGCGGAATGGGGAAATCAGATATAATGCATGGAATATGTGGAGCTCATGATATTTTGCAGAAACAACAATATTTTATGCAGAGTTGTTTTGAAAAACATTTTGTATTTTTGCAAAGCGCATCCTCTCCAAAAGGAGCAGGAAGTTTTTCAGTATTATAACAAAATCCCCTGGACTAAACCATCCAGGTATCTCAACAGTTTCCCACCGGTTTTCATTTTCAAAAACCACTACTGGACTTCCCGTCCACCATAGCTTACGGCTCAACCGTCGGACCTTTTAAAAACCACTTTTCTCAAACGCACTTTTTTTTGAAAACAAAACATTAATTGTCATACCATACCAGACTCGTCCATTCCTGTGGACACAGACTATTCGAATAGGTTTTCAAACTCTGCGCAGAGGTGTACACTTTACCCACTAGTCCGGCTCTGCGATCTCATAGCTAGTGAGACCCGAATCCAAATCTCTTTCTTTCCTCGCACGTATGTTACTCGCACCTAAGTTATTGCAGTAGGGATTATAAGCAGAGTGCGAGAGGGGAGGACCCCAAGTCTTGAATGTGATTGAGGCAAGTGCCAATACCGAATGCAGGAGAAGACTATGAAGTGTTTGCCTGCCACCTATAGAAGCCGTAGACTACCCTATTTATATGCCTAAGGGGAGCGCGACCTTGTAGATGGGGGCTACCACCCTGCTGTGGATAGTGTCTTCGTGTCATGTAAACAACATGACCTTGTACTTCGTTGTTGACTTGAGCCTGCTTGTTTCTTGCTGAGAGCTGAGTCTGAGGTCGAGGGGTCGGTTGCATACCCGAGCCCCCTAGGGAGGGGTTGCCCATACCGTAGTGGTTGACACAGTGCTTAGTATGGGAAAAGTTTCTTAAGGGATGTATCATCTTATCTATATCTGATGACGTTGGGGGTGCCCTCGTCGCAGATATCAAGGGTCAAACTGGGCTCGGGCAAGGCAGAGGTCCGCCCGAGGTCGCGACCGAGCCTGTCCTGAGATTCGATGATGTGCGCCATAGTTTGAAGGAGTGGCCCTTCGCAGGATTCATGGGGGAGCAGGTAGCCGAGGCTGGGCTCGGGCGAGGCAGAGTTTGTCCTAAGGCTGAGCTCTGGGTTGAGCGGGACGAAGTTTGTGCCCAAGGGCTAGTTCGCTCCCCTATCGTATTACATGTCCCGTCAGGGGCTGACAGATGACGTGCGTGTACAGTGGAGCATACATAATCATGTTAGTGAATCTTTGGCAAGATCGCGGTCTTGTTGCCACTATACACCTATAGCTCTATGCGGGGTAGGTGCATGCATTGAATGCGACTATCCCCTAGTGACCTTCAGAGGTTTGCTACAAGTCTTGTCCCTCTCGCCCGAGATGGGCTCGGGCGAGGCGGACATGGCTTCTGAGGGGTGGGGGAGCCTCGGTCGGGACGGAGATCTGCCCGCACTTACGCCCCATCCGAAATCAGGCTAGGGCTTGGTGATGTTTTGGGAAGACCCATGAGGGGGACCTCGGGTGAGGCGGAGTTCTTGATTCCTTGTCCTCAGGGGTCGTACTTTGATGGTGTCCCTAGAGTTTTAAGCGCGTTTTGGGGGTGTAGATTGGTACCCCTAATTATCATACCCGACAATAAGTGGAATGTAATGTAAAGAGACATATGAAATAACACACGAGACTTATCTTTGTTGCCTTGACATTTTCAATATGTCTCTCCTTACATTGTACATATTTACAAGCATACCTTTGGCTCCTGAGTAATAGGAAGCAAGATGGTTCTTTGAAGGCTAAGCACTACGAAGCTAGGGGTCTAGAAAAATGTGCTTATGGAGGGTACTGTTCATCTATTTATAGGAGAGACGAACCGACTTTGTACAGATTTACAATAATGCCCACCAGAGCTTTCATATGCTGTTTACAGATGATATAAGGATAATATCATATTTTTCCCACCTTCGTCTTTGCGGGTCTTAGCCTTCGTCGTTTATTGACTCCCTTCTTGACTCACGCTCGAAGCCGCCGCCTTCGTTGGCCGTTTCTGCCACTTGCGCATAAACGAAGTGTCTTTGATTACTGCTCTGGTCAAAGGTCAACTTTGTCTCGAAGAAGAAATGTTCCTGATACACATTTACTCATGGTCGAAGTTATGTGTTAGGCAGCTGATTGTTTCTTCGTCAACAAGTTACCTTCAGCATGACTTTCCGTTTTATCCTTAAGGCAATTATATAACACAACTAATAAAAGAACCTTCAGTAGTATAGGCCCACAACAGTATCCCCTTGCGGGTTGAATTTGTTGTTTCGTAACAAGCATAGATCACAAAAAAATATAATTGGGAGGCCTTGTGTTGAAAGTCCGAAAAACACCTTCCGAAGCTTGTTATGATGGTGGGACCCAGTTGTCATTGGGTGTGACAGTTAAAGTCAAATGTTTGTGCGTATAAAAGGGGGCGTTACCCAGCGTTGTAGGGTACAACTCTTGCTGCTTGTATTCACTGCTGCTGGTGCCTGCTCCACCTTCGAAGCTAGCTTCGAACATTGTATGCTTGCTTCTGAGCCAGGCTTAGCCAGTTTAGATTGCTTTTCTCTTAGAGCTCTGTAAAGATGTTGGTGTCACCTTCGACAGATGTGTCAGCAACACAGACCAAGGATCTTGTTTCACCGACGGGAACTACTACTTCCATGGCCAAAGCCGGCTCTTTGAATTAGTCGCAGGATAGCGACAACATAGCTATTGAGGAGGACAACATGATCATACGCCCCATGAAGCCGGAGGCAAGTCCAATATCAAAGAAGGACATATCGAGGTACTTAACCACTTTGGCTACATTGACAATATTGAGTGGGTGTGGTTAGGGGTGATGAATTGGTACCGTGTCCGAGGTAATATGAAGTCATTGTGTTTTAATGCTTTCTGAAGGCTGGTCTTAGGTTTCCTTTAGATAAGACGGTAGTCACAGTGTTAAAGTGGTTTAACATTTATCTTCAACAGCTTACCCCGAACGCTATAATGCGTTTATGATTTTTTATTTGTGTTGTTCGAAGTCAAAGAATTGAGCTTGATGCCAAAGCTTTCCACGAGGCTTTCAGTCATATTCATGAACTATATTTCTAGACAAAGGCGACAAGGGGCCTGCATAATAATTTTGGTTGCTATAACTTTGCGTATCAAAGAGGTTCAATATTCCTAGCCTTTGATTATCGAAGCAAGTGGCCTGATGAGTGGGCGAAGGAATGGTTTTACATGAAGAATGACTTGACCGCACAAGCTGACATATCAGGCATTATTTGATCTCCTATTGTCACAAGTTTTGGTTTTAAAAACCTGACATGCTTTGTCAACTTCGAAGCTCAGGCTGCCATAGTTGCCTTCAATGTTGTTAGCACCTATATTGGAACGAGGGATCTTGTTCAGGAGTACCTAGCTTTTAAAACATGGCCACTAGCAGTTGAGTGGGACATGGCAAAGGTGTCTGAAGGGGATGCTTCAGACACTGAGCCAGGGCTATAATTACCATGAATTTCATTGCACCTCGCTTCAACATAGATACAAAGATGAGTATGGAAAACCTAGTGATGGTTGCCTAGATTATGTTGAAGCGAGGTGCAATGAAATTCATGGTAATTATAGCAAGTCCAAAGCCGAGGCTCCGCAATAGGCCTTCTGAGCCCGAAAGAGGCGTCGACTGGATCGTGTCTTTGATGCCATCGAGTTCTTTTATTTTGACTATCCAGTTATGGTTCAGGATTCGAAGAGAAAGAAGAAATGTGAGGCGAAGCAAGATTCTGAAGGTGCACGACGGATCAACTCCTTAAGCTTCAGAAGAAATTCTAGTAAGTAAGCTTTTTTTATTTTATGTACATCTATTATAAATTTATTTTATTATTTTTATTCTTTGAATTTCTTAGGTTGCACCCGAAGCTAAGATAGAAGTCGAGATTGAAGCGCTCCCTCCCATGGGGGCCGAAGAAGCAAAAATTGGAGAGGCTATTGACTTGATAGCGTAGAAGGTTAAGCCTTTGGAGATGCCGTCAGAGTGTGACGAAGAAGAATATGACAAGGAGCGGATAACTCCAGTAATGAGTTCATTCTTCGATACTTTCGAAGAAGAAACTGAGAAGGTTATCGTCGGCACAACACTAGTGTCGAAGGTCCCCACAACGCTTGTTGAAGAAAAGACTGGTCCAAGTAGTCCGGAACTTGAACTGACTACTGCAGCGGTGACTCCTTCGGTAGTCATAGCAGCCAAAGACACGTTCATACAAACCTGCCCTAGCGGAGGAGAAAGGAAAATGGCATGCTGAAGTCGAAGAGGCCAAAAAAGCTATTGAAGATGACACACCACTTGATGAAGGGCCCTTCGACCAAGACCTGGGTGGTCGAAGGTATCGGGTTCATCACGTCGCGGGGAAAATATTGGGCGCAAAGCAGCTCGCTGAAGCCGTTGGCTTCGCCGAAAAACAGGGGTTCCCTTCGGGGTGCACTATTTTTGGGGTTGGCAGGATGATTATTTGTACTGCTTGCGGAGACTCAACCAGATTTATAAGAGATCAAGTATGCAAACCACTTGCCCTGCAGTGATTGTCTCACACATGAGCCCATATAAACCCAGGGTCTGGTAAAATTGCGAAGGATCTCAAACTTTTCCTTCGCAACCAAGATCGTAATGAACTGACATTCATTGCATCAAGTGTTACAACATTCCACAAAGTTTTAACATAAATCGGAGTACATAGAGTTATTCACTGCTCGCAGTACCTGTAGTACATCTGACCATCTGCAAAAAATCATTGGGAATAGCACCCTGAGTACTGAAATGTACTCAGCTAGACTGACCCGTCCAAAACTAGGAAATAAGAAAGTAAAAGACTTCAAGGAGTATGCAAGCTATATCTGGAGTTAGCTCTTTGCTTTTCAAGAGTAACGTGAGTTACAGAAGTTATTAACAACTTAAGGGGAATCACCAATTTAATCACTCCATTTTAGCAGGTCAGAATTAATACCTACTTTGATGCAGACTAGGTTTTGCACCTGATTCTCTAAATATTTAATATCATATTGATGCATGTCTAATCATCACTTTAGAGAATGATCAAGTTAAGATAGTTGAATCAAGTTATCACATGAAGCTATCATGTCCCTTAAGCATAATTGGGATGAACACCAATTCATATCCTTATCAACAAAGCTTATAAAGTGTAGTTCTTACTACGATGAGATAGCTCAAGTCAAGTGCTCACTATCTAGGAGCGTGGCGATTCGAATCGATTCCTAACCATCTGGTGGGTACTCCTAATACAAATTGTACCCACAGTACTTCGTGAGATACAATCACCACTGCACTCATTTTGGTAGCGGCCTTGCTACACATCTCGGATTCCAGAGGGGCCACCATACCCACGGACCGCCCGACTACCAGAGGGTTAGGGCGTACCATCCACCATGGGTCATATCGCTGTGTCCCCTTCACTCCTCAACCACACTGGTAGTTGCACCACAAGGTCGAATCTGGCTGGAATGGTGTTCTGCTTCGCAGTCGGAACGAGTTATCTGGTCAGCTAAGTGTATAGGCATAAATTCAACAAGACTCGAGAGACCACAACAATACGGTCCTTAATCGACACAGACGGGATCACTATGGCCTACAAGGCACCCAAAAGAGTCCGCCTGGTATCATCTTAAATCTTTGTTTCCATCATTGATATTACCCAAAGACTTCTCCCAATCAAGCATAAGAAATTACTTGTATCTTGCAGGTGACAGAAAATCACCTGACTTCTACCGTCTAAGCAAACCTAAGCATTTAAGCGAGCTTACTTTAATTAGATGACAAGGATAAGGTAAACAATGGATCAAGGGCATATGCAGCAATTGGTTTCAATCAACTCCTACACCTAGTGCAACTATATAGGTAGGCAGTGAAAAAATTAAAATATTGCAAATATAGGAAGTTAGATGCCGGGGCTTGCATTTCTCGAAGGAACTGGGGCGGTGATCAGGACACTCCTGCGCTTTAGCTTCGGGTTCACCCTCTTCCACGAGAATCTGTGGCAGCTCCTCGACAGTCCCCACTGGTACTTCCTCCTGCGATCATGTATGATGTATGGATGCAGTATGATGATACATGATGCTTCGTGCAAGAGATGTATGATGCATATGGTGCATGTAATGTATACATATGTCTCAATTGATCCATTACATACAGGTTTCTACAGGATAGTCTACATCATTCAAGAACTTGTAGTCTGTCTTTTCTTGGTTGGTCCTGACTATTGTTTAAAGACTCCACACAATTTCACATAAGTTATGTTATAAAGCATTTTGAATTACCTTACTCCAATAGGTTTAGACATACTAAGCTATATTCTTCATTAAGCCTCCTTTTTCTTATAGAGGCTAGTTATTTTCTAGTAAAAGGGATTTGTTCGACTCTAATTAGCTCAATAGTAAGTAACCCCTAAATTATTTTGGAGAAACTTATTATTGAACTAGAATCTCTCCTAATTACCTAGACTTTTTGTATACCATTTAGGCCTTGTTCGTTTGTCCAGGAATGGACCAGGAATTATTCCAACTGATCAAAACTTATATAAATTAGAGAAACAAACCGGTTAGGAATTTTTCCATGCCTCCGTTCCGGAAAAAACGAACGGCCCCTTAGTTGGACTTATATTGAGACAACCATTTGATTACTTCAAAATGTCCTCAAAAAATTCTAGCAGATAATATTTCACTACCATTCTTTACCACGGAAATTTCAAAGGTTTTGGACCCATGCTTTTGACTGCATAAAAATAACAAGAAATGATGTAGAAATCAAATTAATCTACTTTCAAATACTAAATTAGTCGAATAGTCAATACCGTATTTTTCTCTTACTTTACTTAGCCTAACAATGTTATAAAAATTTACACAGGCATTTCCTCTATAAATCTTTTTCTATGGTTTTCTAAAGAAATCAACCTGAGAGCACCTAGAGGGGGGTGAATAGGTGATCCTGTAATATCAAACACTAAATAGCCACAAAATTTAGTTTAAAGTGTTAGTACGACTAAGTAGCTTTGAAGCGAGTTCTTGTGAACACAGCAATTACAGAGAAAGCAACACAAGAAACACACGATTTTTATCCCGTGGTTCGGCCAAGTAACACTTGCCTACTTCCACGTTGTGGCATCCCAATGGACGAGAGTTGCACTCAACCCCTTTCAAGTGATCCGATGATCAACTTGAATACTACTGTCTTTTCCTTTAGAGTCTTTTCCCGTGTGCGAGGAATCTCCACAGTTTGGAGTCTCTCGCCCTTACAATAGAGATCACAAAGAAAGCACAGAGTAAGGTTGGGGAGAGCAACACACACAAGACTCAAATCCGCAGCACAACCACGCACACAAGTCACGACTTGAGCTTGAAACACAACACACGGAGTTCGCAACTCAAATGGAGCTCAAATCACTAACACAGAGAATCAAATGCGTGGAGTCGGAGTCTAGGAGTCTTAGAATGTTTCTTGAAAGCTTGGTGTTGTCCTCCATGCGCCTAGGGGTCCCTTTTATAGCCCCAAGGCAGCTAGGAGCTGTTGGAGATCAACTTGGAAGACCATTCTTGCCTTCTATCGAGTGGTGCACCGGACAGTACGGTGCACCACCGGACAGTCACTGTAGCAGTCCGGTGTGCGATCTTCTTCCATATCTGGCGCATCCAACCGTTGGTCCTCGGGATTGGTTGGTGCACCGGACACCGTTCGGTGCACACCGGACATTCCGGTGTGCCCAACCGATCGTTGGCACGAGCCACGTGTCGCGTGTTGATCGCGACCGACCGTTGGCCGCTGGCGCCGTTGGCTCACCGGACAGTCCGGTGAATTATAGCCGTACACCTCTGTCATTTTCCCGAGAGCAGCCGGTTCACTGTCGGCCAGCCTGGCGCACCGGACACTGTCCGTTGCACCACCGGACACTTTCCGGTGCACCACCTTACAGTCCGGTGTGCCAGGCCAGAGTTGGTGTTGGCTGAACTTTGCCAATTTTTCTCCAATTTAAATATTCTTTTCTTGGCATTGTTTCTAGCACTTAGATAACCATGTTAGTACATAAAACAATTCACCAAGTCTAGAAACATACCTTTGTCTCTGATTTGCACTTCTCACTTATTTAGCACATAAGAACTTAATCAAATGTGTTGGGCATTTAATCACCAAAACATTATATAAATGGCCCAAGGACACATTTCCCTTTCAATCTCCCCCTTTTTGTTGATTCATGGCAACACATGAAAAAGCAACAAAAAGAAGTGCAACATCAATGCAAATGAAGACCAAATTCTTTTTACATAGGATTTGGCATATTTGGATCATTCTTTGCCACCACTTGGTTTGTTTTTGCAAATCAAAATCATTTTCCTATTTCAAAGTTAGACACGGTTGTTTGGGCACATAGAGAGATATTCCAAGAGTAAAATTAATCGAGTGCCAAAAACTCCCCCTTTTTTCCATAATCAAAATTTCCCCCCACAAGAGACCAAATTTTGCAATAAGAGTATTTTGAGCAAATCACAAATTCTTACTTTATTATTTTCAAAAATTCACAAGTGGTTGACTGATCCATTTTGCTTTGGCCTTAATTTCTCCCTCTTTGGCATTAAGCACCAAAACGGGATCATTCTTGGCCCTTTAACCCCATTGCCTCACCAAAAATGTCAATTAAGAGCAAAAAGGCAATGAGAGCATAAGTATGAATATGGAATTGAATACACTAATACCGGAGTGCAGTGGAAGTCTTTGCGTCGTCCAAGTTCAGTTTCCCTTTCAATGTACCTTTGAGACTACATCAGGTGTACTTAAACAAACATGTTAGTCTCAAAGGGTCAAGTTGTAGCACATCTCCCCCTAAATATGTGCACCATTTGCATATGGACTTGTGAGGTCCGGGGAGGACTTGTACAACTTGAGCACCATAATTGTACAATGAATAATGTAAATGTTCAAACATGATCAAAGGCATAGAACACATGTATGCTATAGATCAATCCAAGTTACGCGAATATAAAACATTTAGCTCACTTTGCACCTGCAAAAAGTTTTCTCATCCAACGGCTTGGTGAAGATATAGGCTAGCTGGTTCTCGGTGCTAATATGATAAATATCGATATCTCCCTTTTGCTGGTGGTCCCTCAGGAAGTGATGCCGGATGTCTATGTGCTTAGTGCGGCTGTGTTCAACAGGATTATCCGCCAAGCGGATTGCACTCTCATTGTCACATAGGAGTGGGACTTTGCTCAGATTGTAGCCAAAGTCCCGGAGGGTTTGCCTCATCCAAAGTAGTTGCGCACAACACTGTCCTGCAGCAACATACTGGGCCTCAGCGATGGATAGGGCAACAGAGGTTTGTTTCTTAGAACTCCAGGACACCAGGGACCTTCCTAGAAATTGGCACGTCTCTGATGTACTCTTCCTATCAACCTTGCACCCAGCATAATCGGAGTCTGAATATCCAATCAAGTCAAAGGTAGACCCCTTTGGGTACCAGATCCCGAAGCAAGGCGTAGCAATGTTGGGGCGAAGGCGAAGACGCTACCCTTCGCTCGAAGCCTTCATCGCCTCGCTTCACCAACGATGCCAAGGACGCCGGTCGGATGAGGACTTCAGGACTGGACTCCGTGGCTGCCCTTCGCTCTGTCTCCATTGCAAGACGAAGGCAAGACTATGACGATGTCTGCTAGCCTCACGTCCTCATCAAGTCCGAAAGGCCAAGTGGGATTCGGCCCACTGTAACGGGCCCCGCAGGGATAAGCGTGTTACGGGCCTCATCTGTAATAGCCTTTTCTGTAATGACGGTCTGTAACCTCCCCTTGGGGAATATTCTGAGGATACTCCGGGTTCTCGAGGGCATAAACGTCCTTGCCTGAGGACAATAGGCGCTCGGGTACCTATAAATACCCCCGTACAGTACCGTTGAGGGAGCAGATTAACAGAGCTATTGCCATTCCCCGTTGAACTCTGCAAACACTCTCTCCACTTCCCCGTTGGATCCTCTTGCCTGGAAGAGCAAGTGCCAACATTTGGCGCCCACAGTTCGTGCTACGAACAAACCACCCGCGATGGCACCCAAGAGAGTTAGTTTGAAGGCAGCTCCATCCATCGACGAAGCAGCAAAGGCAGCATTGCTGGCTGAGAAAAAAGGCAAGGCCCTCGTAGACATCACCCCCCCAAAAAGCCTCTAAAGACAAAGCTCTCAGCAAGAGACAATGCCATGAACACACCACTCCCGAAGGCACCCTACGCACTTGCAGCTCCGGAGGACTACCACAAGTACCATCCCCAGGCTTCGCTCCACCAGAGGGCGAAGACACAACAGAGGACGGCGAAGTCATCGGCATCTCAGCCGAAGAACAGCTACAGCTACGGGCCCTGCGCATCAAGAACCGCAACCTCCAGAAACAGAAAGACATCCTTGAGGCCAAGCGCCAATGTGTCACTGCGCAAGCCAAGGTGCGCCAGATGATACGAGACAAGGAGCAGAGAGCCCGGGAGCTCGAGCAAGAGATCACGCTCATGCAGAGCGAAGGCTAGCATGATCTGCAGCACGACCTGCCCCTCCAACAGCGCGTCCCAGCCGGAGACTTATTCATACCCCAGCGCGGGCCCTTCATCTCGCATGTCACAACTTTTCAAGGCATCAACTACCTTGATGAGCCAAGCCCCCTGGCCCCACAACTCCAAGCATCACCATGGCCTACCAACTCCAGGGCAGGGACCTACCCAAAGTACAACGACACCACCGACGCAGCACAATACATCATGAGCTACCAAGTCGTCGTCGCATCGGCCAGAGGGGATGACGCCACAATGGCCAAATCTTTTATCATCGCCCTCGAGGGTCCGGTCTTGACCTGGTACACCAGGTTGCCACTATTGTCCATCGACTCCTGGAAAGGACTCCGGGACAAGTTTCTGCTCAACTTCCAAGGGTACCGACCTGATACCGACGCTTTGGCCGAGCTATCACTTTGCAAACAGCAAGAGAAGGAAACCCTACGGGAGTACTACCGCAAGTTCCTGACTCTCAAGTTACAACTGCCTTCGGTCGACGACCACATCATGATACATTACGCCATCAGCGGCCTTCGGGCTGGCGTCCTATACAGTCACTGCATCAGGGACCCACCCAAAAATCTCCAAGAGCTATATTAGCTGTTCGAGAAGTACGCCAGATCCGAAGAGCTCCATCAACGAAAGGTCGAGTCCCAGAGAAAGCCCAAGGACCCTCCACAGTCCAGCCGAACCTGGACAAGGCCTTCGCAGTCAGACTCCGCACGGGACAACCGCAGCTAGTAGCAGGTGCACAATATAGCCAACCAGCACCCGGCCGGTGAGGCTGCTCGCCATCAGGAATATCCCCCCCCAGGGCCGCAGCAATGGCACGCGAGGCTGGGGCCGAGGACGGGCACAATAACCACGTAGATTTTACTGCCTGTTTCACGGCGAGGATTGCGCACACCCAACAAGGGATTGCCCGGAAACAAAGGCCACCAGGGACAGGATGTCTCGAGCACAACCAGCCGACAACCAGAGAGTTGTCGCACACACATATCACCACCACCACCCACAACCATACAACAACGGCCATGTCTAGCACCCACCCAACCACGCATATCCGCACCATCACGAAGTACAAGTTGTTCCACCCCCGCCTCTGCATCCGCATCACCCGAACCCACACCACCAAAATCAAGCCCAAACGCCGAAGATGGAAGACTTCACTGATCTGTCGTATCGCGGAGTCATCCACATGATCACCGGAGGGTCCAGCGTCAACTTTGAGACAAAGCGGTAGAAGAGGGATCATTACCAGAGTGTCAACCATGTCGCCCTCACCGGCCCAGTGGTGCAAACGAGGTGGTCACATGTGCCACTAACCTTCAACGCCAGAGATGTTGATCTGCGTAGTGCACCTCACGTCGACGCCATGGTAATCAACTGCAGCGTAGCAGGCTGGGACCTACACAAAGTCCTAGTTGACAACGGCAGCCAAGCGGACATCATCTTCCTGCATGCCTTCGACCGCATGGGTACCAGCCACAGTTTACTCAAGACTTCGGACAACCCCCTATATGACTTCGGCGGCAAGGGCACTTTCCCCGTGGGCAAGATAGAATTACCCCTGTCATTCGGCGTAGCACCCAACGCGTGGAGTGAGCAGGTCACCTTCGACATCGTCGACATGGTTTACCCGTACAACACCATAATGGGTTGGGGCTCCATCAATAAATTTGAAGCGGCCATTCATGGACTATACCTCTGCATGAAAATTTTGGGTCCGCAAGGCATGCTAACAGTTTATGGCAACCAACAGACTGCGCGCAATATTGAGAGAGACTTCGTTCCAGGCCGACAGAACGTACACTGCCTCACAACACAACGCGAAGTCTCCAAAGTGACCCGCCCAGTCACCGACGAAAAAGTAAAGGCGCAAGTACAGAGCAACGACGGAACAAAGATAGTACCCCTCAATCCGGCGACGCCCAAGCAAACGGTCGTGATAAGCGAAGACCTAACCTCGCGAGATGAGGAGAAACTCATCTCCTGCCTCTCCCAAAACAAGGACGTCTTCGCTTGGTCCGCCCTTGACCTGGTCGGAGTCAGCCACTCCATCATTGAGCACAGCCTAGGCATCGACCCTTCGGTGCGCCCAAAAAAGCAGCGACTGCGCAAAATGTCCGACGAAAAGACAGAAGCCGCCAAAGCCGAGGTGCACTGCCTGCTAGAAGCCAACTTCATCGAACCAATCGCCTACCCCACATGGCTTGCCAATGTGGTCATGGTACAAAAGAAAAGCGGCAAGTGGTGCATGTGCATCGATTTCACCAGCCTCAATAAGGCCTATCCCAAGGACAATTTCCCGCTGCCGCGGATCGACAAAATTGTCGATAGCGTAGTCGGATGCGAAGTCATGTCCCTCCTCGACTGCTTCTCCGGCTATCACCAGATATACATGAAAGAGGAAGATAAGGCTAGCACCAGCTTCATCACACCCTTCGGCACGTACTGCTTCATCAGGATGCCCGAGGGACTCAAGAACACCGGGTCAACCTTCTCCCGCCTCACCAAGACGATGCTCGAAAGCCAAATGGGCCACAACATTTTCACATACATGGATGACATCGTTGTCGCGAGCAAAAATAAAGAAGATCACCTGGCCGACCTCGCAGAGATATTTGCCAATATGCGGGACGCACGACTTCGCCTCAACCTCGAGAAGTGCGTCTTTGGAGTTCGATAGGGCAAGATACTTGGCTACCTGGTGTCTCACCGCAGGATCGAGGCCAACCCAACCAAGATTCAAGCAATCATCAACATGACACCCCCGCAGACTGCTAGGGATGTTCAGCGACTGACAAGCAGATTGGCCGCCTTAAACAGATTCATTTCCAAGTCCGCAAAGCGAAGCCTACCCTTCCTTAAAACACCGCGCGGAGCAAAAGACTTCACGTGGGGACCAGAGCAGGCGACAGCCTTCGAGTCACTCAAGCAACACTTATCAGACTTGGCAACTCTCGCCAGCCCCGACCCCTCGCTGCCTCTGCTACTCTACATTGCAGCCTCGCCATGTGCAGTCAGCGCAGCACTAGTCCAGGAACAAGACAGAGAGGGCACGGCCCGGCAATGCCTAGTCAACTACGTCTCTGAAGTACTCACGGCCTCCAAATGCAACATGACCAAACTAGAAAAAATTTCATACGCAGTTGTCATGGCATCGCGCAAGTTGCGCCACTACTTCGAGGCGTTCAAGGTGCGGGTCACCTCGGATAGGGGTCTGGAGAACTGTTCAGAAACCTAGAGGCATCCGTCTGCATCGCCAAATGGGCAGCCAAACTCTCTAGGTACCACATCACCTTCGAGCCCAGGATAGCGATCAAGTCATAGGTCCTAGCAGACTTTATTGTGGCGGAACTGCCCGAATTATTCCAACTTAAGTGTCTAAGCCCCGCCTTAGAGGCTAGACCACACTTAAATGGGAATAACCCGTCAATCCCTCGGATCTAGTCCGACACGGCCACTGACAGGATCAAGTACCACAATCTCACTCGATGGTGAGTCACAGAGCAAATACAATAAAGCATAAAACCATGCATGTAAGAGTATTAAAATTATTACATCACCATCGGAGTTTTGAAAAGTAGTCATCATTGTTCGAAATGCAGCGGAATAAAACTAACGGTAAATAAATAGAGGGATGGGGAAGCCTGTCCCATCACTCCTCATGCTCCTCCTCAGCCGAGGTAGGGTCCCACTCGACAGTCCAACCCGGTGGCAAGATGGACGGCCAAGTCACTCCAGCAACCATGTCCTCCAGAGAACCTGTAAAATTATGCCACAAGCAAGGCTGAGTATACTAATACTCAGCTAGACTTACCCGATGTGAGGAGTCTACTCCTCTACCTCTAGACATGCAGCTGTTTGGCTGTAGGGTTTGGTTGCCAAAAGCACTAGCTGAGTTTCTAAATCAAGTTTTAACTTTGTCATATTTAAGTGTGACTCTCTTAAGGCTAAAAGTGTACTATCTACTCATACATAGTAGCAAACATTATTAGCAATCAACATCTTATATCAACTCATCATAATTCCACTTGTTACTCAATGCAGTACAATGGATCAAGCAGTCTCATTAGCTGCGAGAAGCAGACGATTCGAATCGAGTTTTTATCCTTGCAAAGTAAACCTAAACACACGACATGCAGGGGCACTCCGTCCCCACACACATCAACCGTCCCCATCGATTCCCCATCAGCAGAGAGGAGCTCACCGCCTTGGCGTACAATGCCTCACTGACCCTGACTGCCGTCGTGCAGTGACCGCACTTGTACCCACCATAACCGGAATGGGAGACCTCGTCTCAGGTCGCGTGAGGAGGGCAATCTGCTGCCAGGTTCAATCAGGTACTAGGCTTACCGATTTACCATATTTCTCGGCATGTGCTTAGTACGTTCAATCGCTTGACACAGGTATCCGCACGTTAATCCTTATTCCAATTTCACCTCGTAGACCACGCATCCCCATGGATCCGTGTCCACCAACCAACCATCAATATGATATGAAAAGTGGGTACAACCAATTCCCGATCTCGCGCGAGTGCTAGAAAAATCACTCGTCTTCTACCGAGATCCTAATTAAATAAAGCAACCACTCGACCTAGCATACTAGTATCCATCTCAAAAGGATTCCTGAGATCATGCAACTAGGGTTTCAAACAATTCCTACACCTAAGTGCACAATCAATCCTACAATCATTAAGTGAAGTAAAATAGCATAAATAACAGGTCATGCATAAACCGGGGCTTGCCTTCCAAAGCAGTGGCAGGCAGGTCCTCTGGTGCAGGCTCTCGTGCTGGATCTGGGGCTACCTCCTGAGCAGCTCCTTGCTCCGGCACGAGGACGTACTCTCTGTCAGCAAGGTTGCAGTCTATCGAAATGAAATGAACATGTAGGTCATGATTATGCAGGATTTAATAACACTATGTTTAAGAGAAGAAAGACTAAGTTAAAGAGTAACTTAGGGTTTCCGGGTCATAGGTGGCTTTTAGTAGTTTATGCTTATCACTTTTAGGTTTAGGTTTTTGTTGAGGATAACATAGGGAATTGGTATTGCCTTTATATACTTCAGTGGACAAGTTATAAAGGGTTTTTAGGATGACACTAATTTTCTATTACTCATTTTTCCTTTTCTTTATTTTCTACTTATGGTTTCTAGGGTAGGTTTGAACTACGACAGTGGTTTGCTATTTCCCAAAAATTCCATAAAAATTACAGTGGGTTGCCATTTGCTATTTTAGCCTGTTTTAAGAATTTGAGGCTCAACATATAAAGACTATGCTTTAGACAAAAATAACAAGAGTTGTGCAAAATGGGCCACTTACACTACATCTCCTAATTAGGGATGGGTTCTGTCCTAAAGGTTATTTTTGCTGGCATCTAATAGCAATAATAGGCTTCTGTGCAAAAAATCACAGAAAGCTAAGGGATGGTCATTTAGTTATGATTTTCTAAAGTTAAATGCCAAAAAGGTACTTTCTACTACATTGTTATTTGAAAAATGTCAAACAGCAGATTTCAATTTTTTCCTAAGTTCTTATTAACAAAACATTAGTTATCCCAAGGGTTGGGGTGTTTTCACCTTGGGCTTATGTTTGTAGGGTTTTTCTAAGTTTTCCTTGGTTTATTAAAATAAAAGGTATCCTACTTATTTTATACTAAACCAGGGGATGATGGATTTTTCCAGTGAACTATATTGAATAAGTACCCTAACAAAAATAGGGGTGCCCTCTGGTTCATTATTTAAATCACATTTTCTATTTTTCTTAACCTTAAGCATTTTGTAAAATAAGGGGTAAAAACTAACTTAATGGGTTGGACAGAGAGGTTTAACATTTTTAAATAGGTCAGTAGGTGGACATAAGCTTCTTCAAATTTTTCTAACCCTAGCCAAATAGTACAACTATTTTTCTTTCTATTATTGAGCTTTTGGCCAAAACTATAATTAAATTAGAACCTTATAGTTTTCTATAGTACATAGGGGGTTTTGTATTTTTCTTAAGTAGGTTACATTATTTAGAGTCTGACAAAATTGGTTTGACTATGGATGAACTAAACAGAAGTTATGGATTTTCCAAGTTTCTGTTCAAATTTAAAATCAGTTTTAATAAGGTTTTCTGAAAAAGCAGTTTGCACCGAGGTCCCTGGGTTAACACTAAATCAACCCACTCAAATATACCCCTGAGCCACTATTCCCCTGAGTCGCTGACAATTCAAAAAGCCCCCTGACTTTCTTTTCCTCTCACCCGCGGTCCCTCTCAGGTGTAAACAGTACCCGCAGAGAAGAAAGGGGTGGCGCGGCTTACCGGCGACGAGAGAAGTCCGGCGAGGGGTAGGGTTAGCTCGGGGAGGTTCTGACGGTCACAACGACGTACGACTTGCCGGCGAGGATGGCCGGAATCGCTCGGTCCTCGTGCGCAGGCGGGGGTTCTCATCGGCGGCGGGTGTGCCGGCCAAATCACGGCGATTTGGTTCAATCCAAGGGCACGGTGAGCTTCACGGGGTGACGTAGAGGCTATCCGTGCAGTGAATCGAGAAATGGCTCAGTGATTTACCCGGTCCACGCACTCCGGCGGGGTTGTGAACTCCGGCGACCGTGGACTGGCCTCTCCGGTGACGCAGGCTTCGATTCCTCGCTCTGGGAGCTTCACTGGGGCATGCACACTCGTCTCAGAGGGTTGGACGGTGTTGGGAAGGGCTGGGCTGACCGGTCTACGGCGGCAGTGGCTCGGGTGGCCGCGGACACGGCGCGCACGGGCAAACGACGGTGAACTGAGCTCCGGTGAGGTTTGAGCATGCACGGAAGAGTGTAGTCGACGCCTGAGCGGGCTTTATAGGCGTGGGCGCGGGCCAGGGCGTCGGCTGGCCGTTGGCGCGACGCGGGGCGTGCGCGGGCGTGCTCTGGCGCACACAGAGCGCGTCGAACACGTGGAGCTTTCATTCTGCCCGTGTTCCACAGCTCACCCAAGTCGCAAACGTGCGAATCTTGGCAAAAATCCGGCGCGAGTCTTTTCCTGGCACCTAGGGCCTTCTCTCATCCGTGAGCTGCCATGGCAGATATGGCCTAGGTAGGGAGATCTTCGGTCGCTAAATCGGGTGTGTCACACTGCCCACCTCGCGACAAAAACCATGCCAAGGCATGTCAAACGTCAGGGTCTCGGGCTCAGCTTTTTCCAGTGGGTGCCCTAGGTGGTATGCCACATTTTTGGTATAGAACATAGGTGGATTTGGTGCCAGCTTCGAGGTGAACACGACTGATCTTTAGTGTAGGTGTAGTTTTTAACTTAGAGAGAATTAGAGAGCTCTAGCTCTCTCTCTACTTAGGGAATGGATTTGGGGTTTATCCAGGGGCCTTTTTGCAATATTTCCATCCCCTAATTGCTGGTTATAAGGTTAATTAAGGTTTGGTTAAAGGTTACTCATGTTTTGCACAATTGCTCACCCTCCCCCCTTATCCATGGTTTTGGGAGATAGGGTTCAAGAGAGGTCTAGGGTTTTCTCCCCCTTGTCCAAAGTGATAGTTGCACTCAAATAGGGTAATGCCTTTGGTCATTCACATCTCTTGGTTAAAACCTAGTTTCCAAAGCCCTTATACTTTTGCTCCTTAAGTTCTTCCACATGTGATCATAGTCCTAAACACCAAGGTGTGCTCTAGCCATGGTAACACCTGAGGTGTTACAGCCCTCCCCCCTTAAAGGAATCTCGTCCCGAGATTTTAGGTAGAGTCCCTTGGAGGGGTGCTTGAAGGTGTGTTGGTGCTACTTTTTCTTTATACTCAAGTTTCTCTTGTTAACTGCTCTTCGAATGTCATTCTCTTTGCAACTTCAGAAGGAAGCCCTTTTTAAGTTAAATCCACAACTTAGACTATCCTTGTTATCTAAGTTTTTCTTATAATTGTATTCAAAGGGCAGGTGGGGTTTTTGGGGTTACGTACCGACTCCTTTGGGCAGAAAGTCGGGGAATCGAGAGCGTAGAAAATCCTCAGTCTCCCATGTAGCTTCTTCTGCTGAATGGTGACTCCACTGAACCTTATACATTCTGACTGATCTTGCCCGAGTTGATCTCTCCTTCTGATCTAATACCTTGACGGGGTACTCTTGGTAGGACAAGTCTGGTTCTATCTCAATGTCTGGTTCTGGCAGCACTTCAGTGGGTAGGCGAACACATTTCCGCAGCTGAGATACATGGAACACATTGTGAACTGCTGACATGTGAGGTGGTAATTCCAATTGGTAGGCCACGGGTCCACAACTTGCTTTGATCTCATAGGGTCCAATGTAGCGAGGAGCTAACTTGCCCTTGATCCCAAATCTCTGGACACCCTTGGTGGGTGATACCTTAAGATAAACATGATCTCCCACCTCAAACTGTAGAGGCTTCCGCCTCTTGTCATGATAGCTCTTTTGCCTGGCCTGAGCAGCTTCTAAGTTCTTGGTAATAACCCTGACCTTTGCCTCTGCCTCAAGCACCAAGTCTGGCCCAAAAATTTCCCTCTCTCCTGCTTGAGACCAATTCAGTGGGGTCCTACATCTTCTCCCATATAAGGCTTCAAAAGGTGCCATCTTCAGACTGGACTGATAGCTGTTATTGTAGGAAAACTCTACCAAAGAAAGACACTTGTCCCAATCCTTTCCGTAGTGGAGTGCACATGCTCGCAACATGTCTTCCAAAATCTGGTTTACCCTTTCTGTCTGGCCATCTGTTTGAGGATGGTATGCTGAGCTTCGTATTACTTGGGTCCCAAGGGATTCTTGTAGCTGCTCCCAAAAGCGTGCCACAAACAGTGCTCCTCTATCAGATATAATAGTCTTTGGAATACCATGTAATCGCACTATTTGATCAACATAAATTTCTGCATACTTCTCTGTCTTGTGGGTGGTGTGCACTGGCAAGAAATGAGCGGTCTTGGTCAACCTGTCCACAATAACCCAAATGAAATCATGGTGCCTGGAGATATTGGGCAATCCTACGATAAAATCCATGCAAATGTCCTCCCATTTCCAAGATGGTATGGGAAGGGGTTGCAAAGGGCCTGCTGCCTTCAAATGACTAGCTTTGATTCTCTGACAGGTATCGCACTCGGATATGTACTTGGCAATTTCCCTCTTCATTCTGGTCCACCAATACAAAGATCTGAGATCATGGTACATCTTGTTGCTACCAGGGTGCATGGAGAATTTGGAAAGGTGAGCTTCATCCAATATCTTCTTTCTGAGCTCAGGGTCCTTGGGAACAACTAATCGATCTCCAAACCATAGAATTCCCTTGCTGTCCTAACGGAAGTACTTGTATTTTTCTGCCTTTTGCTTGATCATTTCCTTGATCATCTGAACACCTTTATCTTCAATCTGTGCCCTGACTATTTGCTCTTGCAATGTGGGCTCCACCGAGATATAGCTTAGGTCACCGGAAGAAACAACTTCCAGGTTCAGCTTGCACAGCTCATCGCACAGGGTGGTAACTCTTGCATCCATGCTCATACAATTGCACTGGGCCTTTCTGCTCAAGGCATCTGCCACAACATTGGCTTTGCCAGGATGGTAATGCACTTCCAAATCATAGTCCTTGATTAACTCCAACCATCTCCTCTGCCTCATGTTCAGATCTGCCTGAGTGAAGATGTATTTGAGACTCTTGTGATCAGTGTAGATGTTACAGTGAGCTCCCATCAAGTAGTGTCTCCATATCTTAAGAGCATGAACCACAGCTGCCAATTCCAGATCATGTGTAGGGTAGTTCTGCTCATGAGGCCTGAGTGCTCAGGAAGCATAAGCAATGACTCTGTTCTCTTGCATCAAGACACATCCCAATCCCGTGCCAGAAGCATCACAATAAACTTCAAAGGGCTTGGTGTTGTCAGGTTGAGCCAGCACTAGGGCTGTTGTCAAATGCTGCCTCAAAGTATGAAAGGTGAAAGGGAATTAGGCTTACACCTAGTTCCTAAATAATTTTGGTGGTTGAATTGCCCAACACAAATATTGGACTAACTAGTTTGCTCTAGTGTGTAAGTTATACAGGTGCAAAAGGTTCACAACAAGCCAATTAAAAAGACCAAAGTTGGGTTCAAATTAGAAAGCTAAAGGCATCCCGAAAGGCTCCCTGGTCTGGCGCACCGGACTGTCCGATGCACCAGGGAACTGCGCACATAACTCTTCACTCTCGGGAATTTCCGAAGGCCACTCCGCTATAATTCACCGGACTGTCCGGTGTACACCGGACATGTCCGGTGCTCCAAGGAAGAACGGCCTCAGGAACTCGCCAGCCTCAGGTTTTCACTTCGGCTGCTCCGCTAAAATTCACCAGACTGTCCGGTGTAACAGCGGGGCAATGGCTATATCGGCGCCAACGGCTACCTGCAGCGCATTTAATGCGCGCCAGAAGCGCGCAGTTGTCAGGCACGCGGGAGCAGGCGCACCAGACAATCTACAGTTCATGTCCGGTGTGCACCGGACATCCAGGCGGGCCCCGAAGTCAGAACTCCAACGGTCAAATTGCAACGGCTTTGGTGACGTGGCTGTCGCACCGGACATGTCCGGTGTGCACCGGACTGTCCGGTGCGCCATCGAACAGACAGCCTCACCAAACGGCTAGTTTGGTGGTTGGGGCTATAAATACCCCCAACCACCCACCATTCATTGCATCCAAGTTTTCCAGCTTCCAACCACTATACAAGAGCTAGCATTCATTACAAAGCACACCAAAAGAGATCAAATCCTCTCCCAACTCCACACAAAGCCTTAGTGACTAGAGAGAGTGATTTGTAGTGTTCATTTGAGCTCTTGCGCTTGGATCGCTTCTTTTTCTTTGCCATTCTTTCTTGTGATCAAACACTCACTTGTAATTGAGGCAAGAGACACCAATTGTGTGGTGGTCCTTGCGGGAAGTTTGATTCCCAAGTGATTTGAGAAAGAGAAGCTCACTCGGTCCGGGGGACCGTTTGAGAGAGGGAAGGGTTGAAAGAGACCCAGCCTTTGTGGCCTCCTCAACGGGGAGTAGGTTTGAGAGAACCGAACCTCGGTAAAACAAATCCGCGTGTCTCACTTCATTATTTGCTTGCGATTTGTTTTGCACCCTCTCTCACGGACTTGATTATATTTCTAACGCTAACTCGGCTTGTAGTTGTGATTATTTTTGAGAATTTCAGTTTCGCCCTATTCACCCCCCTCTAGGCGACTTTCAATTAGTATCAGAACCCGGTGCTTCATTAGAGCCTAACCGCTCGAAGTGATGTCGGGAGATCACACCAAGAGGGAGATGGAGACCGGCGACAAGCCCACTACGAGCCAAGGGAGCACTTCATCGGAAGAGTCCCGCACCAAGAGGAAGGAGAAGAAGAAGGACTCCTCCAAACGGAAGGATAAAAGATCTTCTTCACACCATGAAGAGAAGAAGAAGGACTCCTCCAAAGGGAAGGAGAAAATGTCTTCTTCACATCACAAAGAGAAGAAGGAAAAATCCTCTTCCCACAAGCCGCATCGAAGTGGGGACAAGAAGAAAAGGATGAGGAAGGTGGTTTACTACGAGACTGATTCTTCATCGACATCCACCTCCGGCTCCGACGCGGCGTCCGTCACTTCTAAGCGCCAAGAGCGTAAGAAGTATAGTAAGATCCCCCTACGCTACCCTCGCATTCCTAAACATACACCTTTACTTTCCGTCCCATTAGGCAAACCACCAACGTTTGATGGTGAAGACTATGCTATGTGGAGTGATTTAATGCGATTTCATCTAACCTCACTCCACAAAATTATATGGGATGTTGTTGAGTATGGTGTACAGGTACCATCCGTAGGGGATGAAGACTATGATGAGGACGAGGTGGCCCAAATCGAGCACTTCAACTCCCAAGCCACAACCATTCTCCTTGCCTCTCTAAGCAAGGAGGAATACAACAAAGTGCAAGGGTTGAAGAATGCAAAGGAGATTTGGGACCTACTCAAGACCGCGCACGAGGGTGATGAACTCACTAAGATCACCAAGCGGGAAACGATCGAGGGGGAGCTCGGTCGCTTCCGTCTTCGCCAAGGGGAGGAGCCACAAGATATGTACAACCGGCTCAAAACCTTGGTGAACCAAGTGCGCAACCTCGGGAGCAAAAAGTGGGACGACCACGAGGTGGTTAAGGTTATTCTAAGAGCTCTCATTTTTCTTAACCCCACTCAAGTTCAATTAATTCGTGGTAATCCTAGATACCCACTAATGACCCCCGAGGAAGTTATCGGGAAATTTGTGAGCTTTGAATGTATGATTAAGGGCTCAAAGAAGATCAATGAGCTTGACGAACCCTCCACGTCCGAGGCGCAACCGGTGGCGTTTAAGGCGACGGAGGAGAAGAAGGAGTCTACACCAAGTAGACCACCAATTGACGCCTCCAAGCTCGACAATGAGGAGATGGCCTTAATCATCAAAATCTTTTGGCAAATCCTCAAGCAACGGAAGGGGAAGGATTACAAATCCCGTTCCAAGAAGGTTTGCTACAAGTGTGGTAAGCCCGGTCACTTTATTGCTAAATGTCCATTATCAAGTGACAGTGACAGGGATAACGACAAGAAGGGCAAGAGGAGAGAAAAGAAGAGGTACCACAAGAAGAAGGGCGGCGATGCCCACGTGTGCCGCGAGTGGAACTCTGACGAGAGCTCCACCGACTCCTCCTCTGACGACGAGGACACCGCCAACATCGCCGTCACCAAGGGACTCCTCTTCCCCAACATCGGCCACAAGTGCCTCATGGCAAAAGACGACAAAAGGAAGAAGGTTAAATCTAAATCCTCCACAAAATATGAATCCTCTAGTGATGATAATGCTAGTGATGAGGAGGATAACTTGCTTACCCTTTTTGCCAATCTTAACATGGAACAAAAGGAAAAATTAAATGAATTGATTAGTGCTATTCATGAAAAGGATGACCTTTTGGATTCCCAAGAGGATTTTCTAATTAAAGAAAACAAGAAACATGTTAAGGTTAAAAATGCTTATGCTCTAGAAGTAGAAAAATGTCAAAAACTATCTAGTGAGCTAAGCACTTGCCATGACACTATTGCCAACCTTAGAAATGAAAATGCTAATTTAATTGCTAAGGTTGATTCTCATGTTTGTGATGTTTCGATTCCCAATCCTAGAAATAATGATGATGATTTGCTTGCTAGGATTGAAGAATTAAACATTTCTGTTGCTAGCCTTAAGATTGAGAATGAAAAATTGCTTGCTAAGGCTAAGGATTTTGATGTTTGCAAAGCTACTGTTTCCGACCTTAGAACTAAAAATGATTTGTTACATGCTAAGGTTGTAGAATTGAAATCTTGCAAACCCTCTACATCTATTGTTGAGCACACTTCTATTTGCACTAGATGTAGAGATATTGATGTTAATGCTATTCATGATCACATGTCTTTAATTAAACAACAAAATGATCATATAGCAAAACTAGATGCTAAAATTGCCGAGCATAACTTGGAAAATGAAAAGTTTAAATTTGCTAGAAGTATGCTCTATAATGGGAGACGCCCGGGCATCAAGGATGGCATTGGCTTCCAAAGGGGAGACAATGTCAAACTTAATGCCCCTCCTAAAAATTTGTCTAACTTTGTTAAGGGCAAGGCTCCCATGCCTCAGGATAACGAGGGTTACATTTTGTACCCTGCCGGTTATCCCGAGAGCAAAATTAGGAGAATTCAATCTAGGAAGTCTCACTCTGGCCCTAATCATGCTTTTATGTATAAGGGTGAGACATCTAGCTCTAGGCAACCAACCCGTGCTAAGTTGCCTAAGAAGAAAACTCCTAATGCATCAAATGATCATGCTATTTCATTCAAAACTTTTGATGCATCATATGTGCTTACTAACAAATCCGGCAAGGTAGTTGCCAAGTTTGTTGGGGGCAAACACAAGGGCTCCAAGACTTGTGTTTGGGTACCCAAAGTTCTTGTTTCTAATGCCAAAGGACCCAAAACCGTTTGGGTACCTAAAGTCAAGAACTAAAATTGTTTTGTAGGTTTATGCATCTGGGGGCTCAAGCTGGATACTTGACAGCGGGTGCACAAACCATATGACAGGGGAGAAAAAGATGTTCTCCTCATATGAGAAAAACCAAGATCCCCAACGAGCTATCACATTCGGGGATGGAAATCAAGGTTTGGTCAAAGGATTGGGTAAAATTGCTATATCACCTGACCATACTATTTCCAATGTTTTTCTTGTAGATTCTTTAGATTACAATTTGCTTTCCGTATCCCAATTATGTCAAATGGGCTACAACTGTCTATTTACTGATGTAGGTGTCACTGTCTTTAGAAGGAGTGATGATTCAATAGCATTTAAGGGAGTGTTAGAGGGTCAGCTATACTTGGTAGATTTTGATAGAGCTGAACTCGACACTTGCTTGGTTGCTAAGACTAACTTGGGTTGGCTCTGGCACCGTCGACTAGCCCATGTTGGAATGAAGAATCTTCATAAGCTTCTAAAGGGAGAGCACATTTTAGGACTAACAAATGTTCATTTTGAGAAAGACAGGATTTGTAGCACATGCCAAGCCGGGAAGCAAGTTGGCACTCATCATCCACACAAGAACATCATGACTAGTGACAGGCCACTGGAGCTCCTACACATGGACCTATTCGGCCCGATCGCTTACATAAGCATCGGCGGGAGTAAGTACTGTCTAGTTATTGTGGATGATTATTCTCGCTTCACTTGGGTGTTCTTTTTGCAGGAAAAATCTCATACCCAAGAGACCTTAAAGGGATTCTTGAGACGGGCTCAAAATGAGTTCGGCTTAAGGATCAAGAAAATTAGAAGCGACAACGGGACAGAGTTCAAAAACTCACAAATAGAAGGCTTCCTTGAGGAGGAGGGCATCAAGCATGAGTTCTCTTCTCCCTACACTCCACAACAAAATGGTGTAGTGGAGAGGAAGAATCGAACTCTATTGGACATGGCAAGAACCATGCTTGATGAGTACAAGACACCGGATCGGTTTTGGGCCGAGGCGGTCAACACCGCCTGCTACGCCATCAACCGGTTATATCTACACCGAATCCTCAAGAAGACATCCTATGAACTCCTAACCGGTAAAAAGCCAAATATTTCATATTTTAGAGTTTTTGGTAGCAAATGTTTTATTCTTGTCAAAAGAGGTAGAAAATCTAAATTTGCTCCTAAAACTGTAGAAGGCTTTTTACTAGGATATGACTCAAACACAAGGGCATATAGAGTCTTTAACAAGTCCTCAGGACTCGTTGAAGTTTCTTGTGACGTTGTGTTTGATGAGACTAACGGCTCTCAAGTAGAGCAAGTTGATCTTGATGAGATAGGTGAAGAACAGGCTCCGTGCATCGCGCTAAGGAACATGTCCATTGGGGATGTGTGCCCTAAGGAATCCGAAGAGCCTCCAAGTGCACAAGATCAACCATCCTCCTCCATGCAAGCATCTCCACCAACTCAAATTGAGGATGAGGCTCAAGATGTTGAACAAGAAGATCAAGAAGATGAGCCACCTCAAAATGTCGGCAACGATCAAGGGGGAGATGCAAATGATCAAGAAAAGGAGGATGAGCAAGAACCAAGGCCGCCACACCCAAGAGTCCACCAAGCAATCCAACGAGATCACCCCGTCGACACCATCCTCGGCGACATTCATAAGGGGTAACCACTCGATCTCGTGTTGCACATTTTTGTGAGCATTACTCTTTTGTTTCCTCTATTGAGCCACACAGGGTAGAGGAAGCACTCCAAGATGCGGATTGGGTGATGGCGATGCAAGAGGAGCTCAACAACTTCACGAGGAACGAGGTATGGCATTTAGTTCCACGTCCTAACCAAAATGTTGTAGGAACCAAGTGGGTCTTCCGCAACAAGCAAGATGAGCATGGTGTGGTGACTAATGATGAGCTAGCATCTATACCATATGTATCGTGATCAATAAAGAACACATTTTACATTGCATAATTTTCCTTTATTTTATCACTTTACTCTACCTGCAATCACTACTAACAGAGCAGTTGGCTTAAGTCGGGAGCTGACTTAAGTCATCGTTACATGCTCACGCATACAACTAAAGGGTGATTTCTAAACCCTACTAACAGAGCAATCGGCCTAAGTCATGAGCTGACT
>JAOPSE010000003.1:92514148-92703770 GCA_029449295.1 Zea luxurians
GCTCCGACGGCTGTCGAGCAAATCGACATCCCCAGCGCCCCAACGGAGGACACGCCAAGTGTCACCCTCGCGTTCGAGGCGGAGGAGAGCGCCGTCCCCCCGCAACACGTCGACCCCGAGCAGGTGGACGACGCCAGCACGCTCACGAAGGGCCTGCAGGACGTCGCCCTCGTACCCAAGACGACGGCACGGTCAGCCCCCGACGTGACTTCGTCGCTCCTCGTCGACAAAAAGGTACCGACTGCTCCCCATCTTTCGTCATTTCGACTCGACCTCAATCTGCCTAGCGATCTCGCTTTGGCGGATACTCACGTTGAGGCGAGTGCAACCTCTCTGGGGTTTCGTGTGCGGTCGCCCTGGGACCGATTGATGGGCGTCTCAACCTACGGACCCTCTGGGTCCGAGGAAGACGACGACCCCAGCATCTGCTGGGATTTCTCTGGATCTGGCAACCCTAGTGCCATGCGGGACTTCATGACCGCATGCAACTACTGCCTCTCCGACTGTTCCGACGACGGCCGCAGCCTTGACGACAAGGACTGCGGTCCGAGCCACGAATGTTTCCACGTTGAGCTAGGGGATCCCTCCGGAGGCAGCCAACTTGGCATGCCGGAGGATGGCGATCTCCCTAGGCCAGCGCCTCGCGCCGACATCCCGCGGGAGCTAGCTGTGGTCCCCGTTCCGGCGGGGGGTCACGACCCATAGCTCGAGCAAGTCCGCGGGGCGTAGGCCGGGCTCGATGAGGGAGCAGGAGCGCTCGAGGCAATCCGCCGGGACGTCGGGCAGGTATGGGCGGGCCAGCCCCCGGCCGGAGAAATACGTCGCCTGCCCCAGGGTCTCCAGCACCGCATCGCCAACGATGCTAGGGCCAGACTGCCACCCGCATCCGGCGGAACCGGTCAGGACCTGGCAGCGGCAGCGATGCTCCTCCGCGCGATGCCGGAGTCATCAACCACCGAGGGACGGCGAATCCAGGGAGAGCTCAAGCATCTCCTGGAAGGCGCTGCGGCCCGGCGGGCCGAGAGCTCTGCCTCCCGAAGGCAGGGGTACCCCTCGGAACCTCGTGCCGTGACTTCCCGGCCCATGCGGGAAGCCTCGGTCTATACCGGGCGCACGCGCAACACCGCGCCTGCGGCCCCGGGCCACCTCGGCGACGAGCACCCTCATCGCGACCGTCGGGCACGCCTCGACGAAAGGGTGCGCCGAGGCTACCACCCCAGGCGTGGGGGACGCTACGACAGCGGGGAGGATCGGAGTCCCTCGCCCGAACCACCCGGTCCGCAGGTCTTCAGCCGAGCCATTCGGCGGGCGCCGTTCCCGACCCGATTCCGACCCCCGACTACTATCACAAAGTACTCGGGGGAAACGAGACCGGAATTATGGCTCGCGGACTACCGCCTGGCCTGTCAGCTGGGTGGGACGGACGACGACAACCTCATCATCCGCAACCTCCCCCTGTTCCTCTCCGACACTGCTCGTGCCTGGTTGGAGCACCTGCCTCCGGGGCAGATTTCCAACTGGGAAGATCTGGTCCAAGCTTTCGCCGGCAACTTCTAGGGCACGTACGTGCGCCCCGGGAATTCCTGGGACCTCCGAAGCTGTCGGCAACTGCCGGGAGAGTCTCTTCGGGACTACATCCGGCGGTTCTCGAAGCAGCGCACCGAGCTGCCCAACATCACCGACTCCGATGTCATTGGCGCGTTCCTCGCCGGCACCACCTGCCGTGACCTGGTGAGCAAGTTGGGTCGCAAGACCCCCACCAGGGCGAGCGAGCTGATGGACATCGCCACCAAGTTCGCCTCCGGCCAGGAGGCGGTAGAGGCCATCAAGTCCCAGGTACTGGCGGACTTCGTAGCCGAATGGGTCGACACCCAGCTGCCGACGACTCCGATCCAACCGGAGCTCTGGACCATGTTTTTCGACGGGTCGCTGATGAAGACGGGAGCCGGCGCGGGCCTGCTCTTTGTCTCGCCCCTCGGGAAACACCTGCGCTACGTGCTACGCCTCCATTTCCCGGCGTCCAACAATGTGGCTGAGTACGAGGCGCTGATCAACGGGTTGCGAATCGCCATTGAGCTAGGGGTCCGACGCCTTGATGCACGCGGCGACTCGCAGCTCGTCATCGACCAAGTCATGAAGAACTCCCACTGCCGCGACCCGAAGATGGAAGCCTACTGTGAGGAGGTTCGACGCCTGGAAGACAAGTTCTACGGGCTCGAGCTTAACCACATCGCCCGGCGCTACAACGAGACTGCGGACGAGCTGGCGAAGATCGCCTCGGGGCGAACAACGGTTCCCCCGGACGTCTTCTCCCGGGATCTGCACCGACCCTCCGTCAAGATGGGCGACGCGCCCGAGCCCGAGGTACCTTCGGCCCCGTCCGAGGTAACCTCGGCCCAGCCCGAGCCACCCTCGGTCCAACCCGAGGAACCCTCGGCCCCCGAGGGCGAAGCACTGCGCATCGAGGAAGAGCAGAGCGGGGTCATGCCAGATCAAGATTGGCAAACCCCGTACCTGCAATATCTCCGCCAAGGAGAACTGCCCCTCGAACGAGCCGAGGCTCGGCGGGTAGCGCGACGCGCCAAGTCGTTCGTCTTGTTGGGCGATGAGAAGGAGCTCTACCACCGTAGCCCCTCGGGCATCCTCCAGCGATGCATCTCCATCGCCGAAGGTCAGGAACTCCTGCGGGAAATACACTCGGGGGCTTGCGGCCATCATGCAGCACCTCGAACCCTCGTCGGGAACGCTTTCCGCCAAGGCTTCTACTGGCCAACGGCGGTGGCTGACGCCACTAGAATTGTCCGCGCCTGCGAAGGGTGCCAATTCTATGCGAAGCAGACCCACCTGCCCGCTCAGGCTCTGCAGACGATACCCATCACCTGGCCCTTCGCTGTGTGGGGTCTGGACCTCGTCGGCCCTCTGCAGAAGGCGCCCGGGGGCTACTCGCACCTGCTGGTCGCCGTCGACAAATTCTCCAAGTGGATCGAGGTCCGACCCCTGAACAGCATCAGGTCCGAGCAGGCGGTGGCATTCTTCACCAACATCATCCATCGCTTCGGGGTCCCGAACTCCATCATCACCGACAACGGCGCCCAGTTCACCGGCAAAAAATTCTTGGATTTTTGCGAGGATCACAACATCCGGGTGGACTGGGCCGCCGTAGCTCATCCCATGTCGAATGGGCAAGTAGAGCGCGCCAATGGCATGATCCTACAAGGGCTCAAGCCTCGGATTTACAACAACCTCAACAAGTTCGGCAAGCGGTGGATGAAGGAACTCCCCTCGGTGGTCTGGAGCCTGAGGACGACGCCGAGCCGAGCCACGGGTTTCACGCCGTTCTTCCTGGTCTATGGGGCCGAGGCCGTCTTGCCCACAGACCTAGAATACGGCTCCCCGAGGACGAGGGCCTACGACGATGAAAGTAACCAAGCTAGCCGAGAAGACTCGCTGGACCAGCTGGACGAGGCTCGAGACAGGGCCTTACTACACTCGGCGCGGTACCAGCAGCCCCTGCGACGCTACCACGCCCGAGGGGTCCGACCCCGAGACCTCCAGGTGGGCGACCTGGTGCTTCGGCTGCGGGAAGACGCCCGAGGGAGGCACAAGCTCACGCCCCCCTGGGAGGGGCCGTTCATCATCGCCAAAGTTCTGAAGCCCGGAACGTACAAGCTGGCCAACAGTCAAGGCGAGGTCTACGGCAACGCCTAGAACATCCAACAGCTACGTCGCTTCTACCCTTAAGATGTTTCCAAGTTGTTCATATACCCCGCACCCACGCAAAGTTTAGTCAACAAGGAAGGGTCGGCCTCGCCTCGGCAAGGCCCGACCCTCCCTCGGGGGCTAAAAGGGGGGAAACCCCCTCTGCGTCAAAATTTTCCTCGAACAAAAAATCTCTTTATCAGAACATCTTTCGTGCTTTTTAACTACTTCGAAAAGTGAGTCCTGGAAACGACGGGGTACACGTAAGCAGCCAAGGCTGACCGAGCCGAGGGATTCCTACGCCTCCGGGATACGGATACCTCACTCATCACCTTCTGCGATAAGTAACTCGCGTTCGGATAAGGTGACTCTGCGGATCGAATAAGTCTTTACGTTCGGAAGCCCTTCTGTCAAAGCGATTCTTCGAGCCTTCTCGACCGAGTCGGTGACAGGGCCTCATGGACGGGTGAAAGTACGCGTAAGCGGCGAGGCCGACCGAGCCGAGGGACTCCCACGCCTCCGGGATACGGATACCTCACTCATCACCTTCCGCGAGAAGCAACTCTCGCTCGCACTGACATCCCTGCTACCGACAAAAAGTCCAGATACTCGAAACAAGAGGAAAAAAGACGCAGCTTTATAACGCAGCAAGGGTGTGTGTTCTGGCCTCGACGGCCGCACAAGGCCCACGCTACAAGACGATTTGACCCTGCAGGCTCGGATCTTGACGCTGGAAGAGGGCGATGACACCCTCGGCATCGACAGCACCTTCGGCAAGGCCCGACCTAGCCTCGGACGGCGACGCGGTCCGAGGGCCTCCGCTCCGAAGGACGACGTCATCACCACGCCCGAGCAATCTCTGCCAGGGACTTCTCCGAGAACCCGGCCCGAGCGGACGGCTCGGCCGGCCACCTCCGGGGCCTCGGCCGACCACCTTCCGAGGGCGCCAGCCCGGTCCGAAGCCTCGGCTGATCAACTCCGACGACAATCCTGCCAACAGACAACCCGGCTAGGCTCCAGCCAACCAGGTTTCATTTCCGAGCCAACTCCGCCTCTGCTCGTACTGATATCGCTACCCCTGGCCTCGGCTCATCGAAGAGCGGCCGAGGGGTCTCTTTAACTAAGCTAGAGAAGCCTCGGACAACAGGTCCGACCGAGCCAAGGGACTCCTACGCCTCCGGGATACGGATATCTCACTCGTCACCTTGACACGGGGCAACTCACGCTTGGTGAAGCGATTCAGATAATCAGCAGGCGAGTCTTAGTGCTCGAAAATAAGGAAAAAACACGGCTCCGTGCCGGCGTTACATACATGTTCAGGCCCCGAAAGCCGAAACGAACAAAAAACCCGGCACTCGAAGTGCCATTACAAATGGAACTCCGGTCCCCCCCCCCCGTAGGTACGAACAACCCCACTCGATAGGGGCGGGCCTGCGGGGCGGCGGAAAAACTCTCACCCCCCGAGGACGAGAGCCAGCCATTCAGGCCAGGAGACGGAAATCCAGGGCTACTGGCGAAATTGGCAATCTCATCGGTAGAGATGCCACCTCCGTCCGCCGACGCCTCGGAACGCGCCGGCAGGTCTTCGCCCATGCCAGGGCCGTCCAGGGCGTAGGCACTGCCCTCGCGGTGCGAGGCACAATCGTCGTCCGGATGGAGGACGCGGCATGGCGCCCTGGCTGTGCGACGACAACTCGCCTCTCCCGGCATGGCTGGAGGGAGCCTCCGTGATGCTGGAGGATGCCGTTCTCCCCCAGACGAACGGGGAAGAAGAGGGCAACCGACCCACGCGGAGGCAGCCCCCTGACTCGCCTCGTCCTCCCTCTTGGCCTAGCGATGAAAATCCTTGAGGCTGAGGGAGGGGCAGAGGCAGCAGCCCGGCTCGCTTTCCCCCACCATCAAGCCGGAAGTCGCCCTCTTGGGTGACCGCCGGTGGAGGGGTGCAGCCGGGCTGCATGATGAAAATCCTTGAAGCCGAACGATGGCTGAAAGGTACCAACTCCCACGGAGTTGCGTCCCTCCAACGAGGAGGCGAAAAGACGGCGGTTTCCCCCATCCGGGGGCTTGGAAGGTGGAAAGACACGATGCATAAGGCAGGGAGAAGGCATGGTCGCCTTACGAAGGGGGACGCCCTCCTTTTAAAGGCAACTCCCCTTGCTTGCGCTCCCAACCGTCACGGGCCGAGTCTTCTCCGACACGCCTCCAAAGCCCTCCCCCGCGGCGCGGGGGCTGGAACCCACAAGTCAGGGAGACCGGCTCCGAGCGGAGGAAGCCGGACCGTCGCGCACGACGCGCGCAACCACCCAGCGGTTACAAGTAACCCCCCACTTTTGCCCAGGCCAGCGGGCGAAAGGGGCAGGCAGCCTTGCAGGCGGCTCGCATGCAACCGCGCCAAGTGGACGCGCCTCTCCAACTCCTGACGGGCCAGCGCGGCGGCCCAAGCCCACGCGTCGCGCAACTGGCGCGCTGGGTGCTGCATGCGTAGCCGCTGTGCCACTTGCACCACCACCGCACCTCCTCGATTGCGGAACCAATACCGCGATTCGAGACGACCCAGCACGCGACCCAGCGGCGCCAGCCTGGCGCAGCGGTCAAACGCGGTCAAAAGTGGGCCGGCAGTAATGACGGTGGCAGGCGCGCGAGAGCAGCAGCCACGCCATCAGCCAAGCTCATGTCCCGTCCGGAGGCAGCGAGAGAACCCTCTCTCACGATGTGAAGACGACGCGCCCGTGACCCGTACCTCGAACGGCTCGCGCACGCGCAACGGCAGCCTCGCCAACTACTCACCCCGGCGCATTAACTCTGCGGCTGGACGGGCGACGCTTCTAGCAGGAGCGGCTGGCAACGCTTCGCCTTCACCAAAACGACCACACCTGAAAAAGGTACGCCACGTCGTTCAATTTCGTATCCTTTTTTCCCTTTTCCTTCTTTCTCTATCTCTTGCAACAGGGACCGGGAAAGGGGGTACCCCCAAAGGGATCCTTCCCCGTGAAGGAACTAGGCTCCGAGCCTCCCTACTGATCAGGGGTTCGAAGGCTGGCCCCCCGAGGGGTTCAACAGCCGCCTCAGATCGCGTGGGCCCGACACCCACTACTGGTCAGGGGTTCGAAGGTCGGCCTCCCGAAAGGTTCCACGACCGCCTCAGGCTACTCGGGCTCCGCGCCCATTACTGATCAGGGGTTCGAAGGCTGGCCTGTCGAAGGGTTCACAGTCGCCTCAGACGCCGAGCGAGGGATGACCAGGGGTACGTTCGATACATAACCAAGGCTCGGGCTGCGCTCCCGAGGTACCCTAGGACATTTCCGAGACCAGCGGGAACGACTCTGTAACGGAATCCCATCGGAGGGAGGCAACGAGCCCTCGGACCCCGTCGCTAGGGGACCGGGTCCGGCAGATCACCCGCAGGTACTTTTGGGCGTGCCTCCGGGCCCCTAGCCGACCCCCAACGAACGGGGCACGGACGTCCACTCGGATTACCCGATTGCAGCTCACCGGAGACACCATGTTCGGTGCCCATCGAGGGTAACATGGCGTTCTCCCCCCCTCCTCCTTGCGGAAAGGCGACGTAGGGGCGTATGTAAAAAGCCGAGTCTGTCCCTGATCGTCCTCTCGCTCCGTGCGGAGGCTCGGGGGCTGCTCTCGCAAACCCGGCTCCGGCCGAACCGTTGACAGCGTCAACATACCAGCCCAAGAACTTGGGCCCCGATAGTACACCTGGGCTACGCCCTGCTCGCATGAGGGAACCGCCAGACCAGCCGAGGCATTACGCAAGGCATTAAGACCTCGAAGGAGTGAAACCACTCCTCCGAGGCCTCGGGGGCTACACCCGGCGGGTGCGCTCGCGCGCACCCACCGGAACAAAGTACCACCGAGAAAGGCTGGTCCCCTTGCAAAAAAGTGCGACGCAAGCCTCCAAGCGAGTGTTAACACTCTCTTCGAGGCTCGGGGGCTACTGTCGGGGACCATAATTAGGGGTACCCTCAAGACGCCTAATTCTCAGCTGGTAACCCCCATCAGCATAAAGCTGCAGAGGCCTGATGGGTTTGATTAAGTCAGGGATCAGTCCATACGAGCGACTTGATCACGCCGCGCCCGAGCCTAGCCTCGGGCGAGGGCAGCCGACCCTAAGATGACTCCGTCTCGCCTGAGGCCTCCTCTTTCACGGCAGACGCATCTCCGGCTCGCCCGAGGCCCCGCCTTCGATAAGAAGTAACCCTGACTAAATCACCGCGCTAACCGACCAAGTCCCCGGGGCGTTTAACGCAAAAGGTAAGACCGACGGGCGACCAGACTTCGCCAGAGGTGCCATAGGAGGCTCTGCCCGACCAGGGCTCGGACTCGGGCTAAGGCCCCGGAAGACGGCGAACTCCGCTCCGCCCGACCCAGGGCTCGGACTCGGGCTAAGGCCCCGGAAGACGGCGAACTCCGCTCCGCCCGACCCAGGGCTCGGACTCGGGCTAAGGCCCCGGAAGACGGCGAACTCCGCTCCGCCCGACCCAGGGCTCGGACTCGGGCTAAGGCCCCGGAAGACGGCGAACTCCGCTCCGCCCGACCCAGGGCTCGGACTCGGGCTAAGGCCCCGGAAGACGACGAACTCCGCCTCGCCCGACCCAGGGCTCGGACTCCGCCACGGCCTCTGCCGAACGATCTCCGCCTCGCCCGACCCAGGAGTTCGGGCTCGGCCTCTGTCATGCAGGACGGACTCGACCTCGACTTCGGAGGAGCCTCCACGACGCCCGACCTAGGACACAAGACCGCCACGTCAACAGGAAGCGTCATCATCACCCTGCCCTGAGCCGACTTGGGTCGCAGAGAACAAGACCGGCGTCCCATCTGGCCAGCTCCGCCAGATAGGCAATGATGGCGCCCCGCTAGACCATGACGACGGCGACTCTCAGCTCCCTTACGAAAGCAGGGAGACGTCAGCAAGAGCACAGCTGTTCCAACAGCTGTCCCTCCATCAGGCTCCGTTACTTCTCCAACAGCCACGACGCCACACCAACAGGGTGCCAAGATCTCTCCGGCTGCCACCTGGGCATGTACTTAGGGTGCTAGCTCCCCCTCGCTAGACACGTAGCACCTTGCTACACCCCCATTTTGTACACCTGGATCCTCTCCTTACGCTTATAAAAGGAAGGACCAGGGCCTTCTTAGAGAAGGTTGGCCTCGCGGGAACGAGGGCAGGGGCAGGCGCTCTCTTGGGGCCGCTCGCTCCCCTCACCCGCGCGGACGCTTGTAACCCCCTACTGCAAGCGCACCCGACCTGGGCGCGGGACGAACACGAAGGCCGCGGGAATCTCCGTCTCTCTCTCTCTCTCTCTCTCTCTCCCTCTCTCGACCCGGCTCCGGCCACCGACCTCACTCTCTCTTCCTCCCTTCGCGCTCGCCCACGCGCTCGACCCATCTGGGCTGGGGCACGCGGCACTCTCACTCGTCGGCTCGGGGACCCCCCGGTCTCGAAACGCCGACAATTCTTTATTAAGTGCGAAAATGATTAAGATACAACAATGGTTATTTTGAATAAGTAACTTGTCTAATGATTCGTGAATGCTTTGTTGCTTCTCAATATGAGAAGACTTAAATTTGTATATATAACTCAATTATTTGTTGTTTAAAATTGCACACCGAATAAAAACCCGCGGTAACCCGAAACCCACCCGAAATTGATGGGTTCAAGCGAGGGTTTGAAATTGCACCCATGGGTGCGATCATGGATAGGATTAATTATACTTTACGAGTGCAATCATGGGTGAGTTTTTGTTCCACACGACCCAAACCTGGTCTATTGTCATCCCTAGTTTCTCATATGAGAAACAAAGGGTCTGTTTGGTTCGTGGCTAACTACGCCATAATTTATCTAAGATTAATCGTTTGAATTGAAAAACTAACCTTAAACAGAAAAGTTTGGTAAAATATGATAAATTAGAATGAATAAAACAGGCCCGAAGTCTTCTCGTGGTCCAACCGTCTCAGATCGTTCCCGTGGCTTCCTTTCCAGCTGCCATGCTCGCACTACTGCTTTTTTTTGTGATGCTGGGCGCCCTCCCGTGCAAAATTTCCTCACGCATGATGTTTCTTTACCACACCAGTGCTGTACACGTAAATGAAACGGAACTAGACAGAAGAAGAAATGTGTTCTATATACTCTTTGCAAGTACTTGTATATATAAAAATAATATCAGAAAGTGTTAAACCCTGAGGCAATTTCAGTAGCAATTTTGTCGGAGACCGTAATTAGGGGTACCCCCAAGACTCTTAATCTGAGCTGGTAACCCCCATCAGCACAAAGCTGCAAAGGCCTGATGGGCGCAATTCTGGTCAAGGCTCCGTCCACTCAAGGGACACGATCTCGCCTCGCCCGAGCCCAGCCTCAGGCAGGAACGGTAGACCAAGGCAGATTCACGCCTCGCCCGAGGGTCTCCTCAAGCAACGGACGCACCTTCGACTCGCCCGAGGCCCAGCTCGGGCAGGCTTCACGGAGAAGCAACCTTGGCCAGATCGCCTCGTCAGCCGACCGGATCACAGGAGCATTCAATGCAAGGATCGCCTGACACCTTATCTTGACGCGCGCTCTCCAGTCGACAAGGCCGAAGTGACCGCAGTCATTTCGCCCCTCCACTGACTGACCTGATAGGAAAACAGCACCGCCTGCGCTGCTCCGACTGCTGTGCCATCCGCCAGGGTGAGGCTGACAGCAGCCAAGTCCGCCCTCGGGCGCCATAGGAATCTCCGCCCGCCCAACCCCAGGGCTCGGACTCAACCTCGACTCCGGAAGACGGTCTCCGCCTCGCCCGACCCCAGGGCTCGGACTCAACCTCGACTCCGGAAGACGGTCTCCGCCTCGCCCGACCCCAGGGCTCAGACTAGACCTCGACTCCGGAAGACGGTCCCTAGGGCTCGGACTCAGCCTCGACCTAGGAGGAATCACCGCCTCACCCGACCTTGAGCTCATACCGACCACGCCACAAGGGGGGCCATCATTACCCTACCCCTAGCTAGCCCAGGCTACGGGGAACAAGACCGGCGTCTCATCTGGCTCGCCCCGGTAAAACAAGTAATGATGGCACCCCGCGTGCTCCATGACGACGGCGGTTCTCAGCCTCCTACGGAAGCAAGGAGACGTCAGCAAGGATCCGACAGCCCCGACAGCTGTGCTTCTACATGGCTCAAGCGCTCCTCCGACGGCCACGACGCCACACGAACAGGGCTCCAACACCTCTCCGACAGCCACGTCGGCATGTACATAGGGCTCTGGCTCCCCTCTGCTAGACACGTTAGTACACTGCTACACCCCCCCCTCCCGTTGTACACCTGAACCCTCTCCTTACGTCTATAAAAGGAAGGTCCAGGGCCCTCGTACGAAAGGGTGGCCACACGGGAGAACGGGCTGACGCGCAGTCTCACGCCCTCTTTCTCTATCTCCCTCGCGAACGCTTGTAACCCCTACTGCAAGCGCATCCGTCCTGGGCGCAGGACAACACGAGGCCGCAGTTTCCCCTCACTGTTTTCCCCCCTTGTGTCTCCGTCTCGCGCCGACCCATCTGGGCTGGGACACGCAGCGACAATTTACTTGTCGGTCCAGGGACCCCCCCGGGGTCGAAACGCCGACAGTTGGCGCGCCAGGTAGGTGCATGTTGCGTGTTGACGAACAGCTTCTCGTCAAGCTCCAGATGGGGAGTCTCCAGCAACCTCTCCAACCCGGGACGAAGCTCCGTTTCGGGAGTCTCGAGTTCATGTCCCTCGACGGCAGCTACGACATGATACTCCTTCCTCCGCCACGCGACAACGACAATGGCGGCCGTCAGCCCGCCCGCCGGCGGTGGAATCGACGACGTCTTCCCTGCGTGGCGGAAGAACGGCATCCGAGTCTGTCCCGTCACCTTCCCCGTCGACGGGGAAGGAGGCGGGGCAATCATGGCCAAGCAGGAGGCGGCACCTCGTCGGCTGTCGAGCGAGTCGACGACATCGGCGCCCCAGCGGGGGGCACATCGGGCGTTGACCTCGCGTCTGAGACGAAGATGAGCGTCGTTTCCCTGCAACACGCCAACCTCAAGCAAACGGACGACGCCAGCTGAAAGGGAATTAGGCTTACACCTAGTCCCTAATTAATTTTGGTGGTTGAATTGCCCAACACAAACAATTGGACTAACTAGTTTGCTCCAGTGTATAAGTTATACAGGTGTCAAAGGTTCACAACAAGCCAATTAAAAGGACCAAAGTTGGGTTCAAATTAGAAAGCTAAAGGCATACCGAAAGGCTCCCTGGTCTGGCGCACCGGACTGTCCGGTGGCACACCGGACAGTGTCCGGTGCACCAGGGAACCGCGCACAGAACTCCTCTGCCTCGGGAATTTCCAGGAGTCGGCGCGCTATAATTCACCGGACTGTCCGGTGTACACCGGACAGTGTCCGGTGCTCCAAAGGGATGCGGCTCTGGAACTTGGCAGCCTCGGGATTTTCCAGTGGGCGCTTCGCTATAATTCACCGGACATGTCCGGTGTACACCGGACTGTCCGGTGTAACAGCGGGGCAACGGCTACTTCGCGCCAACGGTCACCTGCAGGCGCATTCAATGCGCGCCAGAAGCGCGCAGAAGTCAGGCACGCCCATTCTGGTGCACCGGACATTGAACAGTACATGTCCGGTGTGCACCGGACATCCAGGCGGGCCCAAAAGTCAGAACTCCAACGGTCAAATTGCAACGGCTTTGGTGACGTGGCTGTCGCACCGGACATGTCCGGTGTGCACCGGACTGTTCGGTGCGCCATCGAACAGACAGCCTCACCAAACGGCTAGTTTGGTGGTTGAGGGCTATAAATACCCCCAACCACCCCCCATTCATTGCATCCAAGTTTTCCACTTCTCAACTACTTACAAGAGCTCTAGCATTCAATTCTAGACACACCAAAGAGATCAAATCCTCTCCAAATTCCACACAACGCCCTAGTGATTAGAGAGAGTGATTTGCTTGTGTTCTTTCGAGCTCTTGCGCTTGGATTGCTTTCTTCTTTCTTGATTCTTTCTTGTGATCAAACATTCACTTGTAATTGAGGCAAGAGACACCAATCGTGTGGTGTTCCTTGCGGGAACTTTGTGTTCCAAGTAATTGAGAAGAGAAAGCTCACTCGGTCCGAGGGACCGTTTGAGAGAGGGTAAGGGTTGAAAGAGACCCGGCCTTTGTGGCCTCCTCAACGGGGAGTAGGTTTGAGAGAACCGAACCTCGGTAAAACAAATCCGCGTGTCTCACTTCATTATTCGCTTGCGATTTGTTTTGCGCCCTCTCTCGCGGACTCGATTATATTTCTAACGCTAACCCTGCTTGTAGTTGTGATTATTTTTGAGAATTTCAGTTTCGCCCTATTCACCCCCCCCCCCCCTCTAGGCGACTTTCAATTGGTATCAGAGCCCGGTGCTTTATTAGAGCCTAACCGCTCGAAGTAATGTCGGGAGATCACACCAAGAGGGAGATGGAGACCGGCGACAAGCCCACTACGATCCAAGGGAGCACTTCATCGGAAGAGTCCCGCACCAAGAGGAGGGAGAAGAAGAAGGACTCCTCCAAACGGAAGGAGAAAAGATCTTCCTCTTCTCACCACAAAGAGAAGAAGGAAAAATCTTCTTCTCACAAGTCGCATCGGAAAGGCGACAAGCACAAGAGGATGAGGAAGGTGGTCTACTACGAGACCGACACTTCATCAACATCGACCTCCGACTCCGATGCGCCGTCCGTAACTTCTAAGCGCCAAGAGCGCAAGAAGTTTAGTAAGATCCCTTTACACTATCCCCGTACATCTAGACATACTCCATTACTTTCCGTTCCATTAGGCAAACCGCCAACCTTTGATGGTGAGGATTATGCTAGGTGGAGTGATTTAATGAAATTTCATCTAACCTCACTCCACAAAAGTATATGGAATGTTGTTGAGTTTGGAGCACAGGTACCATCCATAGGGGATGAGGATTATGATACGGACGAAGTGGCCCAAATCGAGCACTTCAACTCCCAAGCCACAACCATACTCCTCGCCTCTCTAAGCAAGGAGGAATACAACAAAGTGCAAGGGTTGAAGAATGCAAAGGAGATTTGGGACCTTCTCAAGACCACGCACGAGGGTGATGAACTCACCAAGATCACCAAGCGGGAAACGATCGAGGGGGAGCTCGGTCGCTTCCGTGTTCGCCAAGGGGAGGAGCCACAAGATATGTACAACCGGCTCAAAACCTTGGTGAACCAAGTGCGCAACCTCGGGAGCAAAAAGTGGGACGACCACGAGGTGGTTAAGGTTATTCTAAGATCTCTCATTTTTCTTAACCCCACTCAAGTTCAATTAATTCGTGGTAATCCTAGATACCCACTAATGACCCCCGAGGAAGTAATCGGGAATTTTGTGAGCTTTGAATGTATGATTAAAGGCTCAAAGAAGATCAACGAGCTTGATGAGCCCTCCACGTCCGAGGCCCAACCGGTGGCGTTTAAGGCGACGGAGGAGAAGAAGGAGGAGTCTACACCAAGTAGACAACCAATTGACGCCTCCAAGCTCGACAATGAGGAGATGTCCTTAATCATCAAAAGCTTTCGGCAAATCCTCAAGCAACGGAAGGGGAAGGATTACAAATCCCGTTCCAAGAAGGTTTGCTACAAGTGTGGAAAGCCCGGTCTCTTTATTGCTAAATGTCCATTATCAAGTGACAGTGACAGGGATAACGACAAGAAGGGCAAGAGGAGAGAAAAGAAAAGGTACCACAAGAAGAAGGGCGGCGATGCCCACGTGTGCCGCGAGTGGAACTCCGACGAGAGCTCCACCGACTCCTCCGACGACGACGAGGACGCCACCAACATCGCCGTCACCAAGGGACTTCTCTTCCCCAACGTCGGCCACAAGTGCCTCATGGCAAAGGACGGCAAAAGGAAGAAGGTTAAATCTAAATCCTCCACTAAATATGAATCCTCTAGTGATGATAATGCTAGTGATGAGGAGAATAATTTGCGTACCCTTTTTGCCGATCTTAACATGCAACAAAAGGAAAAATTAAATGAATTGATTAGTGCTATTCATGAGAAGGATGATCTCTTGGACTCACAAGAGGACTTCCTTATTAAGGAAAACAAAACGCATGTTAAGGTTAAAAATGCTTATGCTCTAGAGGTAGAAAAATGTGAAAAATTGTCTAGTGAGCTAAGCACTTGCCATGAGACCATTAACAACCTTAGGAATGAAAATGCTAAATTAATTGCTAAGGTTGATTCTCATGTTTGTATTGATTCAACTTCCAATCCTAGAAATGATAATGTTGATTTATTTGCTAGGATTGATGAGTTGAATGTCTCTATTACTAGCCTTAGAAATGAGAATGAGAAATTAATTGCTAAGGCTAAAGAATTAGATGTTTGCAATGTTACAATTTCCAACCTTAGAACTAAGAATGATATGTTGCATGCTAAGGTTGTAGAATTAAAATCTTGCAAACTCTCTACATCTACTGTTGAGCACACTTCTATTTGCACTAGATGTAGAGATGTTGATATCAATGCTATTCATGATCACATGGCTTTAATTAAACAACAAAATGATCATATAGCATTATTAGACGCTAAAATTGCCGAGCATAACTTAGAAAATGAAAAGTTTAAATTTGCTAGAAGTATGCTCTATAATGGGAGACGCCCTGGCATCAAGGATGGCATTGGCTTCCAAAGGGGAGACAATGTCAAACTTAATGCCCCTCCTAAGAACTTGTCTAACTTTGTTAAGGGCAAGGCTCCCATGCCTCAGGATAACGAGGGTTACATTTTGTACCCTGCCGGTCATCCCGAGAGCAAAATTAGGAGAACTCATTCTAGGAAGTCTCACTCTGGCCCCAATCATGCTTTTATGTATAAGGGTGAGACATCTAGTTCTAGGCAACCAACCCGGGCTAAGTTGCCTAAAAGGAAAACTCCAAATGCATCAAATGATCATGCTATTTCATTCAAAACTTTTGATGCATCATATGTGCTTACTAACAAATCCGGCAAGGTAGTTGCCAAGTTTGTTGGGGGCAAACACAAGGGCTCCAAGACTTGTGTTTGGGTACCCAAAGTTCTTGTATCTAATGCCAAAGGACCCAAAACCGTTTGGGTACCTAAAATCAAGAACTAAAGTTGTTTTGTAGGTTTATGCATCCGGGGGCTCAAGTTGGATACTCGACAGCGGGTGCACAAACCACATGACAGGGGAGAAGAAGATGTTCTCCTCATATGAGAAAAACCAAGATCCCCAACGAGCTATCACATTCGGGGATGGAAATCAAGGTTTGGTCAAAGGATTGGGTAAAATTGCTATATCACCTGACCATACTATTTCAAATGTTTTTCTTGTAGATTCATTAGATTACAATTTGCTTTCCGTATCCCAATTGTGTCAAATGGGCTACAACTGTCTATTTACTGATATAGGTGTTACTGTCTTTAGAAGAAGTGATGATTCAATAGCTTTTAAGGGAGTGTTAGAGGGTCAGCTATACTTGGTAGATTTTGATAGAGCTGAACTCGACACTTGCTTGGTTGCTAAGACTAACTTGGGTTGGCTCTGGCACCGCCGACTAGCCCATGTTGGAATGAAGAATCTTCATAAGCTTCTAAAGGGAGAACACATTTTGGGACTAACCAATGTTCATTTTGAGAAAGACAGGATTTGTAGCACATGCCAAGCCGGGAAGCAAGTTGGGACTCATCATCCACACAAGAACATCATGACTAGTGACAGGCCACTGGAGCTCCTACACATGGACCTATTCGGCCCGATCGCTTACATAAGCATCGGTGGGAGTAAGTACTGTCTAGTTATTGTGGATGATTATTCTCGCTTCACTTGGGTGTTCTTTTTGCAGGAAAAATCTCATACCCAAGAGACCTTAAAGGGATTCTTGAGACGAGCTCAAAATGAGTTCGGCTTAAGGATCAAGAAAATTAGAAGCGACAACGGGACGGAGTTCAAGAACTCTCAAATTGAAGGCTTCCTTGAGGAGGAGGGCATCAAGCATGAGTTCTCTTCTCCCTACACCCCACAACAAAATGGTGTAGTGGAGAGGAAGAATCGAACTCTATTGGACATGGCAAGAACCATGCTTGATGAGTACAAGACACCGGATCGGTTTTGGGCCGAGGCGGTCAACACCGCCTGCTACGCCATCAACCGGTTATATCTACACCGAATCCTCAAGAAGACATCCTATGAACTCCTAACCGGTAAAAAGCCAAATATTTCATATTTTAGAGTTTTTGGTAGCAAATGTTTTATTCTTGTCAAAAGAGGTAGAAAATCTAAATTTGCTCCTAAAACTGTAGAAGGCTTTTTACTAGGATATGACTCAAACACAAGGGCATATAGAGTCTTTAACAAGTCCTCAGGACTCGTTGAAGTTTCTTGTGACGTTGTGTTTGATGAGACTAACGACTCTCAAGTAGAGCAAGTTGATCTTGATGAGATAGGTGAAGAACAGGCTCCATGCATCGCGCTAAGGAACATGTCCATTGGGGATGTGTGTCCTAAGGAATCCGAAGAGCCTCCACATGCACAAGATCAACCATCCTCCTCCATGCAAGCATCTCCACCAACCCAAAATGAGGACGAGGCTCAAGTTGATAAAGATGAAGAACACAGTGATGAGCCACCTCAAGACGATGGCAATGATCAAGGGGGAGACGCAAATGATAAAGACAAGGAGGATGAACAACCAAGGCCGCCACACCCAAGAGTCCACCAAGCAATACAACGAGATCACCCCGTCGACACCATCCTCGGCGACATTCATAAGGGGGTAACCACTCGATCTCGTGTTGCACATTTTTGTGAGCATTACTCTTTTGTTTCCTCGATCTATTGAGCCACACAGGGTAGAGGAAGCACTACAAGATTCGGATTGGGTGATGGCGATGCAAGAGGAGCTCAACAACTTCACGAGGAACGAGGTATGGCATTTAGTTCCACGTCCTAACCAAAATGTTGTAGGAACCAAGTGGGTCTTCCGCAACAAGCAAGATGAGCATGGTGTGGTGACTAGGAACAAAGCTCGACTCGTGCCAAGGGGTATTCACAAGTCGAAGGTTTGGATTTTGGTGAAACCTATGCACCCGTAGCTAGGCTTGAGTCAATTCGTATATTATTGGCCTATGCTACTTACCATGGCTTCAAGCTTTACCAAATGGACGTGAAGAGTGCCTTCCTCAATGGACCAATCAAGGAGGAGGTCTATGTTGAGCAACCTCCCGGCTTTGAAGACAGTGAGTACCCTAACCATGTTTATAGGCTCTCTAAGGCGCTTTATGGGCTCAAGCAAGCCCCAAGAGCATGGTATGAATGCCTTAGAGATTTCCTTATTGCAAATGGCTTCAAAGTCGGCAAGGCCGATCCTACTTTGTTCACTAAAACTCTTGACAATGATTTGTTTGTATGCCAAATTTATGTTGATGATATCATATTTGGGTCTACTAACGAATCTACTTGTGAAGAATTTAGTAGGATCATGACACAAAAATTCGAGATGTCTATGATGGGGGAGTTGAAATATTTTCTAGGATTCCAAGTCAAGCAACTCCAAGAGGGCACTTTCATTAGCCAAACAAAGTATACTCAAGACATTCTAAGCAAGTTTGGAATGAAGGATGCCAAGCCCATCAAGACTCCCATGGGAATAAATGGGCATCTCGACCTCGACACGGGAGGTAAGTCCGTGGATCAAAAGGTATACCGGTCGATGATTGGTTCATTGCTTTATTTATGTGCATCTCGACCGGACATTATGCTTTCCGTTTGCATGTGTGCAAGATTCCAAGCCGACCCTAAGGAATCACACCTTACGGCCGTAAAACGAATCTTGAGATATTTGGCTTATACTCCTAAGTTTGGGCTTTGGTACCCTCGGGGATCCACATTTGATTTGATTGGTTATTCGGATGCCGATTGGGCGGGGTGTAAGATTAATAGGAAGAGCACATCAGGGACTTGCCAGTTCTTGGGAAGATCCTTGGTGTCTTGGGCTTCAAAGAAGCAAAATTCGGTCGCTCTTTCTACCGCCGAAGCCGAGTATATTGCCGCAGGCCATTGTTGCGCGCAATTGCTTTGGATGAGGCAAACCCTGCGGGACTATGGTTACAAACTAACCAAAGTTCCTCTTCTATGTGATAATGAGAGTGCTATCCGCATGGCGGATAATCCCGTTGAGCATAGCCGCACTAAACACATAGCCATTCGGTATCATTTTCTTCGGGATCACCAACAAAAGGGGGATATCGAGATTTCATACATTAACACTAAAGATCAATTAGCCGATATCTTTACCAAGCCTCTTGATGAACAAACTTTTACCAAACTTAGGCATGAGCTCAATATTCTTGATTCTAGGAATTTCTTTTGCTAAAACTTGCACACATAGCTTATAAATATACCTTTGATCATGTCTCTTTTATATATGCTATGACTAATGTGTTTTCAAGTGTATTTCAAACCAAGTCATAGGTATATTGAAAGGGAATTGGAGTCTTCGGCGAAGACAAAGGCTTCCACTCCACTCTACTACTCATCCTTCGCCGTCTCTCCGCATCACTCTCCATCTTTGGTATAATCTTTACTCATATGTTTTATTTATGACCAAAGGGGGAGAAAGTACTTCTAAGGGCTTATATCTCACTCAAAGTATCCGTTTTTGGCGATTCATGCCAAAGGGGGAGAAGGTATGAGCCCAAAGCAAAAGGACCGCACCACCGCCCTAATTTTAAAATTTAATGTTTTTCAATTGGAAAATTTCAAATTAGTATCTCCTTGTGTTCTAAAAGGGGAGCAAGTAGTATTTTCAAAACTTGATATCTTAAAACCCTCTTGAACACTAAGAGGAGAATTTATCTGAGGGGGAGTTTTGTTTAGTCAAAGGAAAAGCATTTGGAACAAGGGGAGAGAATTTCAAATCTTGAAAATGCTTCTCAAAATATTATTCATTTACCTTTGACTTTCTTGCAAAAGGATTTTGAAAAAGAATTTACAAAAGGATTTGCAAAAACAAAACATGTGGTGCAAATGTGGTCCAATATGTTAAAAACAAAGAAACAATCCATGCACATCATGTAAGTATTTATATTGGCTCAATTCCAAGCAACCTTTGCACTTACATCATGCAAACTAGTTCAATTATGCACTTTTATATTTGCTTTGGTTTGTGTTGGCATCAATCACCAAAAAGGGGGAGATTGAAAGGGAATTAGGCTTACACCTAGTCCCTAATTAATTTTGGTGGTTGAATTGCCCAACACAAACAATTAGACTAACTAGTTTGCTCCAGTGTATAAGTTATACAGGTGTCAGAGGTTCACAACAAGCCAATTAAAAGGACCAAAGTTGGGTTCAAATTAGAAAGCTAAAGGCATCCCGAAAGGCTCCCTGGTCTGGCGCACCGGACTGTCCGGTGGCGCACCGGACAGTGTCCGGTGCACCAGGGAACAGCGCACAGAACTCCTCTGCCTCGGGAATTTCCAGGAGCCGGCGCGCTATAATTCACCGGACTGTCCGGTGTACACCGGACAGTGTCCGGTGCTCCAAAGGGATGCGACTCTGGAACTTGGCAGCCTCGGGATTTTGCAGTGGGCGCTTCGCTATAATTCACCGGACATGTCCGGTGTACACCGCACTGTCCGGTGTAACAGCGGGGCAACGGCTACTTCGCGCCAACGGTCACCTGCAGGCGCATTCAATGCGCGCCAGAAGCGCGCAGAAGTCAGGCACGCCCATTCTGGTGCACCGGACATTGAACAGTACATGTCCGGTGTGCACCGGACATCCAGGCGGGCCCAGAAGTCAGAACTCCAACGATCAAATTGCAACGGCTTTGGTGACGTGGCTGTCGCACCGGACATGTCCGGTGTGCACCGGACTGTCCGGTGCGCCATCGAACAGACAGCCTCACCAAACGGCTAGTTTGGTGGTTGAGGGCTATAAATACCCCCAACCACCCCCCATTCATTGCTTCCAAGTTTTCCACTTCTCAACTACTTACAAGAGCTCTAGCATTCAATTCTAGACACACCAAAGAGATCAAATCCTCTCCAAATTCCACACAACGCCCTAGTGATTAGAGAGAGTGATTTGCTTGTGTTCTTTCGAGCTCTTGCGCTTGGATTGCTTTCTTCTTTCTTGATTCTTTCTTGTGATCAAACATTCACTTGTAATTGAGGCAAGAGACACCAATCGTGTGGTGTTCCTTGCGGGAACTTTGTGTTCCAAGTAATTGAGAAGAGAAAGCTCACTCGGTCCGAGGGACCGTTTGAGAGAGGGTAAGGGTTGAAAGAGACCCGGCCTTTGTGGCCTCCTCAACGGGGAGTAGGTTTGAGAGAACCGAACCTCGGTAAAACAAATCCGCGTGTCTCACTTCATTATTCGCTTGCGATTTGTTTTGCGCCCTCTCTCGCGGACTCGATTATATTTCTAACGCTAACCCTGCTTGTAGTTGTGATTATTTTTGAGAATTTCAGTTTCGCCCTATTCACCCCCCCTCTAGGCGACTTTCACCAGCACAATCGCGAAGGACCTGCTAGACGTTAGCCTCGTACCTGAGATAACGGTGCAGTCCGTCCCTGATGTGACTCCGTCACCATCCGTCGATCAAGAGGTACCGTCTGTTTCTCATCCTGTGCCTTTTAGATTCAGCTTCGACCCACCAAGCGATCCCGCTTTGGTGGACACTTTCATAAAGGCATATCCGAACCTTCCGGGGTATCATATGTGGTCAACCTGGGACCGATTAACGACCGTCTCGACCTACGGGCCCCTGGGTTCCGAGGAAGATGACGAGCCCGTCTATGGTTGGGATTTCTCCGGGCTCGGCAACTCCAGTGCCATGTGGGACTTCATGACCGCATGTGACTACTGCCTCTCCGATTGCTCCGATGATAGCCACAGCCTCGGCGACGAGGACTATGGCCCAAGTCGCGAATGTTTCCACGTCGATCTAGGGGGTCTCGATGAAGGCAACCACCTTGGTAAGCCGGAGGACGGTGATCCCCCTAGGCTTGCGCCTCGCGTTGACATCCTTCGGGAGCTAGCTGTGGTCCCAGTCCCTGCGGGGGGTCAGGACAAACAGCTCGAGCAAATCCGCGAGATGCAGGCCAGGCTCGACGAGGAAGCAGGACAACTTGCGCAGCTCCGGCAGAACATCGGGCAGGAGCGGGCAGGCCGGGCACCGGCTGGAGAAGCGCGTCATCTGGCCCAGGACGTCCAGCACCCCATCACCGATAATGCCAGGGCAAGGCTGCCCCCGGCTTCCAGTGGGGTCGGCCAGAACCTGGCAGCAGCAGCAGCAATACTACTCCGAGCGATGCCGGAACCATCCACCACCGAGGGACGGCGTATCTAGGGAGAACTCAAGAATCTCCTGGAGGATGCCGCGGTCCGACGGTCCAAAAGCTCTGCCTCCCGAAGGCAGGGGTACCCCCCGGAGCATCACGCCGCGACTTCCCGATTCATGCGGGAAGCATCGGTCCACACCGGGCGCACGCGGGACACAGCACCTGCGGCCCCGGACCGCCTCGGCAACGAGCACCATCGCCGCGACCGTCGAGCCCATCTCGACGAGAAGGTGTGCCAAGGCTACCACCCCAGGCGTGGGGGACGCTACGACAGCGGGGAGGATCGGAGCCCCTCGCCCGAACCACCTGGTCCGCAAGCTTTCAGCCGGGCCATACGACAGGCGCCGTTCCCGACCCAGTTCCGGGCCCCGACTAGCATCACCAAGTACTCGAGGGAGACAAGGCCGGAACTATAGCTCGCGGACTACCGACTGGCCTGCCAGCTGGGTGGAACGGACGATGACAACCTCATCATCCGCAACCTCCTCCTGTTCCTCTCCGACGCCGCCTGAGCCTGGCTGGAGCATCTGCCTCCTGCGCAGATCTCCAACTGGGATGACCTGGTCAAAGCCTTCGCCGGCAACTTTCAGGGCACATACGTGCGCCCTGAGAACTCCTGGGATCTCCGAAGGTGCCGCCAGCAGCCGGGAGAATCCCTGCAGGATTACATCCGGCGATTCTCGAAACAGCGCACCGAGCTGCCCAACATCACCGACTCAGATATCATCGACGCGTTCCTCGCCGGCACCACTTGCCGTGACCTGGTGAGTAAGCTGGGTCGCAAGACTCCCACCAGGGCGAGCGAGCTGATGGACATCGCCACCAAGTTCGCCTCTGGCCAGGAGGCGGTCGAGGCCATCTTCCGGAAGGACAAGCAGCCTTAGAGGCGCCAGCCGGATGACGTCCCCGAGGCATCCACTTAGCGCGGCGCGAAGAAGAAGGGCAAGAAGAAGTCACAAGCGAAACGCGCCGCCGCTGACGTGGACCTTGTCGCCGCCGCCGAGCACAAGAACCCTCGGAAGCCTCCCGGAGGCGCCAACTTGTTCGACAAGATGCTCAAGGAGTCGTGCCCCTATCATCAGGGTCCCGTCAAGTACACCCTTGAGGAGTGCGTCATGCTTCGGCGCTCCTTCCACAAGGCCGAGCCACCAGCGAAAGGTGGCAAAGCCCACGACAACGACAAGAAGGAAGCCCACAAGGCAGAGGAGTTCCCTGAGGTCCATGACTGCTTCATGATCTACGGTGGGCAAGTGGCGAACGCCTCGGCTCGGCACCGCAAGGAAGAGCGCCGGGAGGTCTGCTCGGTGAAGGTGGCAGTGCCAGTCTACCTAGACTGGTCCGACAAGCCCATCACCTTCAACCAAGGCAACCACCCCGACCGCGTGCCGAGCCCGGGGAAGTATTCGCTCGTTGTTGATCCCGTCATCAGCAACGTCAGGCTTACCAAGGTCCTCATGGACGGAGGCAGCAGCCTCAACATCATCTACGCTGAGACCCTCGAGCTCTTGCAGATCGATCTATCCACGATCCGGGCCGGCGCGGCGCCCTTTCACGTGATCATTCCTGGGAAGCGCGTCCAGCCCCTTAGACAACTCGATCTGCCCGTCTGCTTCGGGACTCCCTCCAACTTCCGAAAGGAAACCCTCATGTTCGAGGTGGTCGGGTTCTGAGGAACCTACCACGCAGTGCTGGGGAGACCATGCTACGCCAAGTTCATGGCCGTCCCCAACTACACCTACCTCAAGCTCAAGATGTCGGGCCCCAACAGATCCATCACCGTCGGATCCACATACCGACACGCATACGAATGCGACGTGGAGTGTGTGGAGTATGCTGAGGCCCTCGCCGAGTCCGAGGCCCTCATCGCCGACCTGGAAAACCTCTCCAAGGAGGTGTCAGATGCGAAACGCCACACCGGCAACTTCGAACCAGCAGAGGCGGTTAAGTCCGTCCCTCTCGACCCCAGCAACGACGCCCCCAAGCAAGTATGGATCGGCTCCGAGCTCGACCCCAAATAGGAAGCAGTGCTCGTCGACTTTCTCCGCGCAAACGCCGAGGTTTTTGCGTGGAGTCCCTCGGACATGCCTGGCATACCGAGGGATGTCATCGAGCACTCACTGGATATCCGAGCTAGAGCCCGACCCGTGAAGCAGCCTCTACGCCGATTCGACGAAGAAAAGCGCAGAGCCATAGGCGAGGAGATCCACAAGCTGATGGCTGCAGGGTTCATCAAAGAGGTATTCCATCCCGAATGGCTAGCCAACCCTATGCTTGTGAGAAAGAAAGGTGGGAAATGGCGGATGTGTGTAGACTACACTGGTCTAAACAAAGCATGTCCGAAGGTTCCCTACCCTCTGCCTCGCATCGATCAAATCGTGGATTCCACTGCTAGGTGCGAAATCATGTCATTCCTTGATGCCTACTCAGGGTATCACCAAATCAGGATGAAAGAGTCCGACCAGCTCGCAACTTCTTTCATCACACCCTTTGGCATGTACTGCTACATTACTATGCCATTCGGTTTGAGGAATGCGGGTGCGACCTACCAAAGGTGCATGAACCACGTGTTTGGACAGCACATTGGCCGAACGATCGAGGCTTACGTCGATGACATCGTAGTCAAGACGAGGAAAGCCTCTGACCTCCTCTCCGACCTTGAAACAACATTCAAGTGTCTCAAAGCAAAAGGCGTAAAACTCAATCCCGAGAAGTGTGTCTTCGGAGTCCCCCGAGGCATGCTCCTGGGGTTCATCGTCTCCGAGCGGGGCATCGAGGCCAACCCAGAGAAAATCGTGGCCATCACCAACATGGGGCCTATCAAGGACTTAAAACGAGTACAGAGGGTCATGGGATGCCTTGCGGCTCTGAGCCGCTTCATCTCGTGCCTCGGCGAAAGAGGCCTGCCCCTGTATCGCCTCTTAAGAAAGACCGAGCGCTTCACTTGGACCCCCGAGGCCGAGGAAGCCCTCGGGAACTTGAAGGCGCTCCTTACAAGCGCGCCCATCCTGGTGCCCCCTGCTGCCGGAGAAGCCCTCTTGATCTACATCGCCGCTACCACTTAGGTGGCCAGCGTCGCGATCGTGGTCGAGAGACGAGAAGAAGGGCACGCATTGCCCGTCCAGAAGCCGGTCTACTTCATCAGTGAGGTACTGTCTGAGACCAAAATCCGCTACCCGCAAATTCAGAAGCTACTGTACGCGGTAATTTTGACACGGCGAAAGTTGCAACACTACTTCGAGTCTCATCCGGTGACTGTGGTGTCATCCTTCCCCCTGGGGGAGATCATCCAGTGCCAAGAGGCCTCGGGTAGGATTGCAAAGTGGGCGGTGGAGATCATGGGCGAGACAATCTCGTTCGCCCCTCAGAAGGCCATCAAGTCCCAAGTCTTGGTGGACTTTGTGGCTGAATGGGTCGACACCCAGCTTCCAACAGCTCCGATCCAACCAGAACTCTAGAACATGTTTTTCGACGGGTCGCTGATGAAAACAGGAGCGGGCGTGGGCCTGCTCTTCATCTCACCCCTCGGGAAGCACCTCCGCTACGTGCTGCGCCTCCATTTCTCGGCGTCCAACAACGTGGCCGAGTATGAGGCTCTGGTTAACGGGTTGCGCATCGCCATCGAGCTAGGGGTTCGGCGCCTCGACGCTCGTGGCGACTCGCAGCTTGTCATCGACCAAGTCATGAAGAACTCCCACTGCCGCGACCCGAAGATGGAAGCCTACTGCGACGAGGTTCGGCGCCTGGAGGACAAGTTCTACGGGCTCGAGCTCAACCACGTCGCTCGACGATACAACGAGACTGCAGATGAGCTGGCTAAGATAGCCTCGGGGCAGACAACGGTTCCTCCGGACGTCTTCTCCCGACACCTACATCAACCCTCCGTCAAGACCGACGACACGCCCGAGCCCGAGAAGGCCTCGGCTCTGCCCGAGGCACCCTCGGCTCAGCCCAAGGCGCCCTCAGCTCAGCCCGAGGCAGCCTTGGCCCCGCCCGAGGCACCCTCGGCCCCCAAGGGTGAGGCACTGCGCGTCGAGGAAGAGCGGAATGGGGTCACGCCTAATCGAAACTGGCAGACCCCATACCTGCAATATCTTCATCGAGGAGAGCTACCCCTCGACAGAGCCGAAGCTCGGTGACTGGCGCGGCGCGCCAAATCGTTCGTCTTGCTGGGTGACGAAAAGGAGCTCTACCACCGCAGCCCCTCAGGCATCCTCCAGAGATGCATATCCATCACCGAAGGTCAGGAGTTATTGCAAGAAATACACTCGGGGGCTTGCGGTCACCACGCAGCACCTCGAGCCCTCGTTGGAAACGCCTTCCGACAAGGTTTCTACTGGCCAACCGCGGTAGCCGACGCCACTAGGATTTGAAAGGGAAATGTGCCCTTGGGCCATTTCTAAGTATTTTGGTGATTGAGTGCCAACACAAGTGCTTTTGTGTTAATCTATGCAAAGTGGTGGACAAAGTGCAAATCATGTCAAAAGGTATGTTTCTAGACTTAGTACATTGTTTTATGGACTAATGTATTGTGTCTAAGTGCTGGAAACAGGAAAAATCGAGTTGGAAATGAGATGGCTTTGTTCAGCCAAAGTCTGCTCAGTCTGGGTGCACCGGACTGTCCGGTGGTGCACCGGACAGTGTCCGGTGGTGCAGGCTGGCTCTGGCAAACTTGCTGCTCTCGGGAGTTTGACGGCGGTGTATGGCTATAAATCACCGGACTGTCCGGTGGTGCACCGGACTGTCCGGTGAGCCGTTCACAGGCGAAGTCGTCGCTCTCGGGAGATGATCAACGGCGTACGGCTAAAATTCACCGGTCTGTCCGGTGGGGCACCGGACTGTACGGTGAGCCAACGGTCAGCCAAGCCAATGGTCGGCCGAGGATTCCGTGCGTGATGCGTGGCCGAGCCAACGGTCACATTGGGGCACCGGACTGTCCGGTGTGCACCGGACAGTGTCCGGTGCGCCAACGGCTCTCAATCAGCAACGGTCGGCTTCGCCATATAAGGAAACAAATCCGCACCGGACAGTGTCCGGTGGTGCACCGGACTGTCCGGTGCGCCAGGCGACAGAAGGCAAGATCTGCCTTCCTGGAATGCTCTCAACGGCTCCTAGCTGCCTTGGGGCTATAAAAGGGACCCCTAGGCGCATGGAGGAGGACACCAAGCATACTCAAAGCATTCCTAAGCACCAAGACTTCGATTCCACGCATTTGTTTCTTCGTGATAGCATCTAGAGCTCTATTTGAGTGTGAACTCATCGGGTTGTGTAGTGAGCTCTTGTTGCGACTTGTGTGCGTGTTGTCACTGTGATTTTGTGTCTTGTGTGCGTTGCTCATCCCTCCCTTACTCTGTGCTTCTTTGTGAACTTTAAGTGTAAGGGCGAGAGACTCCAAGTTGTGGAGATTCCTCGCGAACGGGATATAGAAAAGCAAAGCAAAACACCGTGGTATTCAAGTGGGTCTTTGGACCGCTTGAGAGGGGTTGATTGCAGCCCTCGTCCGTTGGGACGCCACAACGTGGAAGTAGGCAAGTTTTGTACTTGGCCGAACCACGGGATAAACCACTGTGTCTATTTGTGTTGATTCTCTTGTGGTTATCGTGTCTTGCAAGAACTCCTCTCTAGCCACTTGGCGATTATTGTGCTAACGCTTAATCAAGTTTTTGTGGCTTAAGTTTAAGTTTTACAGGATCACCTATTCACCCCCCCCCCCTCTAGGTGCTCTCAATTGGTATCGGAGCCGTTCTCTTCATGAAGGGACTAATCGCTCGAAGAGATGGATCCTAAGGGGAAGGGAATTGTGATCAACGATAAGGAGAAGGAGTCCTTCGTCAACGAGCCGAGGGATGACAAGCCTACCGACTCCGGCTCGGGCCACAAACGCAAAGATGGGAAGAAGAAGAAGACAAGGCGCATCAAGGAGATCGTCTACTACGACGACAGCGATGAGTCCACTTCTTCCCAAAAGGACAACGACGACAACGACTACGACAAAAGAAAGACGGTTAATTCGAATTTTTCTTTCGATTACTCTCGTATTCCGCAGAGTTCAAATGCACATTTGCTTTCCATCCCTCTTGGCAAACCTCCACACTTTGATGGGGAGGACTACGGATTTTGGAGTCACAAAATGCGTAGTCACTTGTTCTCTCTCCATCCAAGCATATGGGAGATTGTTGAGAATGGAATGAAATTTGATAGCTCGGATAGTCCTATATTTATTAATGAACAGATTCATAAAAATGCACAAGCTACTACTGTGTTGTTAGCCTCTTTGTGCAGGGACGAGTACCATAAGGTGAGCGGCTTGGACAATGCCAAGCAGATCTGGGACACCCTCAAGATCTCTCATGAGGGGAACGACGTCACCTTGCTCACCAAGATGGAGTTGGTGGAGGGCGAGCTTGGAAGATTAGCGATGATAAGGGGCGAGGAGCCAACCCAAACATACAACCGGCTCAAGACCCTCATCAATAAAATAAGGAGCTACGGAAGCACGCGATGGACGGACCACGACGTCGTTCGTCTAATGCTAAGGTCCTTTACTGTACTTGATCCACATCTGGTGAACAATATTCGTGAAAATCCTAGGTACACCAAGATGTCGCCCGAAGAAGTTCTTGGGAAGTTTGTAAGCGGGCGAATGATGATCAAGGAGGCGAGATACGTCGACGATGCACTAAATGGACCAATCCAAGAGCCTCAAACTATTGCTCTCAAGGCAACGAGGAGCAAGGAGGTGCTACCTAGCAAGGTGGCGCAAGTAGAGGCGGTCGGGCTTAATGATGAAGAGATGGCCCTCATCATCAAGCGCTTCAAGACGGCACTAAAGGGTCGCAAGGGACAGCCAAGCAAGACCAAGACAAAGGGGAAGCGCTCATGCTTCAAATGTGGTAAGATTGGTCATTTTATTGCTAACTGTCCCGATAATGATAGTGACCAGGAAAAAGGGAACAAAAGAGAAAAGAAGAAAAATTACAAGAAGGCCAAGGGCGAGGCACACCTTAGAAAGGAGTGGGACTCGGATTGTTCGTCATCCGACTTCGACAATGAAGGACTCGCCGCCACCGCCTTCTACAAGTCATCCCTCTTCCCAAACGAGCGTCACACATGCCTCATGGCGAAGGAGAAGGTATGTACTCGAAACAATGCCACTTATGATTCTTCTAGTGATGATGAGTCTAGTGATGAAGAAATAGATTACTCTAGTTTGTTTAAGGGATTAGATAAAACTAAAATAGATAAGATTAATGAATGGATTGATGCCTTGAATGAAAAGGATAGACTTTTAGAGAAACAAGAGGACCTTTTATATGAAGAGCATGATAAATTTGTTAGTGCACAAAATTCACTTGCTCTAGAAGTTAAAAGGAATGAAATGCTTTCTTGTGAACTATCTACTTGTCATGAAACCATTTCTACTTTAAAAGGTGTTAATGATGATTTAAATGCTAAACTAGAAGTAGCAAGTAAATCTAACTCTTGTGTAGAACATGTTATGATTTGCAATATGTGTAAAGATTTTGACATTGATGCTTGTAGTGAACACCTAATTTCAATTTCCAAATTGAATGATGAATTGGCTAGTCTTAATGCCCAACTTAAGACTAGCAAGAATGAATTTGACAAGCTAAAATTTGCAAGGGATGCCTACACGATTGGTAGACACCCCTCAATTAAGGATGGACTTGGCTTCAAGAGGGAAGCCAAAGACTTAACAAGCCATAAGGCTCCCATCTCTGCCAAGGAGAAAGGGAAAGCCCCTATGGCTAGTAGTGCTAAAAAGAACCATGTTTACATGTATCATGATAGGAGACATTCCAGGAATGCCTATAGAAGTTATAATGCTTTTGATTCTCATGCCATGTTTGCTTCTAGTTCTTCTTATATGCATTGTAGAGATATGTCTAGGAGAAATGTTGTTCATCATATGCCTAGGAGAAATGTTGTTAATGTTCCTAGGAAAATTAATGAACCTTCAACAATATATCATGCTTGCAATGCTTCATTTACCATTTGTAGAAAGGATAAGAAGGTAATTGCTAGGAAATTAGGGGCAAGATGCAAGGGAGATAAAACTTGCATTTGGGTCCCTAAGGTCATTGTGACTAACCTTGTAGGACCCAACAAGAGTTGGGTACCTAAGACCCAAGCCTAAATTTGCCTTGCAGGTTTATGCATCCGGGGGCTCAAGCTGGATTATCGACAGCGGATGCACAAACCACATGACGGGAGAGAAGAGGATGTTCTCTTCCTACGTCAAGAACAAGGATCCCCAAGATTCAATAATATTCGGTGATGGGAACCAAGGCAAGGTGAAAGGGTTAGGTAAAATTGCTATCTCGTCCGAGCACTCTATTTCTAATATGTTTTTAGTTGAGTCACTCAGATATAATTTGTTATCTGTAAGTCAACTTTGTAATATGGGATATAATTGTCTATTCACAAATGTAGATGTGTCTGTCTTTAGAAGGTGTGATGGTTCACTAGCTTTTAAGGGTGTACAAGACGTCAAACTTTATTTGGTTGATTTTGCAAAAGAAGAGGCCGGTCTAGATGCATGCTTAATTGCTAAGACTTGCATGGGCTGGCTGTGGCATCGCCGCTTAGCACATGTGGGGATGAAGAACCTTCACAAGCTTCTAAAGGGAGAACACGTGATAGGTCTAACTAATGTGCATTTTGAAAAAGATAGACCTTGTGTAGCTTGTCAAGCAGGCAAACAGGTGGGAAGCTCTCATCACACCAAAAATGTGATGACCACATCAAGACCTTTGGAGATGCTTCATATGGACCTCTTCGGACCCGTCGCCTATCTGAGTATAGGAGGAAGTAAGTATGGTCTTGTTATAGTTGATGATTTTTCCCGCTTCACTTGGGTATTCTTTTTGCAGGATAAATCTGAAACCCAAGGGACCCTCAAGCGCTTCCTAAGGAGAGCTCAAAATGAGTTTGAGCTCAAGGTGAAGAAGATAAGGAGCGACAACGGGTTCGAGTTCAAGAACCTTCAAGTGGAGGAATACCTTGAGGAGGAAGGGATCAAGCACGAGTTCTCCGCTCCCTACACACCACAATAAAATGGTGTGGTAGAGAGGAAGAACAGGATGCTCATCGATATGGCGAGGACGATGCTTGGAGAGTTCAAGACCCCCGAGCGCTTTTGGTCGGAAGCCGTGAACACGACTTGCCACGCCATCAACCGGGTCTACCTTCACCGCCTCCTCAAGAAGACTTCATATGAGCTTCTAACCGGTAACAAACCCAATATATCTTACTTTCGTGTATTTGGGAGCAAATGTTACATTCTAGTGAAGAAAGGTAGAAATTCTAAGTTTGCTCCCAAAGCTGTAGAAGGGTTTTTGTTAGGTTATGACTCAAATACAAAGGCATATAGAGTCTTAAACAAATCATCGGGTTTGGTTGAAGTCTCTAGAGACGTTGTATTTGATGAGACTAATGGCTCTCCAAGAGAGCAAGTTGTTGATCTTGATGATGTAGATGAAGAAGACGTTCCAACGACAGCAATGCGCACCATGGCGATTGGCGATGTGCGACCACAGGAACAATTGGAGCAAGATCAACCTTCTTCCTCAACAACGGTGCATCCTCTAACCCAAGATGACGAACAGGTACCTCAAGTGGAGGCGTGTGATCAAGGGGGAGCACAGGATGTCCAAGTTGAAGAAGAAGAAGCACAACCGGCACCTCCAACCCAAGTTTGAGCGACGATCCAAAGGAATCATCCCGTCGACCAAATATTGGGTGATATTAGCAAGGGAGTAACTACTCGTTCTAGATTAGTTAATTTTTGTGAGCATTACTCCTTTGTCTCTTCTATTGAGCCTTTCAGGGTAGAAGAGGCCTTGCTAGATCCGGACTGGGTGTTGGCCATGCAGGAGGAGCTCAACAACTTCAAGCGTAATGAAGTTTGGACACTGGTGCCTCGTCCCAAGCAAAATGTTGTGGGAACCAAGTGGGTGTTCCGCAACAAACAAGACGAGCACAGGGTGGTGACAAGGAACAAGGCTCGACTTGTGGAAAAAAGTTTTGCCCAAGTTGCAGGTTTGGACTTTGAGGAGACTTTTGCTCCTGTGGCTAGGCTAGAGTCCATTCGTATCTTGCTAGCATATGCCGCTCACCATTCTTTCAGGTTGTACCAAATGGATGTGAAGAGCGCCTTCCTCAACGGGCCACTCAAGGAGGAGGTGTACGTGGAGCAACCCCTGGCTTTGAGGATGAACGGTACCCCGACCACGTGTGTAAGCTCTCTAAGGCGCTCTATGGACTTAAGCAAGCCCCAAGAGCATGGTATGAATGCCTTAGAGACTTTTTAATTGCTAATGCTTTCAAGGTTGGGAAAGCCAATCCAACTCTTTTCACTAAGACTTGCGATGGTGATCTTTTTGTGTGCCAAATTTATGTCGATGACATAATATTTGGTTCTACTAATCAAAAGTCTTGTGAAGAGTTTAGCAGGGTGATGACGCAGAAATTCGAGATGTCGATGATGGGCGAGTTGAACTACTTCCTTGGGTTCCAAGTGAAGCAACTCAAGGATGGCACTTTCATCTCCCAAACGAAGTACACGCAAGACTTGCTAAAGCGGTTTGGGATGAAGGACGCCAAGCCCGCAAAGACTCCGATGGGAACCGACGGACACACCGACCTCAACAAAGGAGGTAAGTCCGTTGATCAAAAGGCATACCGGTCTATGATAGGGCCTTTACTTTATTTGTGTGCTAGTAGACCGGATATTATGCTTAGCGTATGCATGTGTGCTAGATTTCAATCCGATCCAAGGGAGTGTCACTTAGTGGCCGTGAAGCGAATTCTTAGATATTTAGTCGCTACGCCTTGCTTCGGGATCTGGTATCCAAAGGGGTCTACCTTTGACTTGATTGGATATTCAGATTCCGACTATGCTGGATGTAAGGTCGATAGGAAGAGTACATCGGGGACGTGCCAATTCTTAGGAAGGTCCCTGGTGTCGTGGAACTCTAAGAAACAAACTTCTGTTGCCCTATCCACCGCTAAGGCCGAGTATGTTGCCGCAGGACAGTGTTGCGCTCAACTACTCTGGATGAGGCAAACCCTCCAGGACTTTGGCTACAATCTGAGCAAAGTCCCACTCCTATGTGATAATGAGAGTGCTATCCGCATAGCGGAAAATCCTGTTGAGCACAGCCGCACAAAGCACATTGACATCCGGCATCACTTTTTGAGAGACCACCAGCAAAAGGGAGATATCGAAGTGTTTTATGTTAGCACCGAGAACCAGCTAGCCGATATCTTCACTAAGCCTTTAGATGAGAAGACCTTTTGCAGGCTGCGTAGTGAGCTAAATGTCTTAGATTCACGGAACTTGGATTGATTTATAGCATACATGTGTTTATGCCTTTCATCATGTTCCTTATGCATTTTGTTGCTTATGTATGGTGCTCAAGTTGTACAAGCACTCCCCGGACCTCACAAGTCCTTTGCACGTGATGCACATATTTAGGGGGGAGATGTGCTACAACTTGACCCTTTGAGACTAACCATGTGCTTGAGTTTTCTTAATTTAGTCTCAAAGAAGGTTTGAAAGGGAAAAGGTGGACTTGGACCATGAAAGACTTCCACTGCACTCCGATGAGAGGGTAACTTATTCCAAGTTCATCTCATGTACTCCTATTGCCTTTGTATTCTTATTTGAAGATTTTGGTGAGGCAATGGGGTTCTAGGGCCAAGATTGATCCTGTTTTGGTGCTTGATGCCAAAGGGAGAGAAAATAAGGCTAAAGCAATAAATGGATTAGCTACCACTTGAGAATTTTGAAAATAATAGAATAGAGCTTTCGTTTTGTCAAAATACTCTTATTGGCTCTTTTTGTCAAAAGTTGGTCTCTTGTGGGGAGAATGGTTGATTATGGGAAATAGGGGGAGTTTTTGATACTGTGATCAATTTCTATTGGAACAACTCTCTTTATGTCTCTACAAGTGTGTTTGACTTAGAGATAGGAAATTGAGGTTGATTTGCAAAAACAAACCAAGTGGTGGCAAAGTATGATCCATATATGCCAAATTTGAATCTAAACAACTTTGAGCTTTCATTTGCATTGATATTGCACTTGTTCTAGTTGCTTTATGTTGTGTTGGCATAAATCACCAAAAAGGGGGAGATTGAAAGGGAAATGTGCCCTTGGGCCATTTCTAAGTATTTTGGTGATTGAGTGCCAACACAAGTGCTTTTGTGTTAATCTATGCAAAGTGGTGGACAAAGTGCAAATCATGTCAAAAGGTATGTTTCTAGACTTAGTACATTGTTTTATGGACTAATGTATTGTGTCTAAGTGCTGGAAACAGGAAAAATCGAGTTGGAAATGAGATGGCTTTGTTCAGCCAAAGTCTGCTCAGTCTAGGTGCACCGGACTGTCCGGTGGTGCACCGGACAGTGTCCGGTGCGCCAGGCTGGCTCTGGCGAACTTGCTGCTCTCGGGAGTTCGACGGCGGTGTACGGCTATAAATCACCGGACTGTCCGGTGGTGCACCGGACTGTTCGGTGAGCCGTTCACAGGCGAAGTCGTCGCTCTCGGGAGATGATCAACGGCGTATGGCTAAAATTCACCGGTCTGTCCGGTGGGGCACCGGACTGTCCGGTGAGCCAACGGTCAGCCGGGCCAACGGTCGGTCGAGGATTCCGCGCGTGACGCGTGGCCGAGCCAACGGTCACATTGGGGCACCGGACTGTCCTGTGTGCACCGGACAGTGTCCGGTGCGCCAACGGCTCTCAATCAACAACGGTCGGCTTCGCCATATAAGGAAACAAATCTGCACCGGACAGTGTCCGGTGGTGCACCGGACTGTCCGGTGCGTCAGGCGACAGAAGGCAAGATCTGCCTTCCTGGAATGCTCTCAACGGCTCCTAGCTGCCTTGGGGCTATAAAAGGGACCCCTAGGCGCATGGAGGAGGACACCAAGCATACTCAAAGCATTCCTAAGCACCAAGACTTCGATTCCACGCATTTGTTTCTTCGTGATAGCATCTAGAGCTCTATTTGAGTGTGAACTCGTCGGGTTGTGTAGCGAGCTCTTGTTGCGACTTGTGTGCGTGTTGTCACTGTGATTTTGTGTCTTGTGTGTGTTGCTCATCCCTCCCTTACTCCGTGCTTCTTTGTGAACTTCAAGTGTAAGGGCGAGAGACTCCAAGTTGTGGAGATTCCTCACGAACGGGATATAGAAAAACAAAGCAAAACACCGTGGTATTCAAGTGGGTCTTTGGACCGCTTGAGAGGGGTTGATTGCAACCCTCGTCCGTTGGGACGCCACAACGTGGAAGTAGGCAAGTTTTGTACTTGGCCAAACCACGGGATAAACCACTGTGTCTATTTGTGTTGATTCTCTTGTGGTTATCGTGTCTTGCAAGAACTCCTCTCTAGCCACTTGGCGATTATTGTGCTAACGCTTAATCAAGTTTTTGTGGCTTAAGTTTAAGTTTTACAGGATCACCTATTCACCCCCCTCTAGGTGCTCTCAGGATTGTACGCACCTGCCAAGGGTGTCAATTCTACGCAAGGCAGACCCACCTGCCCGCTCAGGCTCTACAAACAATACCCATCACCTGGTCGTTTGCTGTGTGGGGTCTGGACCTCGTCGGTCCCTCGCAGAAGGCACCCGGGGGCTTCACGCACCTGCTGGTCGCCATCGACAAATTCTCCAAGTGGATCGAGGTCCGACCCATAAACAGCATCAGGTCCGAACAGGCGGTGGCGTTCTTCACCAACATCATCCATCGCTTCGGGGTCCCGAACTCCATCATCACCGACAATGGCACCCAGTTCACCAGCAGGAAGTTCCTGAACTTCTGCGAGGACCACCACATCCGGGTGGACTAGGCCGCCGTAGCTCACCCCATGACGAATGGGCAGGTAGAGCGTGCCAACGGCATGATTCTACAGGGACTCAAGCCAAGAATCTACAACGACCTCAACAAGTTCGGCAGGCAGTGGATGAAGGAACTCCCCTCGGTGGTCTAGAGTCTGAGGACGACGCCAAGCCAAGCCATGGGCTTCACGCAGTTTTTTCTAGTCTATGGGGTCGAGGCTATCTTGCCCATAGACTTAGAATACGACTCCCCGAGGACGAGGGCATACGACGCCCGAAGCAACCAGACAAACCGAGAAGACTCACTCGACCAGCTGGAAGAGGCTCAGGACATGGCCTTACTACACTCGGCGTGGTATCAGCAGTCCCTGCGACGCAACTACGCCTGAGGGGTTCGGTCCCGAGACCTCCAGGTGGGCGACTTGGTGCTTCGGCTACGACAAGACGCCCGAGGGCGCCATAAGCTCACGCCTCCCTGGGAAGGGCCGTTCATCGTCGCAAAGATTCTGAAGCCTGGGACATACAAGCTGGCCAACAGTCAAGGCGAGGTCTACAGCAACGCTTGGAACATCCGACAGCTACGTCGCTTCTACCCTTAAGATGTTTTCAAGTCGTTCATGTACCTCGTTTACGTACACAAGCAAAGTCTAACCATCAAGGAAGAGTCAGCCTTGCCTCGGCAAAGCCCGACCCTCCCTCGGGGGCTAGAAGGGGGGAACCCCCTCTGCGTCAAAAATTTCCTCGGAAAAAGTCTTTCTGCCAGAACATCTTTCGTGCTTTTCGACTACTTCGATAGTGGAATCCTGAAAACGACGGAGTACACGTAAGCGGCAAGGCCGACCGAGCCGAGGGACTCCTACGCCTCCGGGATACGGATAGCCCACTCATCACCTTCTGCGATAAGTAACTCACGCTCGGATAAGCGATTCCGCTGACCGAACAAGTCTTAACGCTCGAAAACTTTTTCTGCCGAAACGATTTTTCGTGCCTTCTCGACTATATCGATAACAGAATCCTACAGACGAGTAAGAGTACACGTAAGTGAAAGTTCCCTTTGGCCCGGGAACAGGATCTGGATGTCGCCTAGAGGGGGGGTGAATAGTCGAATAAAAATTATCACCTTAAAACATAAATCTTACTCTACTCGAAGATAGGATCACAGTGGAGAGAAGAACCCTTCGAGTAGGTTGCAGTGGAAATGAAGTTCATGTCTTAATATTATCCTGCACTTCAAGGAAAGCTAGTACCACAAGTAAGTAGTGAAGTGCAGATATAGAAATGAGTAAGACAGAGAGTCAGAATACAATACGGAACAGAGCACACAGACGCAAGGATTTATCCCGAGGTTCGGCCAAGCCTGAAATGCTTGCCTAGTCCTCGTTGGAGTTAGCCACACCTGGGCTTGGAGTCTGTTTCAACTCCTTCCTCCGTTTGCTCAGATCTGTCAGTATGACAGATAGAGCCTTTCACTATGTAGAGTTGGGTTACAACAAAACCGCGGCTGCTTACAAACTTCTTAACAGCACCCCGGCAAAGTAACACTACGCTCAAGACCTTGCTCTAGCTCTTAGCAGCACTTCTCCTCTCTTTAAAGGCTTATAGTTGTGCCTTCTACACAAACTATAGAGTTACACACAAGAGGGAGAGTGAGAATTGATTCGAGTGATGTCTACACTTGTTGGCTGCTCTTATCTTTTGCTTGAGGCACCTAGGGGTCCCTTTTATAGGCACAAGTGGCCTAGGAGCCGTTGGAAGCAATCCAGGAAGGCAAATCTTGCCTTCTGTCGGGTGGCGCACCGGACAGTCTAGTGCACCACTGGACACTGTCCGGTGCCTGATTTCCTTCCATAAATGGAGCAGTCGACCGTTGCAGTCCTGGAGCCGTTGGCGCACCGGACATTGTCCGTTGCACACCGGACAGTCCGGTGCCCCCACTTGACCGTTGGCTCGTCCACGCGTCACGCGCGGATTGTGCGGCCGACCGTTGGCCCAGCCGACTGTTGGCTCACCGGACAGTCCGGTGAATTATAGCCGTACGCCGCCGGCTTCTCCCGAGAGTGGCCTGTTCACCAGAGTTCAGCCTGGCGCACCGGACACTGTCCGGTGCACCATCGGACACTGTCCGGTGCACCACCGGACAGTCCGGTGTGCCAAACTGAGCTGAGTCTTGGCTGTACACAGCCAAACATTTTGCATCTCTTTTCTTTTCTTCTTTTCTCTGTTTCTAACACTTAGACAAATATGTTAGTACACAAAAACCAATGTACTAAGTCTAGAAACATACCTTCTCTTAATTATTACATCTATAGCATTTCACATGCTTGAGCTTTGATGTTGGACTCATAAATCATCAAGTTGGCTTGACTTGATCTAGATTGACATTTCTTAGCTCCAACATCCTGCAAAGGTCACATAGAACATCTCCAAACATAGGAACAACCCAAACTAAAGATCAAGATGAACTTAGCTCTTTTGGGCTGCTTCCAGTTCTGGTTCTGACACTTGTTCTCCTTCTAGTGACCTTGATCTCCTTCTTAGAGCTTGATCTTGAGCCTTATGACTTACACCACATAATTGTAGTTGTTACCTCATTGGTTGTAAGTCACGTCCTTATGTAGTGATCCTTGATGTGCCGTAGCTGTTCTCAACTTGATCACCCTTGACTTTGCAAGCCTTCTTCTTCACCCTTGGCTTTGGGTTCCTCAGCCTCCTTGACCTTCTCCCGTTCACTTGGTACCTCGAAGCTCTTCTTGCCTCCGTCCTTGGCTTGATCAGTTGTCTCCGAGCTATGCACCCGAGTATCACTTTTGCAATGTCCATCTTACTTGTGATGCCCATTATCTATCATCATCTAGTCCTTGGATCATCACACTTGTTCACTTGTGTTGAACCCTGTTAGCTTTAGCTTAAGCACCTGTTCAACACCTAGTACACTTGTTAGTCCTTTAATTGAGTTGTCATCCAAACACCAAAACTCACAAGAGAGCTTTCAATCTCCCCCTTTTTGGTGATTGATGGCAACACAATTAAAGCTTACATAAGAGTGAAATTTAAAGCACAAATTTTGAGTTCTAAGATTGTAGAATGCTCCCCCTAAATATGTGCTTACATTAAAATCTTAGTTTTGGCCTTAAATGCCAAAATGCACATACTTAGCTAAATCGAAGCATTGCTACACCTTAGCACCTATGGGATGCATTGTGTCAAGGATCAAATCATGATGCGTATAACACACAAATGCACAGAATCAGAGTTAAACACCATTCACTTAAGTGGATATATCACAGGAATATCATCCTACCACTATTCACCATTAAGATACCAATTTAAACTAAGACACCAATTTAAAGCAATCTTAAAGCACCATTAACCATTAACCACATGCACCAATATACACAAGACTATCTAATTCAGAATGAACACAATAGATGCCAATCAATTCATAGCAGCGCAAGCACTAGTCCATATGATGCAACACATATAATACTGCAAGAAGCATATGAATGACACACTAGCAAAGCTCAAACTAACACATCACCCCTTAGGATAAGCTTTCCTCTCAGGTTGAGATAAGCTTTAATGCACAACTTCTCCCCCTTTGACATCAAACACCAAAAAACCATACTCAAGCAAGAACATAGGATGATGTCAAGGGACAGCAGGGTGTTTTAGGAGGAAAAACACACTATCAAAACTCCCCCTTACTTATTGAACATATGCACCATCAACATTTAAGTAAGATACATATACGCAAAAAGATTAATACTTCCTTTTGTACCTTTACCCTGTTGTAGTGCACTTCCCATCTTGAAAGTATTTAATCTCTCGAGAGCTTCTCCACACTTGTGCCTGATTCTTTATCCTAACCTTTTCTTGTTGCTAAGACACCAAACTTAGAACAAGTTATAGTATTGGGCACAAGAAGAAACGTCTATTCTAATGATTATCAAAAGATGTCAATTTAAGTAAACTATCACGGCTACCAATTGAAAGATACCAACTGCAAGATCATTTATTATCATAGCCTCATTATATTTAAGGATGTAGTATCACCAAATTTTATAGAGCATGAGCAATCTAAAAATATGCAATTACTCATGACTTAAGATACCAATTCCTTGACTTACAGAGGTACTCCAGTCCTGATTGCTCCATTTCTTGCTCATCTTCTCTTTTCCACCTTGAGACTACACAAGATCGCTCAAGATACCATTAGTCTTAAAAGACGCAAGTTATGTGTGCTCCCCCTACACTTGTGCATCAAGTATTTGAATGACTTGCACTTTGCACATTCTAGCTTCCTCAGAACTAGAGGGGATCACAACATACCTTGGTCAAGGCATACTCTATCACTTTCATCATACAAAGATACCAATTTGAATATCAAATGAAAGATTGACTTAATCCAACAATGCATGCCTTAAGAGTTATAACATTTTACGAGCAATCTAGACATGCTTCATACTTGACAATCATTGCACCACATATACCAATTGAAAAACAACACGATCATGCATATAAAGCGCAAAGTCTAAGCACATCATAATTAAGAAGGTTCCTTAGATACACCAAAAGAAACAACATTTTAAGGCATAAGTCTCCTAAGCCACGATACTACCAATGAAATGCAAGAACACAGCTATGATCAATGGAACTTCAAGATATTCAATAAAATTGCACAGTTCCATTTTCCATACCTTTGTCTTTTACCAGTATGGCCATGAGAGCACCAGTTATTACCACAAACCAACTGAAAGTTCCCTATTATTTATGCACTTCATAGCTCAAGAGAATGCATTAGAGGCATAACACATAGTGCCAAAATAGGGCCATCATATAAACTAAGCAATATGTCATATTTGCACACAGGCTAATCATTAAAACCATATAGCATAACTCACAACGGGATGCAAGTTTATTCACGAACACAAAAAGAGTTAATTGTGGTGAATATATCTAATGAAAAAGCTACCCATTAAATGATTCAAAAGACATAACCTCTAAAGCACACAATCATGATTAAGCAAGCATGATTATGATCTTGGAAATTATTAATCAATTATTAACAAGAATCCAACACAAGCAATCTTCAAAGCATAACTACTCCAAGGACAGATAGCACGACACTTAACTTTAAGAGCAATATTGATAATGCACTTAAGAAACACAGGTACCGTCCTTTGAAGAGACAGATGCGCAATCGAGGTCATTTGCTTGATTCACCAATAATGATTAAGGACCTATTCAACTTTTCACTTGAGATGAACATGGGATTAGTGTCTCACAATAATTCAACCTTGGGTCAATGAATAAACACCAAAACAATTAAAAGCTTAAGCATAGAGTTTGAGATAACAGTCTTAAGCTCTCCCATGGTTTCCAGTTCATCTCAAGGCACCTGTATGGTCTAGTTAGCACAGTTTGGTACCCATCTCGGGATGGGTCCATAATGATCATCTAAATGTGCCTTTGGTACCCATATTGCCTTTGTGCTAGTTCTAGGTGATCTCGTTATAGATCTAGCACAAGTGTATGATTTGGGTCTCCTAAGCGAATGAGATTAAGACAAATTCACTTGCTTAGGAATCTTACCTTTATAACATACCTTGGATAGATGACCCTGCTCACCACACTTGAAGTAGAAGCGTCGCTGACCCTGACATGACGCTTGCTATTTGTCATTTTTCTTGGTGAGAGTCATCTTGGAGACTGCACATGCTTGATCTGTCAATAGAGGACAAGAAGTGATCGTGTGGTTCTTGTCATTGCATCCGAAGCATCTCCTTATCCCTTCACCCTTGTTGGTGTATGGACACGACGCAATGAGGTGTCCTGACTTGTTGCACTTAAAGCACCTCCTTTTCCCTTTTCTCTTTTTGTTCTTGGATGACATAGAGAAAAGGTCAGTGCAAACAACATGATTAATTGAATCTTTACCTTTTTCCAAGCTCATGTTGATTTGTTCATCTTTAGGAACATTCTTCTTATTGAGCTTAACACTTGCTGCAGTTTTTCCTTTCTCAAGCTTCTTCACCACGCGCTCGTGGATATCTTGAGAGAGTTGAGCAATGTGTCTTCTCCTTAGTTGTCTTTGCTTCTTGTTCCCACACAATTTCTTTTGTAACCCTGCAGCTTGATGCTTATTCAAAAATTGGCTTTCTTTTGAACAACAGGGGTTAGCACATGGTGATGAATTATCCAAATGCGTACTTGTGCAAGAATGAGGTTCACATGAGTTAAAACTAGTAATTACTACTTCATGAGCAATATCAAGTATGATATGGTCATCAACTAGTTTATTATGAGAATATGACAACATATCATACTCTTCACCTAGAGCAAGCTTTTCTAAATTTAGAATTTCTACTTGTCTCTCAAGCATGGCGTTTTCCATTTTAAGTTGAGCAACACAAGATAAAGCATCATCATTATTTCTTTGCTCAAATAAAACAGATTCATACTGTTGGACCAAATCATCATGAGAGCACTTTAGCTCCTCATGTTCTTTGGTCATCTTCTCCAGGCTGTTGTTGGTTTTGACGAGGGACTCCTCTAGCCTGAGAAGCGTCTCGCCTTGTTCCTTGTTCCTTCTCAACAACTTAACCAAGAGTGCTTTGTCCTCTTTGTTGAGATGGATGTAGAAACGGCGAATCTCCTCTTCTTCCACATCATCGGTCTCATTTTCCCTGTCATTAACGTCAGTGGAAGCAATATAGGAAAATGTACCTTGTGGTGATGAGGACTCATCCTCGCTATCATCCTCATATTCCTCCTCATCCTGGCTTTTGTCTCCACCGTCATTGTTAGCAATAAAACACTTATTATTAGTGGAGAACAAACCTGTCGACGAGGTGGATTCATCGTTTGGTGCCCACCACTTTTCCTCTCCCTTTGAATGGTTAGTATCACAAGAAATATAGGGAGCAGAGGAAGTGCATATGGACTTAAGGAATTTCAACTTAAGTTTAGTCCATAGATCATGAGCATCAACAAATAAGTCACTATCACTACTCAAGATGGCAAAATAGGCACCTCTAGATAGAGAATCAACTAAGATGTTGCAAGCATGGTGATTTAGAGTTAGACATCTTAGTTCTTCATTAGAAGGATTTTTACTAACATTAGAAGGAAAAATACTTCTACTAAAGACCTGTCTCAAATCAGGATCAACACTCATGAAAGCATTATAAATAGAGACAGACCAAGACTTGTAATTAGAACCATCGCCTAAAAGAAGTTCTACAGTTACCTCTTGTGACGACATCGTTATCTCCGGACGGCTAAGCCCACACTGGAGAGGCCTAGCTCTGATACCAATTGAAAGTTCCCTTTGGCCCGGGAACAGGATCTGGATGTCGCCTAGAGGGGGAGTGAATAGGCGAATAAATATTATCACCTTAAAACATAAATCTTACTCTACTCGAAGATAGGATCGCAGTGGAGAGAAGAACCCTTCGAGTAGGTTGCAGTGGAAATGAAGTTCCTGTCTTAAGATTATCCTGCACTTCAAGGAAAGCTAGTACCACAAGTAAGTAGTGAAGTGCAGATATAAAAATGAGTAAGACAGAGAGTCAGAATACAATATGGAACAGAGCACACAGACGCAAGGATTTATCCCGAGGTTCGGCCAAGCCTGAAATGCTTGCCTAGTCCTCGTTGGAGTTAGCCACACCTGGGCTTGGAGTCTGTTTCAACTCCTTCCTCCGTTTGCTCAGATCTGTCAGTATGACAGATAGAGCCTTTCATTATGTAGAGTTGGGTTACAACAAAACCGCGGCTGCTTACAAACTTCTTGACAGCACCCCGGCAGAGTAACACTACGCTCAAGACCTTGCTCTAGCTCTTAGCAGCACTTCTCCTCTCTTTAAAGGCTTATAGCTGTGCCTTCTACACAAACTATAGAGTTACACACAAGAGGGAGAGTGAGAATTGATTCGAGTGATGTCTACACTTGTTGGTTGCTCTTATCTTTTGCTTGAGGCGCCTAGGGGTCCCTTTTATAGGCACAAGGGGCCTAGGAGCCGTTGGAAGCAATCCAGAAAGGCAAATCTTGCCTTCTGTCGGGTGGCGCACCGGACAGTCCGGTGCACCACCGGACACTGTCCGGTGCCTGATTTCCTTCCATAAATGGAGTAGTCGGCCGTTGCAGTCCTGGAGCCGTTGGCGCACCGGACATTGTCCGGTGCACACCGGACAGTCCGGTGGCCCCACTTGACCGTTGGCTCGTCCACGCGTCACGCGCGGATTGTGCGGCCGACCGTTGGCCCAGCCAACTGTTGGCTCACCGGACAGTCCGGTGAATTATAGCTGTACGCCGCCAGCTTCTCCCGAGAGTGGCCTGTTCACTAGAGTTCAGCCTGGCGCACCGGACACTGTCCGGTGCACCACCGGACAGTTCGGTGTGCCAGACTGAGCTGAGTCTTGGCTGTACACAGCCAAACATTTTGCATCTCTTTTATTTTCTTCTTTTCTCTGTTTCTAACACTTGGGCAAATATGTTAGTACACAAAAACCAATGTACTAAGTCTAGAAACATACCTTCTCTTAATTATTACATCTATAGCATTTCACATGCTTGAGCTTTGATGTTGGACTCATAAATCATCAAGTTGGCTTGACTTGATCTAGATTGACATTTCTTAGCTCCAACATCCTGCAAAGGTCACATAGAACATCTCCAAACATAGGAACAACCCAAACTAAAGATCAAGATGAACTTAGCTCTTTTGGGCTGCTTCCAGTTCTGGTTCTGACACTTGTTCTCCTTCTAGTGACCTTGATCTCCTTCTTAGAGCTTGATCTTGAGCCTTATGACTTACACCACATAACTGTAGTTGTTACCTCATTGGTTGTAAGTCACGTCCTTATGTAGTGATCCTTGATGTGCCGTAGCTGTTCTCAACTCGATCACCCTTGACTTTGCAAGCCTTCTTCTTCACCCTTGGCTTTGGGTTCCTCAGCCTCCTTGACCTTCTCCCGTGCACTTGGTACCTCGAAGCTCTTCTTGCCTCCGTCCTTAGCTTGATCAGTTGTCTCCGAGCTACGCACCCGAGTATCACTTTTGCAATGTCCATCTTACTTGTGATGCCCATTATCTATCATCATCTAGTCCTTGGATCATCACACTTGTTCACTTGTGTTGAACCCTGTTAGCTTTACCTTAAGCACCTGTTCAACACCTAGTACACTTGTTAGTCCTTTAATTGAGTTGTCATCCAAACACCAAAACTCACAAGAGAGCTTTCAGTAAGCGGCAAGGCTGACCGAGCCGAGGAACTCCTACGCCTCCGGGATACGGATACCTCACTCATCACCTTCCGTGAAAAGTAACTCTCGCTCGGATAAACGATTCTGCTACCGACGAACAAGTCCTGATACTCGAAACAAGGGGAAAAGAAACGCAGCTTTACAACACGACGACGGTATGTTTGGGCCTCGGCGGCGCAAAAAACATACGCACACTACAGACAAACTGTTCCTGCAGGTTCAGACGTCAGTAGGGGGAGCAGCAGCACCCTCGGGATCGACTCCACCTTCGGCGGAATCTGACTCGGCCTTGGACAGCAACACGGTCGGAGGATCTCCACCTCGAAGGAAGATGTCAGCACTGCGCCTGGGCCATCGCCGCCAGGGTCTCCTCCAGGAACCTGGTCCAAGCAGATGGCCGGACCGGCCGCTCCGTAGCCTCAGCCAGCTGTCCCCCGAGGACACTAGCCCAGCTCATGGCCTCGGCAGCCTGACTCCAGGGTTGGTCCCGCCAGTGGACGACCTGGCCAGGTCCCAGCCGCCACTGCTACGCCTCCTCGGCCTGGGAAGTCCCCTACTCCTGGGCCGACGAAGTTTCTTCTCCAGCCGACTCCGCCTCTGTCCATGCTGACACCGCTGCCTCCGGCTTCGGCTCATCACAGAGCAGCCGAGGGTTCCTTCACTAAGCAAGAGAAGCCTTGAGCGGCAAGGCCGACCGAGCCGAGGGACTCACGGACTGAGTCTTCACCAACACGCTCTAAGGTCCTCCCCCTACGACACGGGGGCTGGGCCCCACACGACATGCAAGCTGGCCTAGGACAGAAGAAGCCAAACCGCCGCGCGTGGAGCGTGTAACCGCCCAGCGGTTACAAGCGTTCCTCCATCTTCGCCCAAACCAGCGGGTGAAAGGGCGGACCGCCATGCAGGCGGCATACAACTGCACCAAGGGGGCGCACCCTTTCGACTTCGACGCATCCAGCATGGAGGCCGAGGCCCACACGTCATGTAACCGGCGCGCCGGTTACTGCGTGCGAAAAACTGCACTGCCACTTGCGCCAGTGTCGCGCATCCTCGACCGCGGAATCTGTGCCGCGACTCGAGGCAACCCTGCGCACGGCCCAGCAGTGCCAACCAGGCACGCCGGTCACGGGTCAGTCAGCCGCAGGAGAAGGCACGACAGTCGATATGGCCAGAAGTGGGTCGACAGTAATGGCGGCAGCAGGCAAGCGGAAGCGGCGGTCGAATCGTCTGCAGGCTCATGTCCCTTCCTGGAACAGCGAGAGAGCCCTCTCCCACGGTGTGAAGACGATGCGCCCGTGTTCCGTTCCTCGAACGGCTCGCGCATGCACAACGGTAGCCCCGCGAACCACTCGTCCCGTCGCATTAACTCCGCGGCAGGGCAGATGACACCTTTGGCAGGCGAAGCGGGTGACGCTTCACCTCCGCCATAATGACCGCGTCAAAAAAGGTGCGCCACATCGTTCAATTTTGTATCCTTTTCTTCTTCCCCTTTCTCTCTCTTGCTACAGGGACCGGGAAAGGGGGATACTCCGAAAGGATCCTTCTCCGCAAAGGAAGCGGGCCCCGAGCCTCCCTACTGATCAGAGGTTCGAAGGCTGGCCCCTCGGAAGGGTTCGACAGCCGCCTCAGAGCACTCGGGCTCCAAGCCCGCACTACTGGTCAGAGGTTCGAAGGCTGGCCCCTCGGAAGGGTTCGACAGCCGCCTCAGGCCACTCTGGCTCCGCGCCCACTACTGATCAGGGGTTCGAAGGCTAGCCCCCCGAAGGGTTCGACAGCCGCCTCAGAGCACGCAGAGTGAGGGATGACTCTGGGTACGTTCGATACATAACCAAAGCTCGGGCTACGCTCCCGAGGTACCCTAGGACATTTCCGAGACCAGCAGGAGCGATTCTGTAATGAAATCCCATCAGAGGGAGGCATCGAGCCCTCGGACCCTATCGAACGGGACCGGGTCCGGCAAATCACCTACAGGTACTTTTGGAGCGCGCCTCTGGGCCACTAGCCGACCCTTATCGAACTGGGCGCGGACGTCCACTCGGATCACCCGTTAGTAACTCACCGGAGACACCATGTTCGGTGTCCTTCGAGGGCAACATGGCGCTTCCCCCCCCCCCCCTCCTTGCAGAAAGGCGACGAAGGGGCGTATGAAAAAAGCCGAGTCAGTCCTTGACCGTCCTCTCGCCCTGTGCAGAGGCTCGGGGGCTGCTCTCGCAAACCCGGCTCCGGCCAAACCGTTGACAGCGTCAACATACCAGCCCGAGACCTCGGAGGAATCACCGCCTCACCCGACCTTGGGCTCGGACCGACCACGCCACAAGGGGGGCCATCATTACTCTACCCCTAGCTAGCCCAGGCTACGGGGAACAAGACCGGCGTCTCATCTGGCTCGCCCCGGTAAAACAAGTAATGATGGCACCCCGCGTGCTCCATGACGACGGCGGTTCTCAGCCTCCTACGGAAGCAAGGAGATGTCAGCAAGGATCCGACAGCCCCGATAGGTGTGCTTCTACAGGGCTCAAGCGCTCCTCCAACGGCCACGACGCCACACGAACAGGGCTCCAACACCTCTCCGACAGCCACGTCGGCATGTACATAGGGCTCTGGCTCCCCTCTGCTAGACACGTTAGCACACTGCTACACCCCCCGTTGTACACCTGGACCCTCTCCTTACGTCTATAAAAGGAAGGTCCAGGGCCCTCGTACGAAAGGGTGGCCGCGCGAGAGAACGGGCTGACGCGCAATCTCACGCCCTCTTTCTCTCTCTCCCTCACGAACGCTTGTAACCCCTACTGCAAGCGCATCCGCCCTGGGCGCAGGACAACACGAGGTCGCGGTTTCCCCTCACTGTTTTCCCCCCTTGTGTCTCCGTCTCGCGCCGACCCATCTGAGCTGGGACACGCAGCGACAATTTACTCGTCGGTCCAGGGACCCCGGGGTCGAAATGCAGACAAATTTATTTTAGAAAAAAAAACATATTTATGATATCAGGTATGTGTACGTGTGGTCTAAGCATGATAATCACGTAGATCATACTAATAAACATAAATTTAATCTAAAATCTATTGGATAGTGAGCAATAGTAACATACTTAGTGACCGAGTCGGTTGAGTCGGACATAATGCCTGTCTTTATAGTCGTTTCGCTTGGTATGATCAAGAGAAGGAGTCGTACTAATCATCATTATTTTATCGAAAAAATAAAGAAGTGAACAGTCATACTGCTTGCGGACATTCTCCAAAAATATAATTATCAGCCTTTATCCGAGCAAGTGAACTCTTGAACGACACTCGTTTCAGAGGCTTGCTTTGCTAGTACTTGTGTGCACAAGAACTGAAATAAAGGCACTTGGCTAACAGCTAAAGCATAGGTGAACCTAGAACCATAATATGATAGAGCTTAAATCTCGGAGATAGGAGAATGGAGCAGATGCGAGGAGAATCGAGCGGGCGCGAGAAACAAGAGACAAAAAAACTCATGTAACTCTAAGAGTTACAATAGTGGGAGATTAAGAGATAGAAAACTGGTGTAACCTTCCCTTTCTTCACATGCAGTAAATTTCCAGTGTGGCAAAACATCGCCACATTGCATCATGACTATGTCACGCCTAGGCTTGGCTTGAGGACTAGAGATCCACACTATGAGCATCTTTAAAGGACTAGTTAAATGGCTCGTTAAACTAAATTTTAGCTATTTAACAGTAAAATAACTTTCCGACAGACTAGTCATCTAACTCGCCAAGTTATCCAACTCTCTAAATTGGCTCTTTCACTATCCAAACTTAGAGCATCTCCAAAGGACTCTTTATTTTTGACTCTTTATTCGACTATTTATTTGTCACTCTATAAATATTAAACTCTAAATATAACATCTCATTCCAACAGACTCTCCAACATGTAAGTTAGCCTGACTAGCGAGATTTGCTAGCCAAATTTGACTAGTGAGGGAGTCAATTTAGAGAGCCGGATAGTTTGTCAAGTTAAATGACTAGCCTGTTGGAAAACAATTTTGCTATTAAATAGCTAAAATTTAGCTTGACAAGCTATTTAGCTAGTCTCTTGAGATGCTCTTAGCTAGCTACGTACTCAGACTAGCCAAACTAGATAAATAGTATATTGGAGTAAGATGCTACATATAGAATATAATATTTATGAAAAAGGTAAATAGAGAGTCAAAAAATAAAGAGTCCATTGGAGATACTCTAATAAAATAATAATTCATCTAATGATACTCGAATTCTAATCTTTGTCCAAATATAAAAAGTGGTACAACATTGGACAACACCATAGTTGGCATCATCTGTAAACTAGAATAATTGTTTGATCGGAAGGGGTCTATGATTGTCCCTGTCTTCTATTTCAGGTTCCTGACATTCCGTAAGGCGCTAGTCCATTTTGTTTCCAGCTTTGCCATGTGCTTTTCTTGTGCAGACACAGTGCAAGATCCATGCGTGACAGCGACATTTTGATATGCCAACGAGCACAAGAAGTCTCAGCACGCGTGCACGCTGTCGCAAGTTTCTATTAAGATACTATTGTTCCTTTTTAATTTTATAGTACAACACATATATTCACAATTCAGGGGCGGCACTATATATAGGCTCGAGTGAGGGTCTAGATCCCGCTCATTGATCTGCTACAATTAGTAAAGTCTAAATTTTCATTATAAAGTATTCTGCTCTGTTCAATCTAAATGCTCTTGCTGATATTTTGATACTCGTCTTTACAAATATGTCCTAACTCCCATTTTCTTCTAGGTCGCCTCTGCTTGAGTGCACATTCAAAGGCTAGTCCTAGAGACGTCTCGTTGCTCGCCTACCACTAAAAACACAATATCATTAAATTCTAAAATATTCATATCATATGAAGCCAAGTATAAGATCACAAGTAGGCAGTTTTGCAAGATACTATACTATTCGAGGTGCATGTGCGTTGTATCCATCTAGAAATGGTTTCTGCTGACCGTACGTGACCACTGACCAATGGCCTTTCCTTTTTGTGATAGTAACTGTACTAAGGCCCTGTTTGGTTAGATGGACTAATCTTTAGTCCTTGATTTTTAGTCCCGTTTAGTCTCTATTTTGCCAAACGAAATGACTAAAGTAGGGACTAATTGGCTTTAGTCTCTAGTCCCTCACATGGGTGCTAAAAAGGACTAAATGATAACATTTACTCCAATTACCCTTGCTATAAGACTGGTGTCAAACAAAAAAAGGAAGCATTTTGGTCTTTATATGTTGTATTTAATGTATTTAGAATCTGTTTAGTCCCTACAACTAAACAGGGTAGAGACTAAAATTTAGTCCCTGGACTAAACTTTAGTCCTAGAACTAATGGAACCAAACAAGGTCTAATACTTACCGTTACAGATCAGGGGAAAAAAAAGAAGATGATTGAAGGGGAATCTTTCACATATTGGCGAGTAGGGACCACGCTACTGTTGCATTGGCGTGCCCCCTTGTACTCGCATTGGATCACAATCCTTAGCCTCCTCGTTGATATGAAAGTAATTAGATAAGCATAAGGTGGGGTGTCACATTCTGTGGTTCTAACACCACTAAATTTTAGTGAGGTTCTTCCTCAGCATTTCGCGGTCATCGGCTCACTCATCGTGGTCGTTGTACTTGGAGTAATATAAAGCTTGGCTCATAGGAGAATAGTATTCCATTTTCTTGATCCGCCTCAAATCATAATACCTTTTGAATAAAATGCATGCATACAGTTTTGGACTAGACTCACAACTAGTTTCCGGTGAAAATCTGCCCGCTCAGCTTCAAAAGGGTGCTCGTATTTCTTAGATTTATTCTAACGTCCCGTTTGGATCATTGGAATTGAATTCCATTTTAATAACGGGACGTTTAGATCCCTTCATTTTAGAGAAATTGGAATTCACTCAATAAAATAACTTATTTAGTTTGGAATTTGACATTCCACCACTTTCCAAAGTTCATATATAAGCCTATCTCAAATTCATGGGGTGGAGGGTGGGAAATGATTTTATGCATCAGTAGAATTTGTTTCTACCATGTAACTTATATGACACTATTTTTCTCACTACTCTATAGTAAAAATGTAACACATAAATATCTCAACATCTTGCTAATAATAGTATACAAATATATTTTGCATAAAACCGAATTAGCTTAATTGATATATGCCTAAATTACTATTATTAGAATGAAATTCAATTCCAATGATCCAAACGAGGTGTAATAGTAATTTAGGCATATATCAATTAAGATAATTCGATTTTATACAAAATATATTTGTATACTATTTTTAGTAAGATGTCAGAGATATTTATGTGCTACATTTTTAGGCTTATATATCAACTTTGGAAAGTGGTGGAATGTCAAATTCCAAACTAAATAAGCTACTTTATTGAGTGAATTCCAATTCCTCTAAAATGAATGGATCCAAACGGCCCGTAAGAAAAAAAATATATGGTGGTGTTCATTTAGCAGTAGATGATGTGCACTTAGCGAGAAGTTTGTGGTGACTTTGTCAAGATAGTATATACCTTGTTTGATAAAGGAAGAAAATGTGTGCACTAATCTTTCTTAAGAAATGAGTCCCAAAATTAAAGGTGTTAACTAGTTAGATGGTACTCACTCTGTTTCTTTTTAGTTATCGCTGGATAGTTCAATTTTGCACTATCCAGCGACAACTAAAACGAAACGGAGGAAGTAGTACGTTGGTACAATAGTATAGAGTATAAAACCTGGACATGTATGTTCTAGTGGTTTGGTGCCAACAACCACTGTTTGAATCTCTACTTATATGTTATTTTAGTTTTTTTTACTATTTAAATGTGGAGGAGAGGTGTAGGGAAACTATGTAGTAGTAGTAGAGAAGTCAGTGGGATATGGAAGGATCGATGGGCACAGTATTATAGGTGGCGGGAGATTGAGCCGATCCACCGTTGGAGGGCGGGGCCCATTCCAAGACTGATCGCGCACATGAGAAACGCCAAGAAACGGTCCAAAAGTAGCTAAAACTAAGGCGCACAAAGCTGCCGGCCCCTCGCTCCATTTGCTATACTATCTTTATCCAACCCAGGCCAAATCTTGAAATCTAGGCAAGGAGTAGTGACGTGCACACTCAACACCCGTCGTGTTCGTGTACGCTCTTGTTCTCGTGGTCGTGGTCGTGGGGCAGGGCAGGGCAGGTACCCTGTGTGTGAGTGATCCGCGTCATGTGAGGGCGCATCGGCTCACCAGCTGCGATCTTCCGTTCCGTCTTCGGATAAGCAAGCGCTGTCCTTGGGGGCGCGATGATTGGGGAGATCAGATCGGTCATCCGATCCAGCCCCCTGATATATATGCGTATGGTTGGTTGGCTGGCGTAAACCAAAGCTGCATGCGCGCTCTGATTCCTCGATCTGCCCCCGTCCCCGTCCCCGTCCCCGTCCGTCCTTGGCCTGTGTCACGTCCGTGTGTCACCTCGCGGGGGCAGCGCAGCGCAGATGCATCCACACCAAATCTTCCATGGGATCGTCGCCCTTTATGGCCCCGTTTGTCGTGTTTCTCCTCCTCCAACGCACCATATCGCATCAGTGCCTGCGCGTCGCCCAGCATAGGCCAGTAGCCCGCAGCCGCTGGGCCCCCGTGTACAGTAGTACGTATTGAACAGGGGAGGAAGGAAGAAGAGCGGTTGCCATGCCATGCCATGCCACGCGCGGAACTCATGGAACACGTAAGGAGAGGCCACCCTGCGTACGTTACATCTGTCAGCGCTCAGTGTCCTCGATCGGCTCCTGTTGCACAGTTGCAGGATGGGACGAGGGCAGTGGCCCTCGCGCCGCCGCCGCCCGGATCGAGCGCGCGCGTGCGAGACACACGTACCCCGCCCCGCATCCCCCCCTAGGCCTACCCCTGGTTTATAGTGGCCGTGTCAAGGGCCGCGCACGGAAAAAGCGTTCGGTTCGTGATGAAAGCTGGCCGTCGCCAAACTTTGCCAATCACAAGTCGCCATCACATCCCAATAATACTGACACAACACAACACAGACCCGGTCCTCAGCTCCTGACCGCTGCGCTGAGCACGCCAACTGATGAGCATCTGGTTTTCTGCCAGAACTGGTGGTACAGAGAATGCAATACGCGTCAACCACCGGCGCTGATTGATGTGACGAGGGGCACTACACTACCACCGGCGCTCCCCAACCCCGTCGGAATCAGTAATCACGGGCTCGCCCACCTCGTGGTCACCTCCCAGACTCAGTCCCAGCGAGGAAGTGGGAAAAACACGGCGGCGGCCAGTCGGGCACCGCACGAACGCAAAAGCGCGTGCCGCCGACTTCCTCGCATCGCCTGTCGCCGGTGGGGGACCAACGGCCACGGTGGCTCCACGTCATCACCAGCGACCAAACGGTGGCTCCACAGGGGGCACGCGACGAGATCGATCAGGCCCAGCACCAAGTTGCCCTGACCGGAACCCGCGCAACTCCGGCGCCAAAGGACGGCGAGGGCGACCCGGAATCACGAAGCGTCCGCGGATCTCTGCCGCTAGATAGATTCTCTTTCTCTGCGTGTATCCCGGTCACGGCCACGGGCCACCAGTCGTACGACGTACGTGCTCTGAAGTAGCATGTCCTATATATGAGCTGTGTGGTCCATGTGGTACCAAAAACGCTTTGTTTTAGCAAACCGCACGCTGAAGCTCAAGAACCAACTTGCAATGGCATCAGATCAGTGTGGCGTGTGTGGAAAGTGAAAAGAGAAACGAGCGTACTTGTACGATGCATGCTTCGATCCAGTGCTAGAGCAACACCGAATCCAAACTCTACGATCAGTACGGCAAAACTCGTCTTAGCTACGTACGGTTTTCACATCGAAAACTAGCTCTAAGTCTTTTATCAAAGCTTGGCTACACAAAGACTACAAACAGGTATACCTTATAACTATGAAATGTTCATCCGCCGAGACTTATATATACCATGTTTAGATTAACTAGAAAAAGGGCCAGTTTAAATTCGTTATTAATACTAAAATTAGCTAGCTTTTCTCTCAAAAGATAGCTAAAACTTTTCTAAAACCTACTCTTTGAATTATCACGTGGAGAGTCGTTTGCGTAAAAATCGGTTTCTCAATCATTCTACTTTCTAATATCTTTTCTGTATCTTGTGTGCATTCTAGCCCGTCATTCTTATATTTGTTTTTTTTTATCTTTGGCTAGCGAGAAATCAAGAATAGGAGAGGGCTAAATTTCGATTACCAAATAAAGTAACCGTTTGTAGTTTTTTTTTGATCGAAATCTCCATTCTTTCCTAGAAGAACAGAAACAATATGCCAAGTCTCTTTGGAGTTACTATAATAGCTGCATTTAGCATGAGGTTGGTTGAATTTACCTACTAATAGATGATTAGGTAGCGAGTCCAAGGTGTATATAAAATAGTACAATATTTATTATCAGCTACAAGCCTGCTAATGAAACTAATAGTTAGCAGCACTCAACAAATAATTACCAAATTTATCAGAAGGCCCATTTGCATTGACTAGTACCAATTTTAGCTAGTACGAAAAAAGTGTTGTTTAGTTGGATAATGAGTTGAAGATGTATATAAATTATTAGCATTAAAGATTAATAAAAAAACACCTTGCATTGTTTCAGCAACTAACCTTGAAGCAAGTTTGGATCTATTAGCTAATTATTAATATGTCCATTTGATCTATCATCTGATTTTAAGGGCTAACAGATTTAAAAAATAGTTGTTCTAAATAGGGTCATAGTTTTGTGAGGCTAACAAAAGTTTTATGTTGTTCGTCAATTTCATTACAAATTGAACAATGACAATTAAAGGTTAGGTTTCATTATTGTTGATCAGTTTTTGCAGATACATAAAACTATTTATGGAGGCAGGCAACATGTCCACCTCAGATCCTTCACCTCTGTTAATAACAATTTCCGAAGGCCAACACTATGCAAGTCTTTAAAAATAAAACACACAAAATAAAAAACCATTTGCGAGCCCAAGCCTACTAGTGCCATCGCGGATGAACCCATCGGATCCACTGCTACCCTCACCGATTACATTAACAACATCGCTTGATTCATTATCGTCGGTGCCCTCCATGAACAACCACCACGCGGAGGATCCCACTGCCATCTTCACCCTCTAGGATCCCACATAGCTACCACAAGGGAGGCCATGGTCCATGGCGAGGATACTGTCGCACTATCGCTTGGAAGGAGTTGGGAGGCTGCCATATCGTTGTCTTCATGTCGACATAAGAAACCTTAGAGCGCCACCGTGATGATGATTTCTAGAGGGAGAGATAATAAGGGATGCAAGTTACTATAGGGGAAACCCAAAAAGGTTTGATGGACCATGATTTCTATGGATCTGGCTAGTCCTAGACCTATTAACAGAGACACACTTCTTAAGAGGTTCTTATGTGTTCTATTTTTATAGACAAACATTTTAAGAGGCATGTTTTTTAATTCGATTCAACAATATGACATCTTTTTGGTGCCTTCGTAAAAAATGATCGACTCCTTAAATCATCTGATATTTTGGCAAACATAATTCTCTCCTATAATTTAATTCTGTAAGATAGGCATCTTTGTGCCTATATCAGAAAATAAAATAGGTCATCTCATAAAATGATTTTTGGTAGTGTTTGACAATAACTTCACATTGCAACCTTGTACCAAAAACTATACTCCCTCCGTCCCAAAATAGTATTCATTTAGTTCTTGATTTTTATGTCTATATACAATTGACGATGATGAATATAGACACTTATGTAGAACAAATACACTAAGTATTATATGAATCCACTAAAAAGTCAAAGTGAATTTTATTTTGAGACAAAGAGAGTACTTGTGCATTGAATTTAGTTTGTTGTCAGGTAGAAATGTAAGTTGGATTATCTATAATTTTATAAATAGGTTTAATTTTATATGTTTTCTACACAACCTAAAAAAATTAAGTATGCTTACATGTTCACATCATCACTGTTCTCAATAGAAGCATGGCCACTTGCCTATAATATTTGACCATCATTTAGTTTACTAAAGTTTTGGCTTGTCCTAGAAGCAGATTGATCAATCAACTGAACAAATGTGCAACATCACACAGGATACATATCAACAACAGCACCATTACAGAGACCTTCGGCGTGAGGACCAAAATCATGATGACCTTCGGTACAAAGATTTCAACCATGATGATTTTCTCTATGATGATGCCTCCCCCTTGGTCGTAGAACTGCATGCAATGTCTTGGCCACCTTCGTACAAACCACCTCAAGTGCCAATATACGATGGCCATTCTGACCTAAAATAATTCCTGATGAGCTATGAAGCCACAATATCTTTGTACGGCGGCAACACAACAATGATGGTCAAATCCTTTGTCATGGCGGTCAGGAGCGTCACCCATACATGGTATTCTTCCCTTTGGCTAGGTACAATGACCTCATGACAGGAGCGTCGTCCAGACATGATATTCTTCCCTTTGGCTAGGCACAAGGTGTTTTCCGCCTTCAACTCAAAAGGCACAAAGTGTTAGTTTCACGCTTTATAAAGAAATAACATAGCAATACACACCAAGCCTGTATATTACATGAATGTTTACACATAGCACAAATGCACTCCGCAAGTTCTTAATACAAATGTTTGTCAATTGTCTCTTAGGACTCTTTCAGCAATGTCATTAAGTACTTCATCAACAACTTCATCTATTGTCCTATGAACTACTTCAAGTTCAGCCAAGATATCCTGTAGCTTGGGGTCATTCTCCGGGATGTACGGTTTGAGCAGTGGCGAGAGGGTAGCTATGAAGAAACATTTATGTCATAAAAGTACAAACGGTTACCCGAAGCTTCAATAAGTAAGTAAACGAAATACCTTCAAGTTCTTTCAATCTTGAAGCTTCTCTAGCTTTTCTAGCCACCTTGGTAGCTCTATGAACCTACAACACAAGTGAAAGGGAAATAGGGTCAAACCTTTTCCTATATGAATTTTGGTGGTTGAATTGCCCAACACAAATAATTGGACTAACTAGTTTGCTCTAGAATATATGTTCTACAGGTGCCAAAGGTTCACAACAAACCAATACAAGGATAAAAGAAAGGGTTCAAAACAAAGAAGCAAAGTTAACCCAAAGGCAGCCCTAGTCTGGCGCACCAGACTGTCCGGTGTGCCACCGGATAGTGTCTGGTGCACCAGGGAGGACCAACTCAAACTTGTCAGCTTCGGGAATTCGGGGAGCCGCTCCGCTATAATTCACCGGACTGTTCGGTGTGCCAGCGAAGCAACAGCTACTTCACGCCAACGGTCGTCTGCAAAGGAACAATGAAAGTGAACAGTGTGCGCCTGCGCGCGCAGAAGTCAGAGCAGGCGCCAGAAGGCGCACCGGACAGTGAACATGACCTGTCCGGTGCACCACCGGACTGTCCGGTGGCCCCACATGTCAGAACTCCAATGGTCGAACCCTAACGGTTGGGTGACGTGGCTGGCGCACCGGACAGTGTCTGGTGCCGCACCGGACTGTCCGGTGCGTCATACGACAGCAGCCATCCCCAATGGCCACTTTGGTGGTTGGGGCTATAAATACCCCCAACCACCAACACTTCAAGGCATCCAAGTTTTTAGCTATTGCATTCAATACAAGAGCTCTAGACTTCACTCCAAGACACAAACAAAGAGATCAAATCCTCTCCCAAGTCCAAAGATCATTCCAATCAAATAGTGACTAGTGAGAGAGTGATATTTGTGTTCTTTTGAGTTCTTCCGCTTGGATTGCTTTCTTCCTTCCTCATTTCTTGTTCTCAAGTGTTTTGTAACCAAGGCAAGAGACACCAAGTGTGTGGTGGTCCTTGCGGGGTCTAAGTGACCCGTGAGATAAGGAGAAAGCTCACTCGGCTAAGTGAGCGTCTGAGAGAGGGAAAGGGTTGAAAGAGACCCGGTCTTTGTGACCACCTCAACGGGGAGTAGGTTTGCAAGAACCGAACCTCGGTAAAACAAATCACCGCGTCTCACTCTTCATTTGCTTGTGATTTGTTTTTGCCCTCTCTTTTGGACTCGATTATATTTCTAACGCTAACCCTGGCTTGTAGTTGTGCTTAAAGTTTGTAAATTTCAGATTCCGCCTATTCACCCCCCTCTAGGCAACTTTCAATTGGTATCAGAGCCTGGTACTTCATTAGAGCTTAACCGCTCGAAGTGATGTCGGGGGATCACGCCAAGAAGGAGGTCATGACTGAGAGCACCTAGAGGGGGGATGAATAGGTGATCCTGTAAAATTCAATAACTAATAGCCACAAAACTTGGTTAAGTGTTAGAATGATAAAACCAAGTGGCTATAGAGCGAGCTCTTGCGAATCACAATAATCACACAGAAAAGCAATCACAAGAGACACGCGAGTTATCCTATGGTTCGGCAAGTATAACACTTGCCTACCTCCACGTTGTGGTGTCCCAATGGACGAGGGTTGCACTCAACCCCTTTCAAGTGATCCAATGATCAACTTGAATACCACGGTGTTCTTCTTCCTTATACTTTTTCCCGTTTGCGAGAAATCTCCACAACTTGGAGTCTCTCGCCCTTACAACAAAGATCAAAGCGAAAGCACTAGAGTAAGGGAGGGAAGCAACACACACAAATCCACAGCAATACGCACACACACAAGCCAAGACTTGAGCTCAAATGAAACGCAACAAGTTCACCACTAGAACGGAGCTCAAATCACTAACAAAGTCAATCAAGTGCGCGGAGACGGAGTGTGGAAGACTTAGAATGCTCAAATTATGCTTAGATGACTCCTCCATGCGCCTAGGGGTCCCTTTTATAGCCCTAAGGCAGCTAGGAGCCGTTGGAGGCAACTTTGGAAGGCAAATCTTGCCTTCTGTCAGGTGGCGCACCGGACAGTCCGGTGCGCCACCGGACAGTCCCTGTAGCTGTCCGGTGCGCGATCTCCTTTCTTTTCTGGCGCATCCGACCGTTGCAGATTTACGGCAGTTGGCGCACTGGACAGTCCGGTGCCCCCTGCCGACCGTTGGCGCGCCCACGCATCGCGCGCGGATTGCGCGACTGACCGTTGGCGCAGTCGACCGTTGGCTCACCGGACAGTCCGGTGCCTCACTGGATGGTCTGGTGAATTATAGTCGTACGTCGTTGAACGTTTCCTGAGAGCGACGACTTTGCCGCGGACGACTCACCGAACAGTCCGGTGCACCACCGGACAGTCCGGTGAATTATAGTCGTACGCCGTCGTCGAGTCCCGAGAGCGAACTGTTCACCGAGACTGGTCCTGGCGCACCGGACAGTGTCTGTTGCACCACCAAACACTGTCCGGTGCAACACCGGATAGTCCGGTGCACCCAGACCGAGCTACAGTTGGATGTACACAGCCAACTCTTTTCCAATCCAATTTCTCCTGTTTCTAGCACTTAGACACAATACATTAGTACTCAAATCAATGTACTAAGTCTAGAAACATACCTTGTAACATGATTTGCACTTCTTGAGTCTTTGGCACAAATTAACACTTAGAGCATATGTGTTGGGCACTTAATCACCAAAACACTTTAGAAATGGCCCAAGGGCACATTTCCCTTTCAATCTCCCCCTTTTTGGTGATTTATGCCAACACATCAGAAAGCAACTAGAAGAAGTGCAACATCAAAGCAATTGAGAACAAGAATTGTTTTTTATTCAAATTTGGCATATTTGGATCATTCTTTGTCACCACTTAGTTTGTTTTTGCAAATCAAATTCAATTTCCTATCTCTAAGTCAAGCACACTTGTTGAGTCACAAAGAGAGGTATTCTAAGAAAAATTGATCAAAGATCCAAAAACTCCCCCTTTTTCCCATAATCAAACGTTCTCCCCAACTTTTGATAATAAGAGACAATAAGAGTATTTTGACAAATCAAAAAGTTCTAACTCTACTCTTTTCGAAATTTCACAAGTGGTAGTTGATCCATTTGCTTTGGCCTTAATTTATCCCCCTTTGGCATTAAGCACCGAAACAGGATCATTCTTGGCCCTTTAACCCCATTGCCTCACCAAAATTGTCAATTAAGAGCAAAAGGCAATAAGAGCATAGATATGAACTTGGAGTTGTTACCAGAGTGCAGTGGAAGTCTTTGCATGGTCCAAGTTCACCTTTCCCTTTCAATTCACTTTTGAGACTAAATCAAGACCTCAAACACATAGGTTAGTCTCAAAGTGTCAAGTTGTAGCATGCCTCCCCCTAAATTAAGTGCATCACTTGCAAATGGACTTGTGAGGTCCGGGGATCATGTTTACAACTTGAGCACCACAAATGAACAAAAATAGATTGAATGCATAAATTACATGATCAAAGGCATAAAACACTTGTATGCTATAGATCAATCCAAGTTATGCGAATCTAAGACATTTAGCTCACTACGCAACATGCAAAACCTTTTCTCATCTAAAGGCTTGGTGAAGATATCGGCTAGCTAGTTTTCGGTGTTAATATGGTACACCTCGATATCCCCCTTTTGTTGGTGGTCTCTCAGGAAGTGATGCCGGATGTCTATGTGCTTAGTGTGGCTGTGTTCAACAGGATTATCCGCCATGCGGATTGCACTCTCATTGTCACATAGGAGTGGGACCTTGCTCAGATTGTAGCCAAAGTCCCGGAGGGTTTGCCTCATCCAAAGTAGTTGCGCGCAACACTGTCCTGCGGCAACATACTCGGCCTCAGCGGTGGATAGGGCAACGGAAGTTTGTTTTTTTGAACTCCAAGACACCAGGGACCTTCCTAGGAATTGACACGTCCCTGATGTACTCTTCCTATCAACCTTGCACCCAGCATAATCGGAGTCTGAATATCCAATCAAGTCAAAGGTAGACCCCTTTGGATATCAGATCCCGAAGCAAGGCGTAGCAACTAAGGGCCTGTTTGGTTCACTACCTCAGTTGCCACACTTTGCCTAACTTTTCTGCCTAAGGTTAGTTATTCAATTTGAACGACTAACCTTAGGCAAAGTGTGGCACATTTAGCCACAAACCAAATGTCACACCCGGTTTTGGAAGGCAAACCGAATGCGAACTATGTACGTGCCAGGATCAGAACTCACGTACACAGCGATTACATAAATGAACATCATCGCACAATGCTCGAATAATAACATAAAAGAGTAAAAACTTATTACATCACAGAGTCATAGACATCCACATAGTCATCAACTTAACAGATAAATCAAAGTGCTAGCGAAACGCAGTAAAGATAAGGCCTTCACAGGCAGCTGACTGGGGGTTGCCGCCAACCCACACCTAGAATTCATCGTAGTCTTGAAACTCCTGGAAGTCTCCTTCCACGGCTTCACCTTCTCCTGAGCAGTGGTTACAATGCGGACAACCTGGTGTTTTGTGGTAAAGCAAGGATGAGTACACATCAACGTACTCAGCAAATGTCCCGTTTGGCTGAAGTGGACTAGCTTTATGTGGGGTTAGGCTCAAGCAGTTGCTTTTAATTGGTCAGGTATTTATCATTAGTAGAAGCCAGATTTTATCATTAACCAGCCCATGAACCCTTTCCTCATCGAGGAACAACATCATCATATTCGAACCAAAATCATAACATAATCCTCGTATCTCGAACCATTTGTATCTCTAATCAAAGAGGATCCCAAGGTTGCTCTTAACCGTGAGCACGGCTGATATATCAGTTTCACTACCCTCTGCAGAGGTCGCACACTTTACCCATGAGTCATGATTCCCTTTCTGCCCGGGGAGAGCTAATCCCCATTGACCACTACCTAGGTGGTCCGGCAGGGTATCACTACGTAGCTGTTACAAAGATTCCCTAGAGATCATAGCTGCCCGTTAGGTTTCTCCAGTTTGATAAACACAGTACTCCTCCCCGCAGGAGAGTGACTAACAAAAGCAAAACGAAAGAACCCCGGCACTCAGCCTCGGCAGAGCAAGCACTGTGCCTGGACCCCATTGACGGCACGACGGCGAAGCAACTACACCTCTAGTTCCTCTAATTATTTAGCTAAGGGCGCCCCATTTCACCCTCATGGTTGCACTGTTATCCCGGGTGGTCTCTCAACGAACAGGTCCTTACGGAGAGGTACTCAGGAAACAGCCTGAGCCCCCCTGGAGTATCACAAGATCATCAACATCATCAGGATAACAGTATCATAAATATTCACATCATGTTCATTGATTAAGTTAAAGCAGTAGCAAAATGCTAACCATAATAGCCCATAAGGTCATCAAGGATAAAGTAAAGTGTAAAGCTAGTCAATCCTTAGGTTTCAAGTAAGTAATGCGGGGTAGTAAGTTATAAATGAATAGGACATAATGGGTCAGAGGACACTTGCCTTCACCAAACTGTTGCTCAGGGACTTCCTCTGCAACTTCCTCGGGAAACACAGACTGCTCGTTGTCTACGCAAAGCAATCATTCACACTATGCACTTGGGAAAATAACAGACACAAACAATATACCAAACATATGCAGCAGAGAGGGGTCACAAGTTCATAACAGAAAAGGGATAGGCACTCTAAAGTTCCCTAGGTCTGGGGGTAGAGGGTTACACTAAGTGATTAACTATCTACTAATCAGGTCTAAATTGGTGGTGGGATTAAATAATTATCTGGTTTGAGTTTCTAAACTTAAGTGTTTAAGTCCACAAACTTAAGTAATCCAACTTTTATTAAAGTCTACTTATTTCCAATTATCCTAAATGAGGTTTCAATAGTCTTAGTCCTATCCTAGTGATTAGCTATTAATTAATACATGGAAACAGCAGAGAAACATTGCATAGACAGATAGATAATAATATTATGAGCATTTTGCAATTTGAAGCACCTAATTTGGAGTTCATATGACAAAGTTATGAATTTTACAAGTTTAGGGGTTAAAAATATGCCCTAGGGACCTATTTTGAATTAAATAAAAGGGCTGAGGACTTAACTGCGAGAAACCAGGGACGGCGGGCGCAATTTCCAGAAAACCGGGGGGTTCTTTAAGAAAAAGCGCGGGCGAAGGGGTATCGGGCGCTTACAGCCGTTGGATCTCAGATCGACGGCTAGGATTAGATCCTGCGGGCGGGCGCGCGGGCGCGCGGCGGCGGGAGCGGCTGACAGGCGGGGCCGGGCGAACAGCGCGGGCGCGGGCGACTGGCAAGCGGGACCGGGCGGGCAGAGCGCGCGGGCGGACTGACGGGCGGGGCCGGGCTGACAGCGCGGGCGAGCGGGCGAGCTGACAAGTGGGGCCTAGCGGGCAGAGAGACGGGGTGAGGGGGCAGTGGGCCTGGGCCGCTGGATCTCCGGCGGACGGCCAGGATTGGGTTTGGCCTGATTAAAACGAGGCCGCCCGATCTGGGATGGACGGTGGGGATCGGGTGGCCGGCCTGGGCTTCCCCTACGGCTAGCTGGGGCGGCGGCGCCCGTCCCCGCGGCGGAGGGCTCGCCGGAGACGAGGGGCGCGGGCGACTGGCGGGGCTTTGGGGCAATCCGAGCGGTCAGGGAGGTCGGGAAGGGCACGGGGACTCCATTGGTGGGGTCTGGGTCGGGGCAGAGGCACCGGAGGGGGGCGATTCACGGCGGGGCGGCTCGGCGGCGGGGTTTCTCTACTCCGGCGAGCAATCACATGCAACAGAGAGCAAGACAAAGGGCAATAGGGGCGGGAGAGGTCCGTTACCTCAAGGCGGGCTCCGGGGACTCCTCGGCGGCGACGGGGACGCGACGGAGACTCGGGCCGACGGTGGCGGCTGCACGGCGGACGACGGGTGAGCGCGGGCAGAGAGAAATAGGGAGGGGGAGAGGGAATTGGGGCGCGTTCCGGGTTGCGGACGCCAGAGCGGAGCTCACCGGGGCTACGGGCGCGGCGGAGCTCCACCGGCGACGAGGAACCGAGCTCGGGACGGCGGGGGTTATGGCGGCGGTGCTCTGCGTGCGCGCAGCGAGGGGGAGAGAGGGTCTACTGGGCGCAAATGGGGGGAGGGGGTGAGGGCGAGTGGGGTTCGGGGCTCAAGTGGCCAGGGGCGAGGTGGGGCGAGTCCCACGCGCGACGTGGGCGCGGAGATCGCGGGCGCGAGCAGCTCGGGCGGCGGTTACGCGAGGAAGACGGGGCTGACACCCCGGGCCCGCGAGCAGAGAGAGAGCGAGGGAGCGAGCGCGCACGGGGAAAGCGGGCGCCGACAGGTGGGACCGGCTGCGCAGAGAGAGAGGGGGAGGGTGCGCGGAGGGCGGGAGCGCCGACAGGTGGGGCCCGCTGCGCAGAGAGAGGAGGGGAGGGAGGCGCGCGCGCGGGAGAGATGGGCCGGCTGGGCCGAAAGGCCGGGGGGCGGCTGGGTTGGGCTGCTTTCCTCTTTTCTTTTTATTTTGCAATTTCCTTTCCCTTTTCTTTTTATTTTCTCCATTTGATTCAAATTCAAATGTGCCACAAATTCAAATTAGACCTTTTGAGAATTATGCACCAAACAAAAGTGAAATCTAGGGTTCAACATGATGCAACAATTCATACTCCCTTAGGGTTTAACATAATAAACTATAATTACAAGCAAAATAAGCACTTGGCTCCTATAGAAATGAGAGAAAAAAAAGAATGAGGAAGGATGAGAAAAGGAAGTAACACCTGAATTTGTGAATATGAGCAAAGAAATTTTATACCCCCAAATTCAGGGTGTTACAAACCTATCCCCCTTAAAAGAATCTCGCCCCCGAGATTCAAGGTTGGTCAGCAAAGAGTTCAGGGTATTTGGCCTTCAGGTCATCTTCTCGTTCCCAGGTTGCTTCTTCCTCCGAATGGTGACCCCATCTGACTTTGCACATTCTGATGGTATTCCTCCGGGTGACTCTGTCTGCAAACTCCAGAATCTGCGTCGGCTTCTCTATGTATGTCAGATCCTCCTGGACTTCCAAACCCTCCACTGGCAACTGTTCTTCTGGTACTCGTAGACACTTCTTCAGTTGCGACACGTGGAACACATTGTGTACTGCCGACAAACTTTCTGGTAGGTCGAGTTGATAAGCCACTTCTCCACGCTTTGCTTGAATCTGATATGGTCCAACGTACCGGGGTGCTAACTTGCCTTTAACTCCGAACCTTCTGACTCCCCTGATAGGTGACACCTTCAGATAGACGTAATCTCCCACTTCGAAACTCAGTTCTCTTCTCCTTCGGTCCGCATAGCTTCGCTGCCTTGATTGTGCTATCTTCAGATTCTCCCGAACCATTTTGATATTCTCTTCGGCTTCACGCAAAATGTCGGGGCCAAACACCTGTCTCTCACCAGGCTGGTCCCAATGCAGTGGAGTCCTACAACTCCGTCCATAGAGTGCCTGAAACGGCGACATCTTCAAGCTGGCTTGGTAACTATTGTTGTAGGAGAATTCTGCATAAGGTAACCTTTTGTCCCATCCTGACTTGTCTTGCAACGCACAGGCTCTCAGCATATCCTCTAGGATCTGATTAGTTCTTTCAGTCTGACCGTCTGTCTGTGGATGATAAGCCGAGCTGAAGTTCAAATGGGTGCCCAAGGCTTCTTGTAGCTGCTGCCAAAAATGAGAGGTGAACTGCGTTCCTCGATCTGACACTATCTTCTTCGGCACACCATGAAAGCAAACTATCCGTGACATGTATAACTCAGCTAACGTTGCTCCGGTATATGTGGTCTTCACAGGTATGAAATGGGCCACCTTTGTTAAGCGGTCCACAACCACCCATATGGAATCATAACCGGCCCGGGTACGAGGTAGGCCAACTATAAAATCCATCCCGATCTCATCCCACTTCCACTGAGGAATCCGCAATGGCTGCAACAATCCGGCGGGCCTTTGATGCTCTGCTTTGGTTCTTTGACAGCTATCACAGATGGCGACATACTCTGCGATCTCTCTTTTCATGCCATACCACCAAAACCTCCTTTTTAAATCCTGATACATCTTCTCACTTCCCGGGTGTATGGAGTAGGCTGTCTCATGAGCTTCCTTTAGGATCAGCTCCCGAATAGGTTTGAGGTCGGGGACACACAATCGGTCCTTGAACCATATTACTCCCTCTTCGTCCTCTCGAAAGTCTTTGCCTCTTCCTTCTAAGATTAGCTGCCGGATCTTGTTGATGCTTTCATCATCCTTCTGCCCTTCTTTGATCTCCCGCTCTAGGGTGGGCTCTAATTCCACTGTTACTCCTTGCGTACTGTTCAGGAAACCGAGACTCAGTCTGTCGAACTCCTTGGCTAACTCATATGGCATCGGGTACGTGGCCAACATATTGACTTGACTCTTCCTGCTCAGAGCATCTGCAACCACATTGGCCTTGCCTGGATGGTAATGTATCTCCAACTCATAGTCTTTGATCAATTCCAACCATCTTCGCTGCCTCATGTTTAACTCTGACTGGGTAAATATGTACTTCAGACTTTTATGATCTGTAGATGTCGCACTTCTGCCCATACAGGTAATGTCTCCAGGTCTTTAAAGCATGAACTACTGCTGCCAACTCCAGATCATGTGTGGGATAATTTTTCTCATGGATCTTCAGCTGTCGAGATGAGTATGCTACAACTCTTCCTTCTTGCATTAGCACACATCCCAATCCGGTGTAAGAAGCATCGCAATACACTGAGAATGGCTTGTGAACATCAGGCAGGACTAACACCGGAGCTGTAGTCAATCTATTTTTCAGTTCTTCAAATGCTTCCTGACACTTTTGGGTCCACTTGAACTCAACTTTCTTCGCTAGTAACGCTGTCATTGGTCTTGCAATCTTTGAGAAGCCTTCGATGAAACGCCGGTAATACCCAGCCATTCCAATGAAACTCTTGATCCCACGAACATCCTTTGGTGCTTTCCAGTTCAGGATATCTGCTACTTTCTTTGGATCCACTGCCAACCCTTCTTGATTTATGATGTGACCCAGAAACAAGACTTCATGAATCCAGAACTCGCATTTGCTGAGCTTGGCATACAGCTGTTGCTCTCGTAGCCTTTGCAATACCATCTTCAAATGCTCCACATGCTCTTCCTCACTTTTGGAATATATGAGAATGTCATCGATGAATACTACCACAAACTTGTCCAGATAATCCATGAACACACTGTTCATCAGGTACATAAAGAAAGCTGGCGCATTGGTCAAACCGAAGGACATAACTGTGAATTCATATAACCCGTACTTGGTGATGAATGCTGTCTTCGGTATATCCGAGGGTCGGATTCTGAGTTGATGGTAGCCTGACCTCAGATCTATCTTCGAGAATACGCTGGCACCTCTGAGCTGGTCGAACAAATCTTCTATCCTTGGCAGGGGGTACTTGTTCTTGACAGTGACTTCATTCAAGGCTCTGTAGTCTATGCACATCCTTTTGGTACCATCTTTCTTCTCTACAAACAACACCGGAGCGGCCCAAGGCGAGGTACTTGGTCTGATGTAACCCTTCTCTAACATCTCATCTATCTGCTTCTTGAGTTCCACCAATTCTGGTCCAGACACTCGGTAGGCCCTTTTGGAAATGGGGGCGGTACCAGGGATAAGCTCTATGGCAAACTCGACCTTTCTCTCGGGTGGCATACCCGTTAGCTCCTCGGGAAATACGTCCGGAAAGTCCGACACTACCTTGATAGTCTCGAGCGGGTTGGGTTCCTTACTATCAACTGAAATCTGGTGACAGACACCCTCCGCTGATTCGGGCATCCTTAGCTCGGCCACTACCTCTTCTCCTGACGGGGACTTTAATGTTACGGTCCTCTTGTCACAGCTAATATTCGCTTCATACCTCATTAACCAATTCATCCCTAAAATGACATCTATCCCAGGGGTGTCTATTACTATTAAGTCACTGGGGAACCCTATCCCCCTTATTTCCACCCTTATATTTGAGCATATTTTATCTGTTTGCACCTTGCCACCAACTGAATTAATCCTCATGGGCGGCATCATTGCCTCTACTGAGATGTTATGCAATTCTACCCAGGTTGCAGTGACAAATGAATGAGTTGCACCAGTATCAAATAGCACTTTTGTGGGATGAGATTCGACTGAAAACATACCTACTGCCACATCTGGTGCATCCTGGATCGCTTCGGCCTCCAAGTGGTTCACCTTTCCACGGTTGTACGCTTGGTTACGATTGCCTGCTACCGGCTGCAGCACACCTTGCCTTGTTGGAGCATTGGGGTTGGTTTGCTGCTGCGCCGCCTTCTTCGGGCACTGCATCGCCCAGTGGCCTTGCTCTCCGCAGTGGAAACATCCTCTGCCTCCTCCTTGTGCTGGGGCTGCCTGGTTGCTCTGGTTTGCTGCTGAGACAGGAAGGCGAGGTGCCTGGTTGTTCTGCTTCTGATACTGATTACCTCCCTGCTGGCTGTTCTGACGATACTGCTGCTGCTGCTGCTGATACTGCCTCTGAAACTGCTGCTGATGCGGACGCTGGTTCTGATTCTGATATCCTTGTGGGTGACCGGGCCTGCCTTGCTGAGATGAACTGCCTGAGAAACGTGGACGGCTGATGCCTCCGGTCTGGGGTCCACTCATCTTGCGCTTCCGATCTTCCATATCCTTACGCTTCTTCTCAGTCATAACTGCCCTATCGATCAGGTGCTGGAAGGTGGGGAAGGTGTGATTCATCAGCTGGTAATGCAGGGGATCCACCAAACCTCTCATGAACCTGTACTGCCTTTTAGCATCAGTGTTGACATCCTCAGGTGCATAACGAGATAGCTGCAGAAACTTGTCTCTGTATTCACTAACAGACAGGGGTCCCTGCTTCAGAGCCAGAAACTCCTCCTTCTTCACGATCATCAGTCCCTCCGGCACATGGTATCTGCGGAAACTCTCACTGAATTCCTCCCAGGTGATGGCCTCGGGGTCAGCATGGGTGGCGAGGTAGGACTCCCACCAGGACTGGGCTGCTCCCCTTAGCTGACGGGGACCATACAGAACCTTCTCCCTGTCGTCACATTGAGCGGTGCGCAGTTCTCTCTCCACTGCGCGCAGCCAGTCTTCTGCATCCATGGGGTCAGCAGAATGGGCGAAGGTAGGAGGGTGCCCTCTCATGAACTCACCACGCTTATCTCGTGGCATCTGGGGCATCTGCACTTGCAATTGGGGTTGAGGTTGCTGTTGAGCCTGCTGCATGGCCGCCAGAGTCTGCCCAATGGCCTGCACTGCCTGAGTCTGCATCAAGAACATCTGTTCCACTGTCATCGGGGGCGGCGGGGGAGGCTGCCTCGGTTGCTCCTCCTGCTGGTCATGCTGCTCTTGCTGAGCACGCCTGTTGCATCGGCGCCTGTTGTCCGACATCTGTGGAAGACATTCATACATCAGCGTTGATCTTACAATCCTCCAGCATAAGAAAAGAGAATACAGAATTCTTCATGACACTGAGTGAACAAAGAGCTTCACTGATCCTCATAATGATTCAACACAGCTTCCCAGATAAGAAAGGAAAGTAAGAGTAAATGGCTTCCCAACTAAACAACTGACTTCATTAATATTATAGCTAGGCCAAACTGCAGGAGAAACCCACAGGTTGGCAACAGTCATTACAAAGATCCAAATCCAGTACGAGTTCATCATAACAAGCATGCAAGCGACTGATAAGCAAACTAAACTAAATGGAAGCAACTGATAAGCAAACTAAACTGACTACCTAAGACTGAGACATCTGACTTAAGAATTATTACAAACTCCGACGCTAACGATCTAAGGATCCAGATCTATCCTGGTCTTACAGACAGGGGAACCATAAGTGTGGTGACCACGCGGCGGCGAGCGGTATGGGTGCTGAGTCCCAACAGGAGCGGGAGAACCACCCTCCTGGTGATGGCGCTCTGCCAGCTCAGCACGCAACTCCGCAATCTCCGTTCGAGCCCTGCTCAGCTCGTCCAGAGAGTGATCCAGCTCAGTGTTAAGCACTGCGACTAGGTTGACTGTGCTGCTCAACCTAGGGTTAGCCTCACCAACAGGTGAGACAACCACACTCTCTGTGCTGCCAGTAGGGCGGCGGGGGTAGTACCGAAGGTTAAGACCGTCGGCCACCCCACCGAACAAAGAACAGTACTGAGAGAGTGCACGCCGTGCTGCATCCTGCATAGCCGCCTCTGCAGTGTCCCTCTCGGAGATGGAATAGTGCTCCGAAACGGCCTCCGCACCCCGGAGGTCATCCTCCGGACGGCGAACTAGGCAGGTGGCCTCCCAGCGGTCCGGGTACCTCCCGCGACTGTGCTGGTAGACCACACAACGATACTCGATCGACCAGGTGTGCCGGTCAAAAGCCTGGCGCAGCAAGGTGTCGAGTGCGTCGTGGAAGTGACAACCGCGAGCGGCGTCACGGGTGATGGGTCGGGCGACCCATCCTTCCGCCTCCTGCGGCTCAGAGGACTCCGTGCTGTGGTCTGAGTCGTCGTCGTCGGGGTCTCCTCCAGAACCTCCTCCAACAGCCGGGGCGTCCCGCGGTGGTGCAAGGGGCGCCTCCAGCTGGGCAACAGAGGAACGGGGCCTCACGGACTCCACCTCATGCTGGGATGAGGAGGAAGAGCCCTGCTGCTCTCCGTGCTGGCGTCGGCGTTCCTGCTCCTCACGCAGGCGGTGGTGCAGCCTCTCCAGGTGACTCGACTGACCGGTCACAGTGCGGTGCAGAGGACGCTCCGCAAGTCGAGACGGCAGGAAAGGAATCACCGACTTACGTGCAGTGTGTCTAAGACGAGCCATCTACAAAAGACACCGTAAGCATAAGAGTAAGAGCAGAACTAATATGACAAGTGAGTAAACCATAGACAGAACAAGATAAAAAAAATTTAACAAGGTATAATATAGTACATATATATGTAGTAAAACATAGGGTTGGTCGAGGTGACCGACTTTTGAAGTAACATCAGAGGTCAAGGTGAGAGGGAAGGTCAATAGTCCTTAATACGACCAGTGCTACTCTAGGTCAGCGGTCCTACAGTCAGCAAGGGCTTTGATACCACTTATGTCACACCCGGTTTTGGAAGGCAAACCGAATGCGAACTATGTACGTGCCAGGATCAGAACTCACGTACACAGCGATTACATAAATGAACATCATCGCACAATGCTCGAATAATAACATAAAAGAGTAAAAACTTATTACATCACAGAGTCATAGACATCCACATAGTCATCAACTTAACAGATAAATCAAAGTGCTAGCGAAACGCAGTAAAGATAAGGCCTTCACAGGCAGCTGACTGGGGGTTGCCGCCAACCCACACCTAGAATTCATCGTAGTCTTGAAACTCCTGGAAGTCTCCTTCCACGGCTTCACCTTCTCCTGAGCAGTGGTTACAATGCGGACAACCTGGTGTTTTGTGGTAAAGCAAGGATGAGTACACATCAACGTACTCAGCAAATGTCCCGTTTGGCTGAAGTGGACTAGCTTTATGTGGGGTTAGGCTCAAGCAGTTGCTTTTAATTGGTCAGGTATTTATCATTAGTAGAAGCCAGATTTTATCATTAACCAGCCCATGAACCCTTTCCTCATCGAGGAACAACATCATCATATTCGAACCAAAATCATAACATAATCCTCGTATCTCGAACCATTTGTATCTCTAATCAAAGAGGATCCCAAGGTTGCTCTTAACCGTGAGCACGGCTGATATATCAGTTTCACTACCCTCTGCAGAGGTCGCACACTTTACCCATGAGTCATGATTCCCTTTCTGCCCGGGGAGAGCTAATCCCCATTGACCACTACCTAGGTGGTCCGGCAGGGTATCACTACGTAGCTGTTACAAAGATTCCCTAGAGATCATAGCTGCCCGTTAGGTTTCTCCAGTTTGATAAACACAGTACTCCTCCCCGCAGGAGAGTGACTAACAAAAGCAAAACGAAAGAACCCCGGCACTCAGCCTCGGCAGAGCAAGCACTGTGCCTGGACCCCATTGACGGCACGACGGCGAAGCAACTACACCTCTAGTTCCTCTAATTATTTAGCTAAGGGCGCCCCATTTCACCCTCATGGTTGCACTGTTATCCCGGGTGGTCTCTCAACGAACAGGTCCTTACGGAGAGGTACTCAGGAAACAGCCTGAGCCCCCCTGGAGTATCACAAGATCATCAACATCATCAGGATAACAGTATCATAAATATTCACATCATGTTCATTGATTAAGTTAAAGCAGTAGCAAAATGCTAACCATAATAGCCCATAAGGTCATCAAGGATAAAGTAAAGTGTAAAGCTAGTCAATCCTTAGGTTTCAAGTAAGTAATGCGGGGTAGTAAGTTATAAATGAATAGGACATAATGGGTCAGAGGACACTTGCCTTCACCAAACTGTTGCTCAGGGACTTCCTCTGCAACTTCCTCGGGAAACACAGACTGCTCGTTGTCTACGCAAAGCAATCATTCACACTATGCACTTGGGAAAATAACAGACACAAACAATATACCAAACATATGCAGCAGAGAGGGGTCACAAGTTCATAACAGAAAAGGGATAGGCACTCTAAAGTTCCCTAGGTCTGGGGGTAGAGGGTTACACTAAGTGATTAACTATCTACTAATCAGGTCTAAATTGGTGGTGGGATTAAATAATTATCTGGTTTGAGTTTCTAAACTTAAGTGTTTAAGTCCACAAACTTAAGTAATCCAACTTTTATTAAAGTCTACTTATTTCCAATTATCCTAAATGAGGTTTCAATAGTCTTAGTCCTATCCTAGTGATTAGCTATTAATTAATACATGGAAACAGCAGAGAAACATTGCATAGACAGATAGATAATAATATTATGAGCATTTTGCAATTTGAAGCACCTAATTTGGAGTTCATATGACAAAGTTATGAATTTTACAAGTTTAGGGGTTAAAAATATGCCCTAGGGACCTATTTTGAATTAAATAAAAGGGCTGAGGACTTAACTGCGAGAAACCAGGGACGGCGGGCGCAATTTCCAGAAAACCGGGGGGTTCTTTAAGAAAAAGCGCGGGCGAAGGGGTATCGGGCGCTTACAGCCGTTGGATCTCAGATCGACGGCTAGGATTAGATCCTGCGGGCGGGCGCGCGGGCGCGCGGCGGCGGGAGCGGCTGACAGGCGGGGCCGGGCGAACAGCGCGGGCGCGGGCGACTGGCAAGCGGGACCGGGCGGGCAGAGCGCGCGGGCGGACTGACGGGCGGGGCCGGGCTGACAGCGCGGGCGAGCGGGCGAGCTGACAAGTGGGGCCTAGCGGGCAGAGAGACGGGGTGAGGGGGCAGTGGGCCTGGGCCGCTGGATCTCCGGCGGACGGCCAGGATTGGGTTTGGCCTGATTAAAACGAGGCCGCCCGATCTGGGATGGACGGTGGGGATCGGGTGGCCGGCCTGGGCTTCCCCTACGGCTAGCTGGGGCGGCGGCGCCCGTCCCCGCGGCGGAGGGCTCGCCGGAGACGAGGGGCGCGGGCGACTGGCGGGGCTTTGGGGCAATCCGAGCGGTCAGGGAGGTCGGGAAGGGCACGGGGACTCCATTGGTGGGGTCTGGGTCGGGGCAGAGGCACCGGAGGGGGGCGATTCACGGCGGGGCGGCTCGGCGGCGGGGTTTCTCTACTCCGGCGAGCAATCACATGCAACAGAGAGCAAGACAAAGGGCAATAGGGGCGGGAGAGGTCCGTTACCTCAAGGCGGGCTCCGGGGACTCCTCGGCGGCGACGGGGACGCGACGGAGACTCGGGCCGACGGTGGCGGCTGCACGGCGGACGACGGGTGAGCGCGGGCAGAGAGAAATAGGGAGGGGGAGAGGGAATTGGGGCGCGTTCCGGGTTGCGGACGCCAGAGCGGAGCTCACCGGGGCTACGGGCGCGGCGGAGCTCCACCGGCGACGAGGAACCGAGCTCGGGACGGCGGGGGTTATGGCGGCGGTGCTCTGCGTGCGCGCAGCGAGGGGGAGAGAGGGTCTACTGGGCGCAAATGGGGGGAGGGGGTGAGGGCGAGTGGGGTTCGGGGCTCAAGTGGCCAGGGGCGAGGTGGGGCGAGTCCCACGCGCGACGTGGGCGCGGAGATCGCGGGCGCGAGCAGCTCGGGCGGCGGTTACGCGAGGAAGACGGGGCTGACACCCCGGGCCCGCGAGCAGAGAGAGAGCGAGGGAGCGAGCGCGCACGGGGAAAGCGGGCGCCGACAGGTGGGACCGGCTGCGCAGAGAGAGAGGGGGAGGGTGCGCGGAGGGCGGGAGCGCCGACAGGTGGGGCCCGCTGCGCAGAGAGAGGAGGGGAGGGAGGCGCGCGCGCGGGAGAGATGGGCCGGCTGGGCCGAAAGGCCGGGGGGCGGCTGGGTTGGGCTGCTTTCCTCTTTTCTTTTTATTTTGCAATTTCCTTTCCCTTTTCTTTTTATTTTCTCCATTTGATTCAAATTCAAATGTGCCACAAATTCAAATTAGACCTTTTGAGAATTATGCACCAAACAAAAGTGAAATCTAGGGTTCAACATGATGCAACAATTCATACTCCCTTAGGGTTTAACATAATAAACTATAATTACAAGCAAAATAAGCACTTGGCTCCTATAGAAATGAGAGAAAAAAAAGAATGAGGAAGGATGAGAAAAGGAAGTAACACCTGAATTTGTGAATATGAGCAAAGAAATTTTATACCCCCAAATTCAGGGTGTTACACCAAACATGCCCTAAATATCTAAGAATCCGCTTAACGGCCACAAGGTGACATTCCCTCGGGTCGGATTGATATCTAGCACACATGCAAACGCTAAGCATAATATCCAGTCTACTAGCACATAAGTAAAGCAAGGAACCTATCATAGACCGGTTTGCCTTTTGATCAACGGACTTACCTCCTTTGTTGAGGTCGACATGTCCGTCAGTTCCCATTGGTGTCTTTGCGGGCTTGGCGTCCTTCATCCCGAACCGCTTGAGCAAGTCTTGCGTGTACTTCGTTTGGGAGATGAAGGTGCCGTCCTTGAGTTGCTTCACTTAGAACCCAAGGAAGTAGTTTAACTCGCCCATCATCGACATCTCAAATTTCTGAGTCATCACCCTGCTAAACTCCTCACAAGACTTTTGGTTAGTAGAACCAAATATTATGTCATCGACATAAATTTGGCACACAAATAGGTCACCATCACAAGTCTTAGTGAAAAGAGTTGGATCGGCTTTCCCAACCTTGAAAGCATTTGCAATTAGGAAATCTCTAAGGCATTCATACCATGCTCTTGGGGCTTGTTTAAGTCCATATAGCGCCTTAGAGAGCTTACACACATGGTCGAGGTACCGTTCATCCTCAAAGCCAGGGGTTGCTCTACGTACACCTCCTCCTTGATTGGCCCGTTGAGGAAAGCGCTCTTCACATCCATTTGGAACAACCTGAAGGAATAGTGAGCGACATAGGCTAACAAAATGCGAATAGACTCTAGCCTAGCCACAGGAGCAAAAGTCTCCTCAAAGTCTAAACCTGTGACTTGGGCATAACCTTTTGCCACAAGTCGAGCCTTGTTCCTTGTCACTACCCCATGCTCGTCCTGTTTGTTGCGGAACACCCACTTGGTTCCCACAACGTTTTGCTTGGGACGTGGCACCAGGGTACAAGCTTCATTTTGCTTGAAGTTGTTGAGCTCTTCCTACATGGCCAACACCCAGTCTGGATCTAGCAAGGCCTCTTCTACCCTGAAAGGCTCAATAGAAGAGACAAATGAGTAATGCTCACAAAAACTAGCTAGACGTGAGTGAGTTGTTACTCCCTTATATCACCCAAAATCTGGTCGACGGGATGATTCCTTTGAATCATCATTCGGACTTGAGTTGGTGGGGCCCGTGGTGCTTCTTCTTCCACAACTTGGTCATCTTATGCCCCCCCCCTTGATCACACGCCTCTTCTTGAGGAACCTGTTCGTCATCTTGAGTTGGGGGTGCACCATTGTTGAGGAAGAAGGTTGATCTTGCTCTTGGTGTTCCTGTGGTCGCACATCTCCAATCGCTATGGTGCGAATTGCGTCCGTTGGAACATCATCTTCATCTACATCATCAAGATCAACTTGCTCTCTTGGAGAGCCATTAGTTTCATCAAATACAACGTCGCTAGAGACTTCAACCAAACCCGATGATTTGTTGAAGACTCTATACGCCTTTGTATTTGAGTCATAACCTAGCAAAAACCCTTCTACAGCTTTGGGTGCAAATTTAGAACTTCTACCTTTCTTTACTAGAATATAACATTTACTCCCAAATACACGAAAGTATGACACGTTGGGTTTGTTACCGGTTAGAAGTTCATACGATGTCTTCTTGAGGAGGCGATGAAGGTAGACCCGGTTTATGGCGTGGCAAGCTATGTTCACAGCTTCCGACCAAAACCGCTCTGGCATCTTGAATTCTCCAAGCATCGTCCTCGCCATGTCTATGAGCGTCCTGTTCTTCCTCTCTACCACACCATTTTGCTGTGGTGTGTAGGGAGCGGAGAACTCATGCTTGATTCCTTCCTCCTCAAGAAACTCCTCCACTTGTAAGTTCTTGAATTCGGACCCGTTGTCGCTTCTTATCTTCTTCACCTTGAGCTCAAATTCATTTTGAGCTCTCCTTAGAAAGCGCTTAAGGGTCCCTTGGGTTTCTGATTTATCTTGCAAAAAGAATACCCAAGTGAAGCGGGAAAAATCATCAACAATAACAAGACCATACTTACTTCCCCCGTTGCTGAGGTAGGCGACGGGTCCGAAGAGGTCCATATGAAGTAGCTCCAGAGGTCTTGATGTGGTCATCACATTCTTGCTATGATGAGTACTTCCCACCTGTTTACCTGCTTGACAAGCTGCACAAGGTCTATCTTTTTCAAAAAATACATTGGTTAGACCTAACACATGTTCTCCCTTTAGAAGTTTATGAAGGTTCTTCATCCCAACATGTGCTAGACGGCGATGCCACAGCTAGCCCATGCTAGTCTTAGCAATTAAGTATGCATCTAGATCGGCCTCCTCTTTCGAAAAATCAACTAAGTAGAGTTTGCCGTCTAGTACACCCTTAAAAGCTAGTGAACCATCACTCCTTCTAAAGACAGACACATCTACATTGGTAAATAAACAATTGTAGCCCATATTACATAGTTGACTAACGGACAACAAGTTGTACCCGAGCGATTCAACTAAGAACACATTAGATATGGAATTCTCAGATGAAATAGCTATCTTTCCTAGTCCTTTAACCTTGCCTTGATTCCCATCTCCAAAGATAATCGAATCTTGGGAATCTTTGTTCTTGACGTAGGAGGTGAACATCTTCTTCTCTCCCGTCATGTGGTTTGTGCATCCGCTGTCGATAATCCAGCTTGAGCCCCCGGATGCATAAACCTGCAAGGCAAATTAGGCTTGGGTTTTAGGTACCCAACTCTTGTTGGGTCCTACAAGGTTAGTTACAATAGTCTTTGGGACCCAAATGCAAGTCTTGTCTCCCTTGCATTTGGACCCCATCTTTCTAGCAACCACTTTTTCGTTTTTACATGAAAGTACATATGTAGTGTTGCAAGCATGAAAAACAGTGGTAGATTTATTACACACTTTCCTAGGAGCATGAGACACAAAATTTCTCCTAGGCCTACCATTAACATTAGAACTTGAAGCAACCATGGCATGTGAGTCAAAAGCACTATAACTCCTATTATAATAAGAATTTCTAGAAAAATTTCTATCATGGTACATGAAAGCATGATTCTTTTAACTACTACTAGCCATAGGGGCCTTCCCTTTCTCCTTGTTGGAAATGGGAGCCCTTTGACTTGTTAAGTTCTTGGCTTCCTTTCTAAAGCCAAGTCCATCCTTAATTGAGGGATGTCTACCAATGGTGTAAGCATCCCTAGCAAATTTTAATTTATCAAAGTCATTTTTGCAAGTCTTAAGTTGGGCATTAAGACTTGCCACTTCACCATTATGTTTTGTAATAGAAGTAAGGTGCTCAACACATGCATCAACATCGAAATCCTTACACCTATTACAAATCTCAACATGCTCTACACAAGAACTAGATTTATTAACTACTTCTAGCTTAGCATTTAAATCATCATTAATACTCTTCAAGCTAGACACAGTTTCATGACAAGCGGATAATTCAGAAGAAAGCATTTCATTCCTTTTAACCTCTAAAGCAAGAGATTTTTGCACACTAATAAACTTGTCATGCTCTTCATATAAAATATCTTCTTGCTTCTCTAATAACATATTCTTTTCATTTAAGGCATCAATCAATTCAATGATCTTATCAACTTTAGTTCTATCTAAACCTTTGAATAAACTTGTGTAATCTACTTCATCATCACTAGAGTCATCATCACTTGAAGTAGTATACTTAGAGGTATCCCGAGCGCTTACCTTCTTCTCCTTTGCCATGAGGCAAGTGTGGCGCTCGTTGGGGAAGAGAGACGACTTGTTGAAGGCTGAGGCAGCGAGTCCTTCATCGTCGGAGTCGGACGAAGAGCAATCCAAATCCCACTCTTTGCCAAGGTGCGCCTCACCCTTCGCCTTCTTGTAGGCCTTCTTCTTCTCCCTCTTCCCGTTCTTTTCTTGCTCCTGGTCATTAGCATTATCGGGACAATTTGCTATGAAATGACCAGTCTTACCACATTTAAAACAGGAGCGCTTTCCCTTTGCTTTGCTCTTGTGGGGATGCTCCTTGCGTCCTTTTAGCGCCGTCTTGAAGCACTTGATGATGAGGGTCATTTCATCTTCATTTAGCCCGACAGCTTAAACTTGTGCCACCTTGCTAGGTAGCGCCTCCCTGCTGCTGCTTGTTGCCTTGAGTGCAACGGGTTGGGGCTCATAGATGGGCATTAGGCCATTCAATGCATCATCAACGTATCTTGCTTCCTTGATCATCATACGCCCGCTCACAAACTTTCTGAGTATTTCCTCGTGCGTCATCTTTGTGTACCTAGGATTCTCACGGATTGAGTTCACAAGATGAGGGTCAATGACAGTAAAAGACCTGAGCATAAGTTGAACGACGTCATGGTCCGTCCATCTCGTGCTTCCATAGCTCCTGATCTTGTTGACCAGGGTCTTGAGCCTGTTGTAAGTTTGCGTCGGCTCCCCCCCTGATCATCGCGAACCTTCCCAGCTCGCCTTCCACCAACTCCATTTTGGTGATCATGGTGGCGTCATTCCCCTCATGCGAGATCTTGAGGGTGTCCCATATTTGCTTGGCATTGTCCAAGCCGCTCACCTTGTTGTATTCATCCCTGCACAACGATGCTAACAAAACAGTGGTAGCTTGTGCATTTTTGTGAATTTGTTCATTAATAAAAACAGGGTTGTTCGTACTATCAAATTGCATTCCATTCTCAACTATCTCCCAAATACTAGGATGGAGAGAGAAAAGGTGACTACGCATTTTGTGACTCCAAAAAGCATAGTCCTCTCCATCAAAGTGTGGAGGTTTACCAAGAGGAATAGAAAGCAAATGGGCATTGGAATTATACGGAATACGAGAATAATCAAAAGAAAAGTTTGAGTTAACTAGTTTCTTTTTCTCGTCGTAGTCGTCGTCTCTTGGGGAAGAAAAAGATTCGTCGCTGTCGTAGTAGACGATTTTCCTAATGTGCCTCTTCTTCTTCCTGTCCTTCTTCTTATGACTCGAGCCAGAGTTAGTGGGCTTGTCGTCCCTTAGCTTGTTGAAGATAGACTCCTTCTCCTTATCATTGACCATCATCCCCTTTCCCTTAGGATCCATCTCTTCGGGCGATTAGTCCCTTTCGTGAAGAGAACGGCTCTGATACCAATTGAGAGCACCTAGAGGGGGGTGAATAGGTTAAGTGTTAGAATGATAAAACCAAGTGGCTATAGAGCGAGCTCTTGCGAATCACAATAATCACACAGAAAAGCAATCACAAGAGACATGCGAGTTATCCCGTGATTCGGCAAGTATAACACTTGCCTACCTCCACGTTGTGGTGTCCCAGTGGACGAGGGTTGCACTCAACCCCTTTCAAGTGATCCAATGATCAACTTGAATACCACTGTGTTCTTCTTCCTTATACTTTTTCCCATTTGCGAGGAATCTCCACAACTAGGAGTCTCTCGCCCTTACAACAAAGATCAAAGGGAAAGCACTAGAGTAAGGGAGGGAAGCAACACACACAAATCCACAGCAATACGCACACACACAAGCCAAGACTTGAGCTCAAATGAAACGCAACAAATTCACCACTAGAACAGAGCTCAAATCACTAACAAAGTCAATCAAGTGCGCGGAGACGGAGTGTGGAAGACTTAGAATGCTCAAAGTATGCTTAGATGACTCCTCCATGCGCCTAGGGGTCCCTTTTATAGCACCAAGACAGCTAGGAGCAGTTGGAGGCAACTTTGGAAGGCAAATCTTGCCTTCTATCGGGTGGCGCACCGGACAGTCCAGTGCCCCACCGGACAGTCCCTGTAGCTGTCCGGTGCGCGATCTCCTTCCTTTTCTGGCGCATCCGACCGTTGCAGATTAGTGGCAGTTGGCGCACCAGATATTGTCCGGTGCACACCGGACAGTCCGGTGCCCCCTGCCGACCGTTGGCGCGCCCACGCATCACGCGTGGATTGCGCGGCTGACCTTTGGCGCAGTCGACCGTTGGCTCACCGGACGGTCCGGTGAATTATAGCCGTACGTCGTTGAACGTTTCTCGAGAGCGACGACTTCGCCGCGGATGACTCACCGGACAGTCCGATGCACCACCGAAAAATCCAGTGAATTATAGCCGTACGCCGTCGTCGAGTCCCGAGAGCGAACTGTTCACTGAGACTAGTCCTGACGCACCGGACACTGTCCGGTGCACCACCGGACAGTCCGGTGCACCCAGACCGAGCTGCAGTTGGTTGTACACAGCCAACTCTTTTCTAAACCAATTTCTCCTGTTTCTAGCACTTAAACACAATACATTAGTACTCAAATCAATGTACTAAGTCTAGAAACATACCTTGTAACTTGATTTGCACTTCTTGAGTCTTTGGCACAAATTAACACTTAGAGCATATGTGTTGGGCACTTAATCACTAGGGTTGAAAACGGACAGAAAAAATCTCGTCCCGACCCGTACCGTTTTCTACATTTGACCCGACCGTTTCCATATTTACAGAAAAATATGGAAACGGGACGGAAACGGAAGAGGGCTTATTTCGTCTGTTTTTGCGGGATCCTGTTTTTTCCGGATTGAACCCGTATTTATTCCGTATTTGACAAATATGGAACGAGCCTAATATGCATTAGTATATAAACTAAATCCTCGTGTATTTAGGAGACAAATTGTAGCACAATTGACCATTGTAACCACCGGCTTTTTTCAAATGACAAGTGATCTAAAATCTTAAACAACTGCGGATGTAGCTAAATGTACACATTTAGCAACCAAACAATAATAGAATGTTGCCTCTCTATATCTATTTATTTTATGTTATTATTCTGCCAATCAATCACTAGTTAAACATCAATAACATTTCTATTTGTATTAAATTATGAGTTTTCGTTAGTATTTCCATTTCTGTTCGTTTTCGTAATTCCGTTTATCCCGCTCCCGTTTCCGTTCCCGACTTTTCCGGACCCGATCCCGTTTCCGATGATAAAATACGGATACGGAAACAGGAGAGGGGTTTTTCCACCCGTTTCCGTCCGTTTTCATCCCTATTAATCACCAAAACACTTTAGAAATGGCCCAAGGGCACATTTCCCTTTCAATGATCGGGGAGAAGCCCGCTACAAGTCTCGGGAAGGCTTCATCAAGGGAGTCTGGTTCCAAAGGAAAGGGAGAATCACACTCCCACAACAAGTCGCAACGGAGTGGCGACAAGAAAAAAAAGATGAAAAAGGTGGTCTATTATGAGACCAATTCTTCGTCGCCATCCACCTCCGGCTCCGACGCGCCGTCCGTAACTTCTAAGCGCCATGAGCGCAAGAAGTTCAGTAAGATCCCCCTACGCTACCCTCGCATTTCTAAACGTACTCCATTACTTTCCGTTCCATTAGGCAAACCACCGGTTTTTGACGGTGAAGATTATAACATGTGGAGTGATAAAATGAGGCATCACCTAACCTCACTCCACACTAGTATTTGGGACGTTGTTGAGTTTAGAGTGCAGGTACCATCCGTAGGGGATGAAGATTATGATTTGGACAAGGTTGCCCAAATCCGACACTTCAACTCCCAAGCCACCACTATACTCCTCGCCTCTCTAAGTCGAGAGGAGTATAATAAGGTGCAAGGGTTCAAGAGCGCCAAAGAGATTTGGGACGTGTTCAAGACCGCGAACGAAGGAGACGAGGTGACCAAGATCACCAAGAGGGAAACAATCAAGGGGGAGCTTGGTCGTTTCATGCTCAACCAAGGAGAAGACCCGCAAGCCATGTACAACCGGCCAAAGACCTTGGTAAATCAAGTGCGCAACCTCGGGAGCACCAAGTGGCATGACCATGAAATGGTTAAGGTTATTCTTAGATCACTCGTATTTCTTAACCCTACTCAAGTTCAATTGATTCGAGGTGATCCTAGATATAAATTAATGTCTCCCGAGGAAGTGATAGGAAAATTTGTGAGCTTTGAATTGATGATCAAAGGCTCCAAGAAGATCATCGAGCAAGGCGCCTCCTCCTCCGTACCCGAGGCACAACCAGTTGCATTCAAGGCAACGGAGGAGAAGAAAGAAGACTCTACACCAAGTAGGGTCCCCATCGACGCCTCCAAGCTCGACAATGAGGAAATGACGCTCATCATCAAGAGCTTCCGCCAAATCCTCAAACAAAGGAGGGGGAAAGACTACAAGCCCCACTCCAAGAAAATATGCTACAAGTGTGGTAAGCCCGGTCATTTTATCGCTAAATGTCCTTTATCTAGTGATAGTGACAGGGATAACGATAAGAGGGGGAAGAAGAAGGAGAAGAAGAAGTATTACAAGAAGAAGGGTGGCGATGCCCATGTTTACCGAGAGTGGGACTCCGACGAGAGCTCCACCGACTCCTCCGACGACAAGGACGCCGCCAACATCGCCATCAACAAAGGTCTTCTCTTCCCCAACGTCGGCCACAAGTGCCTCATGGCAAAGGACGGCAAAAAGAAGAAGGTAAAATCAAGATCCTCCACTAAGTATGCAACTTCTAGTGATGAGGATAATTCTAGTGATGATGAGGACAACTTGCTTACTCTTTTTGCCAACCTTAACATGCAACAAAAAGATAAATTAAATGAATTGATCAGTGTTATTCATGAGAAGGATGAACTCTTGGATAGCCAAGAGGACTTCCTTATTAAGGAAAACAAAAAAGCATGTTAAGACTAAAAATGCTTATGCTCGGGAGGTAGAGAAAAATGAAAAAATAACTAGTGAGCTTAGCACTTGCCATGACACTATCTCCAACCTTAGAATTGAGAATGCTAATTTGATTGCTAAGGTTGAGAAGTTAAATATCTGTGATGATTCAATTACCAATCTTAGAAATGATAATGTTAGTTTGATTGCTAAGATTGATAAATTGAATGCCTCTCTTGCTAGCCTTAAGAATGAGAATGAAAAATTAATTGCCAAGGCTAAGGAATTAGATGTTTGCAATGTTTCTATTTTCAATCTTAGAGATGAGAATGCCATTTTACATGCTAAGATTGTTGAATTAAATGATTGCAAACCCTCTACATCTACCGTTGAGCATGTTTTTATTTGCACTAGATGTAGAGATATTAATATTGATGCTATTCATGATCACCTTGCTATGATTAAACAACAAAATGATCATATAGCTAAACTAGATGCTAAAATTGCCGAGCATGAACTAGGGAATGAAAAATTTAAATTTGCTCGTAGTATGCTTTATAATGGGAGACGCCCTGGCATTAAGGATGGCATTGGCTTCCAACAGGGAGACAATGTCAAGCTTAATGCCCCTCCTAAAAGATTGTCTAATTTTGTTAAGTGCAAGGCTCCCATGCCTCAGGATAACGAGGGCTATATTTTATATCCTGCTGGTTATCCTGAGGATAAGATTAGGAGAATTCATGCAAAGAAGACTTATTCTGTTTCTCACCATGCTTTTATTTATAAGAATGAGGCTTCTAGCTCGAGGCGTTCTACACATGTTAAAATGCCTAAAAAGAAATCTCCCATTGTATTAAATGATCATAACATTTCATTTAAGACCTTTCATGCTTCATATGTGCTCACTAACAAATCAGGCAAAATAGTTGCTAAATATGTTGGAGGCAAACACAAGGGATCAAAGACTTGTGTTTGGGTACCCAAGGTGCTTGTTTCTAATGTAAAAGGACCCAAGACCATTCAGGTACCTAAGAACGAGGCCTAAATTTGTTTTGTAGGTTTATGCATCCGGGGGCTCAAGTTGGATCATCGACAACGGGTGCACAAACCTAGGCCTGCTAATGGCAACAAACCCAAACCACACCCAACCCATACCCACATATAGTAACCTTGATATCCTTTCCACACCCACCCAAAAATATAAGAAGTAAATTAAATCCAATCCATCCAATAATTTTATTAACCCCAAACCAAACCGTAAATGGGTGGAAAACCATGGAAAACCCATGGGTACAGACGTACATCTTGCTTAAACACAACAACAACCATGACTGCTGCAGTGTCACTTAGACTCAGATACATCGAGTAGAGGGCTTACTCCGTCCATTATCAGATTTGCTTAACCCTGCTGCCACCAGCATCTACTCTAGATTTTTAAGGTTCCATTAAAGCATCAAGATTCGATTCTGATTCTACATCTGCAACAACACTACTGTTTAGGGTTTCATCCTTTCCAGGGATGAAATATTAAAGAACATGCCCAACAACACTAATTTCTAGGAATTGCTCTTCACATACATCATAGCCATCATCAAAATTCATACAGATTACAACAACGTACAACTACAAGAAATATTTATTTTTTAAAAAAGATCTACAACTACGCCAAGTCGCCAACGACCAACCTCTACTAACTTATGGGTGTATATATATTTGACACATTAATTCTTATACGCACTCTCGTCAGAAACACTCTAGGAAGGGAAGATCAAGAAGTAAAGCTAGGAAATCAGAAAAGAAATATTTGCAAACTGGCCTTATACATGTGCATGTGAAGGCGACGTTGACGAAGATGCCCCCTGTTGTGCAACCTTCGCTGCTCATTCCTGCAAAACAGGCTTTGCAAATTTCAACAACAATTGGTACTAGCTTGATCGCATCCATGAACATGATTCCCCTTTCATATGTAGTAGGTTTTTTTAACCGAAACAGATTTCTTCAGCTCTGATGGCGACCTGTTGTCTGGCACTCCTTCGATCAAGTCGTCTCTAACTCTGAGCTGAAGCTCCAAAGCTGAACCATGCCATGGAAGATCGACCCAGCAATGGGGTCCGGTCCGTCCACACACCGATCACCTGTGTGTCTCCCCAGAGCAAACCCGAGCCAGAATGGATCTAGGAGACCGGCTCTAGGCACCCGTCAACTTCGCTAAACCCTCTTCACATCAGCACCCCGTCCCTGACAAAGATTGATATAGCTAGCACGCAGCCGCAGCCACAAGCTGCCTGAGGGCGAGACGACGACGAACCAGACTGAAGAAGATGGACGGGGGACGATGGGGAGGCACTCGCATCGAGTCGACTGGCGAGAGGCCGAGCGCGGGGTGGGGGCAGTCTATGTGGGACTCCCCGCTCTCAGTGACACGGTCTGTGTCGGATGGGTGAGGACCCATGGGGCCGACGGCCTGCGGAGAACCCATATCCAACCATGGGTATAAACCGTTTCCACCCACAATACGAAATAAACCCACCCAAACCACTTCATAGTTAAATAAAACCCATCACAACCCGTATAAATCAAACCTATTTCTAAAACCCACCCAAAATACCCATTTATAACCAACCCATTTGCAGGCCTACACAAACCACATGACTGAGGAGAAAAAGATGTTCTCCTCCTATGATAAAAACCAAGATCCCCAATGAGCTATCACATTCGGGGATGGAAATCAAGGTTTGGTCAAAGGATTGGGTAAAATTGCTATATCGCCTGACCATTCTATTTCTAATGTTTTTCTTGTAGATTCTTTAGATTACAATTTGCTTTCTGTTTCTCAATTATGTAAAATGGGCTACAACTGTCTTTTTACGGATATAGGTGTTACTGTCTTTAGAAGAAGTGATGATTCAATAGCTTTTAAGGGAGTGTTAGAGGGTCAGCTATACTTAGTTGATTTCAATAGAGCTGAACTCGACACTTGCTTAATTGCTAAGACTAACATGGGTTGGCTCTGGCATCGTTGACTAGCCCACGTTGGGATGAAGAATCTTCATAAGCTTCTAAAGGGAGAACACATTTTGGGACTAACAAATGTTCAGTTTGAGAAAGACGGGATTTGTAGCTGAAAGGGAATTAGGCTTACACCTAGTCCCTAATTATTTTTGGTGGTTGAATTGCCCAACACAAATAATTGGACTAACTAGTTTGCTCTAGTGTATAAGTTATACAGGTGCCAAAGGTTCACACTTAGCCAATAAAAAGACCAAATATTGGGTTCGACAGAAGAGCACAGGGCCAACCGAAGGCACCTCTGGTCTGGCGCACCGGACTGTCCGGTGTGCCACCGGACATGTCCGGTGCATCAGAGGACTCCAACTCAAACTCGCTACCTTCGGGAATTTCCAGAGGCAACTCCGCTATAATTCACCGGACTGACCGGTGTACACCGGACAGTGTCCGGTGCTCCAAGGACGCGTGGCCTCAGGAACTCGCCAGTCTCGGGATCGCGCAGCAGCCGCTTCGCTATAATTCACCGGACATGTCCGGTGTGCACCGGACTGTCCGGTGCAGCCTCCGGGCAACGGCTACTTCGCGCCAACGGTCACCTGCAGGAGCATTTAATGCGCGTCAGTCGCGCGCAGTCGTCAGGCACGCGGAAGCAGGTGCACCGGACATCGAACAGTACATGTCCGGTGTGCACCGGACATCCCGGCGGGCCCAGAAGATAGAGCTCCAACGGTCGAATTCCCAACGGCCTGGTGACGTGGCTGTCGCACCGGACATGTCCGGTGAACCATACGACAGAAAGCCTTCACCAACGGCTAGTTTTTGGTTGGTGGCTATAAATACCACCCCAACCGGCCACTTCAAAGTGTGGGAGCCCAAGCAACATTCCAAGTCATCTAGTTGACATACTCAAGCCCTCCCAACCACATATATTCATTGATCCATCCTATACACAAGATTTAGACCACTACAACCAACACAAGTGCCACAAAAGAGAGAGCAAGCAAAAGAGAGCTACTCATTTGAGTTTAGCACTAGTGCCTTGTGAGATTCATCGAGAGATAGTGTGTGCTTCATCTTTGTGTTCATTTGCGCGTGGAGTTTTGACTCCCATTCGAACTTCCTCCAAAGTTTTGGAGGCTTGTAAAAGCTAGCAAGAGACACCAAAGATTGTGGTGGTCCTTGTGGGATCGAGAGTGATCCTTGAGAAAAAGAAGAGCTCACCGATCCTTGTGTGATCGGGGGAGAGAGGGAAAGGGTTGAAAAAGACCCGTCCTTAAGTGGACTCCTCAACGGGGACTAGGCCTTCGAGGGCCGAACCTCGGTAAAACAAATCACCCGTGTCCATTGTGTTTATTGCTTGTGATTTGTTTGCTTTCCCTCGCTCTAAGTTTTCTTGCACCTCTATTTGCTAATAACATTTGGTGTTGCTTCAAGTCAAATTCCCATTTAGTGAAGCAACACGTTACAAGAAACAACTTGACCTAGTGCTCTTCTCATCTAAGGCTTCTTGCTTTGTTATTCTATAACTTATCAATTGTATTGATTTATCACTTCCGCATTATTTAGCAATACTCCTTTCAAGCAAGATCTTAGTTTGTATACTCCTATATTTGTATATCTTGTTCTAGCCACTAATCAAAGGATCTAGTTGGGGGATAAAGTTTTAATTTTCAGGTTTCGCCTATTCACCCCCCTCTAGGCGACTTTCAATTGGTATCAAAGCTAGGCACTTCATCTTGAGTCTAACAACTCGAAGTGATGGCTCGTAGAAGATCCCAAAAGAACAAGAAGACCCAGGAGAACAAGGAGGTAACTCTTGAGATATTACTTTCCGATTGTTCTAATTATGATTCATGGTCTACTAGAGTGATAAATGCTTTTAGAGCGGTAGACCCACAATTAGAACAAATTTTAGACAAGCGTATTATTCCTCCTAACTATGCTAGGGAAAATGCCTCCGAAGAAGATTTAAGATGTATACGCTTAAACTATCTAGCTTATGACATCTTAAGTAAATCCCTTAGCAAAGAAGATTATCATGCCTTCATAATAAAATATGACAAACCCATTTGTGATATGCATGATATTTGGACTAGAATTAAAAGCAAATTTAATAAGTCCAAACATGATAGTTCATTTTGTGCTTCTACTTCCTTTGGTATTTGTGATACTAACCCTTGCAAGGAAGAAGAAGAAAATGAACGGTGGAGACCAAACGATGAATCCACCTCTCCAAAAGGTTTGTCTTCCCATTTCGATTCCCACATGTGTTGTGTGGCTAATGAAAATGATAGTGGAAGCACAAATGAAGATGAGGAGGAAGAAAGAAGCTTTGTGCAACTCTACGCTCGCCTAAGTCAAGAAGATAAGGCGGTCATGCTTAAACTTCTAGAAAGAGCAAGAGAGCAAAGCGAAGCTCGTCAAAGGATAGAAGATATTCTCTCCATGAAAATGCTACACTTTGACGAGTTGACTAAAGAACATGAGGAGCTAAAGTGCTCTCATGTTGATTTGGTCCAAAGGTATGAAACTGTTTCAATTGAGCATGATAACGCTTTACATTGTATCGCTCAATTAGTAAATAGGAATACCTTGCTTAAGGACCAAGTAGAAAAGCTAAAAGTTGAAAATCTAGCTTTTCAAGATAAATATGATATGCTCCTATGCTCTCATGAAAATCTTAGAGATGATCATATCATATTAAACATTGCTCATGAGGTTGTGATAGAAAACTTAAAATCCCAACAACCTCACTCATGCACATGTATTCAAATTGATACTATATTACCATGTGCTAATGCTTGTTGTCCATCGACAAGCAAATCTTCCTTTGAGCTAGAATTTGCAGGAACAAACGATGATTCATATCAAAAGCTCAAGGAAGAAAATGAGAGGCTAAAGAAGAGCTTGACACAACTAAAAGGGAAATGCATTGCCCAACCTTCTCAAGATAACCGTGATCACATGATGAAAAAGCTTGAGACGGGAACAACCGAGGCATGCACTACATCCCTTGAAGAAAATGTCAAGGATTTGAGGATTGCCAAGAGGAAGAAACATAAGATGAAATTCAACATCTTCTCCAAAAGCCTCAACCTCGCCTCCACAAAAGGTAACATCCAAGGTAATGATCAAGCCACACTTCGCATTAAGAGGTGTAGTGAATGCTTTGAAGAGGGGCACTTGATTAGGTCATGTCCCTACATTAAAAATGGCTTGATTATTAACAAGGATGATAGACTTTGTTTTAAATGTTCCAAGAAGGGACACTTGCTTAGATCTTGTCCCCATTTAAAACAAAAAGGCATAGGGTTAGAAAAGAAAGTTTTTACTAACCATGTAGCAAGCAACAAACAAGGAAAGAAGAAAACTTCAAAACTTGAAAAACGACTATGCTACACATGCCGAAAGAAGGGACATCAATGCAAGGATTGTCCCATTGGTAACAATTCCACTCCTAGCTTGTCAATTAATTCTCATGTAACTAGGCAACCCAAAATTGCAACTTGTGCTAGAAAGGTAATGAATTTACCTAGTGCTAACACAAAGGACTTTTGGGTTCCTAGATCTTTGTTGACTAACCGTGATGGACCCATCAAGCGATGGGTACCAAAATATGCTTGACAAGCTTTGTAGGAAAAGGAGATGGTATGAAGCCTTTGGGTGCTTGAGAAAGTTAATTCAATTTAACTCAAGCTATCAAATCTTCAATGATCTTTATCCGTGATTGACCCAAGGATATTCTTCAAACTACTACATCTTAAACTCATATCATCTCGAGGAAGTCATTGATGTTGTAGGAAATAAAGAATTATCTCATGCGGAAAAATCATGGCCTACAACATGGAGGAAAGTCAAAGGATGGTAACCTCTATACTTTTAAAGTGCAAGTATTTTATTATGTGTCTTGTGTAGTCACATAAGAAATGTGTAACACTTCAAATGTCTTTAAAATTCATATCATCATTCTTTGAAGAATTTCCTCTCATATGGTAGATTGCATACCCATCATTTCCATCCTATGGCAATCTACATGCTCTAATTTGTTGCAAGTATATCATGGCATGTTCTTCCCCTAATTATCTTGTTATTGCCATGATTCTAGATATAGAGAGATGTTTCATGTTCTTAAAAGAATAAGGTGTCATGTAAGGAATTCAAATCCTTAGGACACTTGTAAAAGGAAAACTCTCTCTATAACTAGAATAGTGAGACTAATGATTTTTATCTAAGTAACCCAAGTAGTCTCACTTGTAGAGAATAAGTTTCTCTTTGGAAGCATGTAATCTAACATAAAAAGAAAAATCAATCCAATGATTTATGTTGATTTGCTCCTTGCCTATATTGGATTTGATTCTTTCACATTTATCGCTTTCCAAATCATGAATTAGATTTATTCCTATAATCTCAAAGGGTTATTTATGCTTGTTTTATGAGTTAAAATTGAGCATAATATCATCTATGGATAATCTAGTCCATGTTATGAAGTTTCCATGCTTTTAGTAATATAGCTTTTTCATTCCCTATCAAAAATGATTACTAAATGGAAACTAGTGCTTGTGTTGCTACTAACATTTCTCTTGAGTTCAATTATGAAAATCTACAAGAAAGAAAGAGCACAAGCCTCATGGGTTGATCTTCACCCAAAGGAAGAAAGGTAAAAAGCAAAGGTATGGGAACTCATCTTCTTAAGTTTGGTTCCCATCTCAATGGGTATTTAATCTATATTATCATATTGTACCCTTGTGAGGAATAGATTCTTTATTGGACCAAAATCAACTAAGTATGCATTCAATATCATTTTCATAAATGCGCTTGTCCATTAGAATCTAATTCATGCCTTTGCTATATCCATTCTCATATTGATGCGCTTCTATGTCATGATAATAAATTCAATATGAAAAAGTAAAATTCCTTTGATTGATCAAAATTGATTAAAAAGGTGCTCATTCCTTTTTTTAATAATGTGCACTAACGTTAAGGAATTTACTTCATGTCTATGTGACTCATGGATGATGAATTATGTTTATTTCCTATCTAAAAGATATCATCCATCACTATATACTCCCTTGTATTACTAACATTCTTCTTGAGTATTTTCAATAAGTTTGAAAGGAAAAAGAAGCCACTGCAAAGGGAGGACTCTCAAATGAAAGAGAAGAACATCAAGAACAACACCACCTACTTATACGAAACAATCAATGGTATGGTTGTGAGTATTCTAAACCCTTTCATATTGAGAATACTAGGCTCAAGTTGTTTATTACAAATTTAATGAGCCTTGATCAAGATGTATAATGCTTCTCTATTTGTCTTTAAAGTAAATGCATATCTTTAGGGGGAGCCTTTTTTCTTGATTATGTTGAGACTATTGCTTTATCTCAGTAATTTCATATAGTCTCTTGCATGAGAATAAGTTTCTCATGAAGTATGCTACTATCTTTAAATTCTTGTCTTTCACTCTAAAGTAGCATATTTGTTGGATTCTCCTACTCTAAGCTTAATTGATAATCTAATGTGTATGTTGTTCTTTTGATCACATCTGTTATTTGTTTGATCATTGAATAACTTCAATCAACAATCATATTTCTTAGTGCCGTATATTCTATCAATCGATATCTCTCTCGATATGCACTAAGTTAAAAGGAGAATTCATGATATATTTATGCATCTTGTGATTCATTTGATATATGCTAACAATAACTTGAAAAGATCACTAGTTGTAGAACTCTCTCTAGTGCAAAATATTTCCATATATTGTCATTAAGAATTGGTCTTAAGCATCTAAGACTAAGGACAAGCACAATGAAGAGAGCGTCCCTATGTAAAGGTACATAAAGGTAAAACTATCTCCTTTCATTTAAACTTGTACCTAAATCTTCCTTTTCTATACTCTTTTTACATATCTTGTTTAAAAGGAAGAGAAAGCATGTCCATGCATCTCCCTGCTTCATATCTAGTTTAACTTCTCAAAAATTCATTCATGCTTTAATGCATCTTTGTTGAAACTAGATGAAGTGATTTAATTGTCAAAGAGCTTAAAGCTTAACCTTGTAATGAGGATAAGCTGCCTTTGTTTCAAAGGTGGATGGTCCTTAAGTCTCTTTGAAATCCTTAAGGGAAGATGCTTAAATTACAACATGCTTTCATAAGTGCATAAATTGTCATGAGCATCACACTTATACTATGACACAATGCACTTCACAATCTGTATGATATAGATATGTTCTCATTAACCTAATTATGTGCAATTGGCATTTAAGGCCAAAATATGTTTTCCTCTCGCACATATTTAGGGGGAGCAATCTATGTTATATAGAACTATGATCATGCTTAATTTAATATATCCTCTTGATCATATCTCTTTTATATGCTATGACTAATGTGTTTTCAAGTGAATTTCAAACCAAGTCATAGGTACATTGAAAGGGAATTGGAGTCTTCGGCGAAGACAAAGCTTCCACTCTACTCTATCGATATTAACCCTTCGCCATCACTCCACAATGTCTCTCCATCTTTGGTATAATCTTCACTCATATGTTTTATTTGCCAAAGGAGAGAAAATAGTTAGGAAAAAGGGCTTATATCTCACTCAAAGTATCCGTTTTTGGCGATTCATGCCAAAGGGGGAGAAAGTATGAGCCCAAAGCAAAAGGACCACACCACCACCTTAATTTTAAAATTGATGATTTTCAATTGATAAAATTTTCAAAATTGGTATCTCTTTGTGTTCTAAAGGGGGAGCAAGTAGTATTTTCAAAATTGATATCTTAAAACCCTCTTGAACACTAAGAGGAGACCTTATTTGAGGGGGAGTTTTGTTTAGTCAAAGGAAAAGCATTTCCAACAAAAGGAGAAAAATTCAAATCTTGAAAATGCTTCTCAAAATCTTATTAATTTACCTTTGACTGTCTTGCAAAAGGACTTTGAAAAGAATTTACAAAAGGATTTGCAAAAACAAAACATGTGGTGCAAATGTGGTCCAATATGTTAAAAATAAAGAAACAATCCATGCATATCTAGTAAGTATTTATATTGGCTCGACTCCAAGCAACCTTTGCACTTACATTATGCAAACTAGTTCAATTATGCACTCTTATATTTGCTTTGGTTTGTGTTGGCATCAATCACCAAAAAGGGGGAGATTGAAAGGGAATTAGGCTTACACCTAGTCCCTAATTATTTTTGGTGGTTGAATTGCCCAACACAAATAATTGGACTAACTAGTTTGCTCTAGTGTATAAGTTATACAGGTGCCAAAGGTTCACACTTAGCCAATAAAAAGACCAAATATTGGGTTCGACAGAAGAGCACAGGGCCAACCGGAGGCACCTCTGGTCTGGCGCACCGGACTGTCCGGTGTGCCACCGGACATGTCCGGTGCACCAGAGGACTCCAACTCAAACTCGCTACCTTCGGGAATTTCCAGAGGCAACTCCGCTATAATTCACCGGACTGACCGGTGTACACCGGACAGTGTCCGGTGCTCCAAGGACGCGCGGCCTCAGGAACTCGCCAGTCTCGGGATCGCGCAGCAGCCGCTTCGCTATAATTCACCGGACATGTCCGGTGTGCACCGGACTGTCCGGTGCAGCCTCCGGGCAACGGCTACTTCGCGCCAACGGTCACCTGCAGGAGCATTTAATGCGCGTCAGTCGCGCGCAGTCGTCAGGCACGCGGAAGCAGGTGCACCGGACATCGAACAGTACATGTCCGGTGTGCACCGGACATCCCGGCGGGCCCAGAAGATAGAGCTCCAACGGTCGAATTCCCAACGGCCTGGTGACGTGGCTGTCGCACCGGACATGTCCGGTGTGCACCGGACTGTCCGGTGAACCATACGACAGAAAGCCTTCACCAACGGCTAGTTTTTGGTTGGTGGCTATAAATACCACCCCAACCGGCCACTTCAAAGTGTGGGAGCCCAAGCAACATTCCAAGTCATCTAGTTGACATACTCAAGCCCTCCCAACCACATATATTCATTGATCCATCCTATACACAAGATTTAGACCACTACAACCAACACAAGTGCCACAAAAGAGAGAGCAAGCAAAAGAGAGCTACTCATTTGAGTTTAGCACTAGTGCCTTGTGAGATTCATCGAGAGATAGTGTGTGCTTCATCTTTGTGTTCATTTGCGCGTGGAGTTTTGACTCCCATTCGAACTTCCTCCAAAGTTTTGGAGGCTTGTAAAAGCTAGCAAGAGACACCAAAGATTGTGGTGGTCCTTGTGGGATCGAGAGTGATCCTTGAGAAAAAGAAGAGCTCACCGATCCTTGTGTGATCGGGGGAGAGAGGGAAAGGGTTGAAAAAGACCCGTCCTTAAGTGGACTCCTCAACGGGGACTAGGCCTTCGAGGGCCGAACCTCGGTAAAACAAATCACCCGTGTCCATTGTGTTTATTGCTTGTGATTTGTTTGCTTTCCCTCGCTCTAAGTTTTCTTGCACCTCTATTTGCTAATATCATTTGGTGTTGCTTCAAGTCAAATTCCCATTTAGTGAAGCAACACGTTACAAGAAACAACTTGACCTAGTGCTCTTCTCATCTAAGGCTTCTTGCTTTGTTATTCTATAACTTATCAATTGTATTGATTTATCACTTCCGCATTATTTAGCAATACTCCTTTCAAGCAAGATCTTAGTTTGTATACTCCTATATTTGTATATCTTGTTCTAGCCACTAATCAAAGGATCTAGTTGGGGGATAAAGTTTTAATTTTCAGGTTTCGCCTATTCACCCCCCCCCCTCTAGGCGACTTTCAGTAGCGCATGCCAAGCAGGAAAGCAAGTTAGTGTTCATCATCCACACAAGAACATCATGACGACTGATAGGCCACTTGAGCTACTCCACATGGATCTATTCGGCCCGATCGCTTACATAAGCATCGGCGGGAGTAAGTACTGTCTAGTTATTGTGGATGATTATTCTCGCTTCACTTGGGTATTCTTTTTGCAGGAAAAATCTCAAACACAAGAGACTTTGAAAGGGTTCTTGAGACAAGCTCAAAATGAGTTCGGCTTAAGGATCAAGAAGATAAGAAGCGACAATGGAACGAAGTTCAAGAACTCTCAAATTGAAGGCTTCCTTCAGGAGGAGGGCATCAAGCATGAGTTCTCTTCTCCCTACACGCCACAACAAAATGGTGTAGTGGAGAGGAAGAATAGAACTCTATTGGACATGGCAAGGACCATGCTTGATGAGTATAAGACTTCGGATCGGTTTTGGGCCGAGGCGGTCAACACGGCTTGCTACGCCATCAACTGGTTATATCTACACCGAATCCTCAAGAAGACATATTATGAACTCCTCACCGGTAAAAAGCCTAATGTTTCATATTTTAGAGTCTTTGGTAGCAAATGCTTTATTCTTGTTAAAAGAGGTAGAAAATCCAAAATTGCTCCTAAGGCTGTAGAAGGCTTTTTACTTGACTCAAACACAAGGGCATATAGAGTCTTTAACAAGTCCACTGGACTACTTGAAGTCTCTTGTGACATTGTGTTTGATGAGACTAACGGCTCTCAAGTAGAGCAAGTTGATCTTGATGAGCTAGATGATGAAGAGGCTCTGTGCATCGCGCTAAGGAACATGTCCATTGGGGATGTGTGTCCTAAGGAATCCGAAGAGCCTCCACAAGCACAAGATCAGCCATCATCTTCCTCCATGCAAGCATCCCCACCAACTCAAGATGAGGATGAGGCTCAAGATGATGAAGGAGAAGATCAAGAAGATACGCCACCTCAAGAGGAGGGCAATGATCAAGGGGGAGATGCCCATAATCAAGACAAGGAAGATGAACAAGATGCAAGGCCGCCACACCAAAGAGTCCACCAAGCAATCCAACGAGATCACCCCGTGAACACCATCCTCGGCGATATTCATAAGGGGGTAACCACTTGATCTCGTGTTGCTCATTTTTGTGAACATTACTCTTTTGTTTCCTCTATTGAGCCACATAGGGTAGAGGAAGCACTTCAAGATTCGGATTGGGTGCTGGCGATGCAAGAGGAGCTCAACAACTTCACGAGGAATGAGGTATGGCATTTAGTTCCACATCCTAACCAAAATGTTGTAGGAACCAAGTGGGTCTTCCGCAACAAGCAAGATGAGCCTGGTGTGGTGACAAGGAACAAAGCCCGACTTGTGGCCAATGGTTATTCACAAGTCGAAGGTTTGGATTTTGGTGAAACCTATGCACCCGTAGCTAGGCTTGAGTCAATTCGTTTATTACTTGCCTATGCTACTTACCATGGCTTTAAGCTTTATCAAATGGACGTGAAGAGTGCCTTTCTCAATGGACCAATCAAGAAAGAGGTCTATGTTGAGCAACCTCCCGACTTTGAAGATAGTGAGTACCCTAACCATGTCTATAAACTCTCTAAGGCGCTTTATGGGCTCAAGTAAGCCCCAAGAGCATGGTATGAATGTCTAAGAGATTTTCTTATCACTAATGGCTTCAAAGTCGGAAAAGCGGATCCTACTCTCTTTACTAAAACAATTGAAAATGGTTTGTTTGTATGCCAAATTTATGTTGATGATATCATATTTGGGTCTACTAACAAATCTATTTGTGAAAAGTTTAGTAGGATCATGATACAAAAATTCGAGATGTCTATGATGGGGGAGTTGAAGTATTTTCTAGGATTCCAAGTCAAGCAACTCCAAGAGGGCACTTTCATCAGCCAAACGAAGTACATTCAAGACATACTCACCAAGTTTGGAATGAAGGATGCCAAGCCCATCAAGACATCCATGGGAACCAATGGGCATCTCGACCTCGACACAGGAGGTAAGTCTGTAGATCAAAAGGTATACTGGTCGATGATAGGATCTTTACTCTATTTATGTGCATCTCGACCGGACATTATGCTCTCCATATGCATGTGTGTAAGGTTCCAAGCCGATCCTAAGGAAGTTCACCTTAGGGCCGTGAAGAGAATCTTGAGATATTTAGTTCATACACCTAAGTTTGGTCTTTGGTACCCTAAGGGATCCTCTTTTGATTTACTAGGATATTCCGATGCTGATTGGGCAGGGTGTAAAATTGATAGGAAGAGCACATCAGGGACTTGTCAGTTTCTAGAGAGATCCCTGGTGTCTTGGGCTTCAAAGAAACAAAACTCAGTAGCTCTTTCTACCGCCGAAGCCGAGTACATTGCCGCAGGCCATTGTTGCGCATAATTGCTTTGGATGAGGCAAACCCTTAGGGACTATGGCTACAAATTTAGCAAAGTCCCTCTCCTATGTGATAATGAGAGTGCAATCCGCATGGCGGATAATCCCGTTGAACACAGTCGCACTAAGCACATAGCCATTCGGTATCACTTTTTGAGAGATCACCAACAAAAGGGGATATCGAGATAGCCTATATTAACACCAAGGATCAATTGGCCGATATCTTTACCAAGCCTTTAGATGAGAAAACCTTTACCAAATTTAGGAATGAGCTAAATATTCTTGATTCTAGGAATTTTGATTGATTCTTTGCACACATAGCTCATTTATATACCTTTGATCATATCTGTTTTATGTCTATGACTAATGTGTTTTCAAGTGTAATCTTATGCTTAGTCATAGAATTGAAAGGGAAATGGAGTATTCGGCAAAGAAGGCGCTTCCACTCAACTCCATTGATATTTGCCAGTATTCCGCGTAGTTCTTCACTTTGGTATAATCTTCACTCATATTTATTTGTTTGCCATTTGGGAAAAAGTAAAAGGGCTTATATTTCACTCACAAGTATCCGTTTTTGGTGATTCATGCCAAAGCGGGAGAAAGTGTGAGCCCAAAGCAAAAGGACCGCACCACCATTGAATTTTAAAAATAAAGTTTTCAAATTGATATCTTATTGTGTTCAAAAGGGGGAGAAAGTTCTAGCATCTTCAAAAACTTGTAAAACCCTCTTGAACACTAAGAGAAGAATTTCATTAATGGGGAGTTTTGTTTAAGTCAAAGGAAAAGCATTTGAAACAGGGGGAGAAAATTTCAAATCTTGAAAATGTTTCTTTCAATCTTATTCATATACCTTTGACTATTTGCAAAAGGTTTTGAAAAGAATTTTACAAAGAATTTGCAAAACAAAACTTGTGGTGCAAGCGTGGTCCAAAATTTTAAATAAGAAGAAAACAATCCATGCATATCTATTGAAATAATTATATTGGTTTCAATTCCAAGCAACCTTTGCACTTACCTTATGCAAACTAGTTCAATTCTGCACTTCTATATTTGCTTTGGTTTGTGTTGGCATCAATCACCAAAAAGGGGGAGATTGAAAGAGAAACAGGGTCAAACCTTTTCCTATATGAATTTTGGTGGTTGAATTGCCCAACACAAATAATTGAACTAACTAGTTTACTCTAGAATATATGTTCTACAGGCGCCAAAGGTTCACAACAAACCAATACAAAGATAAAAGAAAGGGTTCAAAACAAAGGAGCAAAGTTAACCCGAAGGCAGCCCTGATCTAGCGCACCGGACAGTGTCCGGTGTGCCAGGGAGGACCAACTCAAACTTGCCAGCTTCGGGAATTCGGGGAGCCGCTCCGCTATAATTCACCGGACTGTCCGGTGTGCTAGCGAAGCAACGGCTACTTCGCGCCAACGGTCGTCTGCAAAGGAACAGTGAACAGTGCACGCCTGCGCGCGCAGAAGTCAGAGCAGGCGCCAGAAGGCGCACCGGACAGTGAATAGGACCTGTCCGGTGCACCACCGGACTGTCCGGTGGCCCCACATGTCAGAGCTCCAACGGTCGAACCCTAACGTTTGGGTGACGTGGCTGGCGCACCGGACAGTGGCCATACGACAGTAGCCATCCCCAACGGCCACTTTGGTGGTTGGGGCTATAAATACCCCCAACCACCAACACTTCAAGGCATCCAAGTTTTTAGCTGTTGCATTCAATACAAGAGCTCTAGACTTCACTCCAAGACACAAACTAAGAGATCAAATCCTCTCCCAAGTCTAAAGATCATTCCAATCAAATAGTGACTAGTGAGAGAGTGATATTTGTGTTCTTTTGAGTTCTTGCGCTTGGATTGCTTTCTTCCTTCCTCATTTCTTGTTCTCAAGTGTTTTGTAACCAAGGCAAGAGACACCAAGTGTGTGGTGGTCCTTGCGGGGTATAAGTGACCCGTGAGATAAGAAGCTCACTCGGTCTAAGTGACCGTTTGAGAGAGGGAAAGCGTTGAAAGAGATCCGGTCTTTGTGACCACCTCAACGGGGAGTAGGTTTGCAAGAACCGAACCTCGGTAAAACAAATCACTGCGTCTCACTCTTCATTTGCTTGTGATTTGTTTTTGCCCTCTCTTTCGGATTCGATTATATTTATAACGCTAACCCCGGCTTGTAGTTGTGCTTAAAGTTTGTAAATTTCAGATTCCGCCTATTCACCCCCCTCTAGGCGACTTTCAACAAGCATCATATGTGAATATTAAGCTACAAGAACTGAAGCCAGAAATAAAATATTGAAAATAAACCTTTCTCGCATTATCTCTTGCAGCTTCATCTGCCACCTGTCTCTTGAATCAAACGATGAAGATAAAATTTAATCTTACTGTGTTGCCTTGACTTTTAATATCTTTAGGGGATTAAAAATCAAGTGACCAAAAACGGTCAACGAGCTAGACATGACCAATATCTCTTGAATCATGTACCAAAATTACAATCAGATTGTATTATAATATTTTTCCAACAAAACAGGATTTAGGTTAGATATATTTCGTAGGAATTGCTAAACTTCAGGTGTCTAAATTTTAGTTTTCTTGAAGCAATGGTTATTGCGTATGTTTGTATTGAAATTGTAGAATTAATTTGTTTCGGTACGCCAATCTATAATGTTCACTTTCAAGAACAAAAGACTCATTAAATAAAACCACAAAACTTATAAAATATGATTTATGTTGACACAAAGATAATATAAATTTATAATTCTTTATATGGTCAGATAAGGATAAAAAAATAGGTAATAAATTACACATAATAATATACTTACCCTAGTTAATGATATAATAGCGTTGTCTAGAATATACAAAAATGATATTTTAGGGCTTATTTGGGAGCAATTGAAATGAAGAGAATTAAGGGAGCTATAGTCCCCTGTTATTCAAAATTGAATAGCAAGGGATTATAGTCCCCTCAATTCTCTTTATTTCACTTACTCCTAAACAAGCTCTTATTGAGAAAAAAAACTAGCATATGGACCTCACACTCACATCATACGCATAATATTAGGCAAAATATCTCAGGGTAGGAAACCTAAATACCATTTCGTTCTCTTGATTTTGGTGCTGGACAATTCGGTTTGGCCAAGATCTAAACACCTTAATTTTTTGCCACGTTTTAGCAGCCTTTCCCCAACTTGTCACTGCCAAATTTTAGTTTCGCTTGCTCAAGGCACAAACCCCTAGTTTTAATTTGCTAAACTCGTTGCGTAGGATTTTAATGCGATCCATTCATCAATAACGTGAGAACGATGCGCCCATCAATGTGAGGCGGACTTTGATTTGAAGATATTAATGCGAGTTCTGGTTTGAATTTTTAAAGTAACCAATAGGTGTTCGAATTACTTAAGATTTTTCTTTACTATGGCAATATTTACTTTAAGGTACGGTTCTGGTGTAGCTCAAACTCTGAAATTTGAGCAATATTTGGAGTTTGTAGAATAAAATGAAGTGGCTTGGACATATATGCTTTTAGTTTATAAACAAACACAAAGGCACGTTAAAAAAAATTACGGCTAGAGGTGGGCCAGACAAGCCTTAATGGACGAGGACTACTTTCTGTTTTTTATAACTACTGAGATGTTTTTTATTACGTTAAAAATCTGTTTTTAATAACTTCAAACTGTCGATAAACAGTTTCCTACTCCGCAATTAACTAGAGAGCCTGTTGGGACAGCAAGAAAATAATTTTGGTCAAATGCCACAAGATTAAAGTTTCAGGTCAGCTCTCATCCTAGAAACACGTGGCAGGGTAAGTATTGTTCAGATATTCATACCAATTGTATCGATCTGTGTTCAAATAAATTAGGGTAAAAATTAATTTAACTTTTATTTTGAAGTATATAGATTAGGATAGATATATATGTATTAAATAACGCTCGGAAAAAGGTTTACACTCCGAAAACATCTGCCCACATTGGCCTAACGAGATGTGGAAAGTGTCAAAGACAAGACCAACATGCTTTTCTTTGAATATTGACAGTGTAAGACAGTCTTTGTAAGAGCACGGTAAAATGGGCCTCCTATTCTTTATTTAAAGTAAATTTCCTCATATATAGTCTCCAGAATATCTTCTAAATATAGATGGAGAACGAGATAATACTTTGTAGTTTGAAAAGGGATTGTCCAAACAACCTATACGTTGTACAAAACGGTGGTTCCGCTGGTGGTGAGGATCAAGGAGAGAGCCGCCCCATGGGTCTTACTTCTTAGGGCCGCATTTGAAACCAATCATAAAGTTATTAGTCACATTAATAAAATTGCTATGAAAATCTCATCAGATTAATCACACCAAGTTGTTTTTGAGATATTGGAAATGACTCTAATTTTAGTGTCAATTGTATTGACAATCGCGTGTGGTAAAACGATAACAGCACATTCAATTTGGATTTGTTGTCTTTCCCAACCTAAAAGATACACATTGTTAACCTAGATTTCAACCGATAAGGGCAAGTTGTGCGAGTGGTTAATAAGAGGCAAAGCGAACTAATCTTAAGCCCGGATGGCGATTCTAGCTAGTAGAAGCAAATAAGTTGTACAACTATATCGACAAATATCCCCATCCATTCCAATCTATACTACAACCAAAGTAAAAATAGAGCCAATCTACTAGGCATATCGCCCATATACATACCATCCAGATCGAAAAACGCGCATGAACTAGCTTTGATATCATTGATGGAAAATGTGTATGCTACATGCTAATATATCTACCACGTTCAGTTAAGTTAATATACGAGTGTAGGATAATGAATCCTTATCACTAGACACGCAACAGAAGAACATGTTGATGCAGTGGAAATAGTCTAATGTCCTTGCATATAGGGATGGATATCGAACCGGCTCAGCTCGACTCGTTAACTTAACAAGTCAATGAGTCAGCTCGACTCGGCTCGTTGAGCTCACGAGCTAGACCAGAAAAAATATGCATATAATAATCAGTTCTAGTTAATTCCAAACTAATTTAACAATAGAAAATATAATTATATTCATATTTTCATAGACCACATCAATGTAACACCAAATTAGCACACCTCATCACTCATTAATTAACAATTTACACACATATTCATCAGTTTAACCTACTGTTATATTCGCATAGACCAATTTAACACATAAACACAATTCATCAATCATTATTTTGACTCATATGCCATAGACACCACATATATATATAACATGTTCATCAATTGTTACGTAAGTGATATGTATAGCTCATTTAGCTCGCGAGCTGGCTCGTTAACGAACCGAGCTAGGATGTCAGCTCACCTCGTAAAATAATTCAAACGAGCAGAGCCGAGCCGAGCCGAGTCGAGCTGATCACGAATCGAGGGAGCCGATGAGCCATGAGCATTTCATCCAGCCCTACTTGCGTACTAGCAACAACAACACATTCACTCGTCATCTTCAAGTTTGTTGTTGATCAACATAACAGTAACAACATCGTCTCTACAGTATCCACACATGCGTTGGTAAAACGCCACGACCGTCTTGAACGCCCACAACTCTAGAAAGACAGACAACAACAACAACAACTAAGGAGGTGTTTGGTTTGTATGGACTAATTTTGTAGTCCCTCCATTTTATTCCAGTTTAGTTCCTAAATTGTTGGATATTAAAATAGATTTATAGTTTTCGTATTTAGTAATTTAGGGACTAAAATAACATAAAATAAAATGAAAAGACTAAAAATTAGTCCCTAGAAATCAAACACTCTCTAAGATTATTCTCTCAAGCATGCTACCTCCCTCGTGTATATAGACCCTTACTAATGGGTTTTTACTCTATATGTCCATTAACACTGTCATAGATCATAATTGGCTCTGGGACATATATATATTCAACATGAGTATTTTTCTACTCGATCAATCCTTAAACAAATCAATTTATAGAATCTGTTCAAGTTAAATTATTTTAAAATTTAATCAATTTTATAGGAAAACAACAATATATATTATAAAAATATATTCTAAGATATATCTAATAATAGCAAATTTAATATTACAGTTTTTGTTATTTTTTCTTAAAAAACCAGTTAAAAATTACAAGATTTACTCGAAACAGCTCTAGAAATCTAACAAGTTTAAAAAACTGGATAACAGGGAACGCGTGTCATACGAAAGGAAGAGAATACGGCGGCTGGCCGCCGGCAACCCTCCCACTAGCTTAGCTACATCTACTAGACTACTACTAGGAATACGCAGCTGTACGTCGCATCAGTCATCACCAAGAGGATGGACGCTGACCGCGTCAAACCAGGCTCCGAGTGCGAGTGCGTGAACCACGCACCACAGACACATGTCCGGCCCGACGACGTTCGGTCTCAGCCGCTCGCTCGCTCGCTCGCTCCATCCGGACCTCGCCACCATGTCGGCACAGCGTAATCCAAATGCATTTACTTGTTAATCTCAGAATTCATCTGTCATCTCTATCCACATGTACTAATCCATCCAGTACGGCAGCACGTAGACCTACTTGCCGACTTGGTAATTAGTAAACAGGGGTGCTGCTGTGCTGCATAGCCGTAAAAGTTCGGCAAGATTAACAGCCATTGCTGCTGGCATCCATCGATTGGGCCCGTATTAAACCGGCAGTTTTTTTTTTTTACCGTGCGGTGGCACGTATCGCCCCAGTTTGAACTCAACTTTTCAAGACGGCTATTCTGTCACGTTGCCTGCAAGGGGCTTTCTTTTCAATTTTTTTTTTGGGGGGGAGTTGGGGGGTGGGAGACAGAGAGAGGAAGGAATAAATATAAAATAAATCCAGTAAGCATTGCAAGCGCCGCCGCTGCTATATATGCAGCCACAGGTCATCATCTGAGATATTCGGGGAGGTTGCACTTGCACGGTCTGATGCGATAGATAGCCAGACAGACAGACAGACCCTCGCGACGACTCTGCTCTGTTTAATCTGCGTGGCCGACGTTGATGTGCTTCGAGCTGGCGGACCAGCGCGGACCGCAGGGCGGCGGCGGCGGCGGAGCGGGGTGGCCGGCGAAGCGGCGCGCGGGAGGCGTGCAGGACGAGGGCGCGGCCGCGGGGATGGCAATGGCGGCCGCCGGCCCCGGGGAGGTGATGTCTGAGTACTACCAAGCGCAGGAGCTGTCGACGATGGTGTCCGCGCTGACCCACGTCGTGGCCGGCGGGCCGTGGGCCGGGGCCGCTGCGCCGATGGGGAGCGCCCCTGAGCAGCGGCCAATGCACGGCGCCTCCGGCTACTACGCGCACGAGATGGGGAGCTACCGCGGCGCGCCATCGCCGGAGCTCGCAGGTACGCGAGCATTAACCAACCAGCCTGGCCAAACACGTTTACTTCCCACCACAAGCTTTGCGCGCGCGCTCGCTCTTGCCGTGTTTCGCTACTCTACCGCCAGACGTTTGCCCGCTTTCCATTTTTCTGTGCTTCCTTATTACTACCTACTAGATTCTGAAAGCCCGCTTTTGCCTTTTTTTTTTTTTTTGCTTGAGAGACGTGGCACGGTGGCAGTCCTATGCCACACAATACTCGGCTGCTCTTTTCTCGTCTCGTCCTGACAAAAGATACACAGTTCTATACATGCATCCGCAGCAGGAGATGGCGCCATGCCCATGTTTGCGAAACCTCTTCCCGAAAGCAAACAAAACAAAGCACGATGTGCATATGGGGAGGGTTTTAGCATATTCGTTCCCAATCACTTGTCGCCTCCACCTCCGTTGTTCATCGCATTTGCACACCGTATCTCCACCGTGTGCTCAATGCTTTTAGCTTTGGCCTGGTCGTCGTCGAGTCGTAGCCAGAAGAATGCCTTCTTCAGAGCATGTAGCTCATCTCTTTCTAATCAGGAACAACAGGCGCGGGTGGTTATCAACAGTATATAGGAGAAGACAACCAATCAAATCGATACAAGAAGAAATGCATGAATGAGGCACAATTTAGTTGCAAAAGGCACGATGAGCATGGCGTCTCGACCCACCGCAACATGTGCGTGGCACGCAGTATGCGGTACTAGCACAGTACTTGGCTGGTACCAAAACGTTGGACGGAACCGAGTCACATGAAGGAGCAGGGGGGGGGGGGGGGGGGGGGGGGGGGGCACGCGTGCATCCCACGGTCAGCAGTCTCCGCCATGTCTGTTATCTGTAGCGCCCGATGACATCAGAAGCGGGAACGAACCATATCTGCACTGGACTGCACTGCAACCAAACGGCTCGCACAGTTGTATGTACGTACGTACGCCCTTCACCACCCCCCTGACATGATGCCCAACAACAACTTCTTTGCAAATTCATTCACTGCACCCTCCGCAACGCAACAAAAACAAGGGGATACAGGCGTACAGCTAGCGAGACAGCCATCTCCCATGTGGGGGGCCGTTGGCCGTACGCTGCCATCGTTTACGTACGTGCGCGCGTGCTCTGCTTGCGTTACGCGTAGACTTCAAACATGCACGCTCTTCTTCACCCTTTGTTTGTTGTTTGGGGGGGAAAATAAAAAGGTAAAGTAGTTAATTATATATATACCATGTTGCCAATAAAGATACCACACTTCACAGTGGACGTAATAATGAATTTCTTTACTGTTAGGAAACCAGGCGATAGCTGTAAAAGTTCCAGGATCACGCTGTCCTGTCGCGTCGCGTGGCAACCTTTCTTTTTGCTGCCTTTTTTTTTTCACCTTTCTTTCTACTGGTTTCTACTTCGTTCCGCGAATAAAACTCGTCGGCGTCGACAGAGATCGATCGACGCATTCGTTCTACATGTACGCTTGCAAAGTTAGTGATGATCCTGCGTGCTGCGTAGTGCGACGTCGCATTCACATGCAACAAAATATACTCCCTACCCGTCACCAAGTGTTCAAAGCCGATCGCGCTAGTCGCTCGATCGTCTCCGCTTTTGCCTTTTCTTTTTATCTTTTTTCCCTGGCTTTATTACATATACTGATATACACACATCTCAGTCTCTCACCTCGTGTGCGTGCGTGCGGGCGTGCGGGTATATATATATCGCGCAGGGTCGGAGCTGAGTTCGGACACCCAGAGCGCGGGCGCGGCGGCCATGGAGGAGCACCAGTCGGCAGCTGCGCTGTCCAGCCAGGAGGGCCCCGAGACGCCGCGGAGGCGGTACCGCGGGGTGCGCCAGCGGCCGTGGGGCAAGTGGGCCGCCGAGATCCGGGACCCGCACAAGGCGGCGCGCGTCTGGCTCGGCACGTTCGAGACCGCCGAGGCCGCGGCGCGCGCCTACGACGAGGCCGCGCTCCGCTTCCGCGGCAGCCGCGCCAAGCTCAACTTCCCCGAGGACGCGCGCCTCTACCCGGCGTCCACGGCGGGCGCGGCGGCGCCTCTCGCCGCGGCGGCCTCGACCTCCCCACCTGTCTACTCCGGTGGCGTCCAGGGCTCGCCGGACTACATGAGGTACCACCAGATGCTTCTGCAAGCGTCCACCGGCAGCCAGGGCACCCTGCTCCCGTTCTATGGCGGCGGCATGAGCAATCCCTACGGCGGCGGTGCCGCCATGACCGGTTCCTACGGTGGAGCCGGCGGCGGCAACACGAGTGGTTCCTTGGGCTCCTACTACTCGTTCCCGGCCTCCTCTGTTTCTGTCGCCACCGTGCCGTCCTCTACTTCCTCTGCTTCGGGGTACTACTACTCGTCGCCGCACGACTCGCAACACAGCGAGGCGTCCGCGGCGGCGGCGGACTGGAACTGGGAGAGCGCGCTGGCCTGGCCCGACTCGAGCCAGTACCCGCCGCCACCCCACACTCAGTAGCAGCAGCCAGTAGCGGTCTAGCAGACGACTGATCCGACCCTCTCTTCTTCTTTTCTCTGTAACAATAAGTAAGGTGAGTACGGTTGCGCGGAGGGAGACGCGCGGCAACGCAGAGCAAAACAAAGCAGATCAACAAGAGGAAGATGCTTTCGTTTCTTTCGTGTTATGATTGACACCCGAGTGGTCTTTGTTTGTTGATTTTTAGTTTTGGTCGACGATGTGGCTGGCGGCTATATATCCCCATTGTTTCCATTTAATCTTGGCTGCGAATTTAAGAGATGAAAGATCAACCCCGTTCTCCAAGACTCCATCGGTGTATATACTTCTCCGAATTCTTCCTAGGAATTTCTGATTTAGCTAATCTCTCAAAAATAAATATAAATCTGTCACATCATCTAGCCTTTTCGGATCATCACGCAGCCTTCCTCTGCTGCCGAGCGTTCTGTAGCCCTCCGGTGTCCTCGGCCTTTCCGTGTTCGTCTTCCTTCTATAGCCGTTAAGCTGAGCCTGATCTCACACCAAATCCACGCAGGAGGCCGCTTGCCAGGCAAGACTACCGTCGCAGCCACTGTTCCCTGCTGCAGCTAGGTGTGTGTGTGCAACCAATGGACGATAGAAGCTAGTAGCAGTAGTGTAGAACCTCACAGAAATTGGGGCCTGGCAGCTTGTGCAGAGCAGATCAGAGTGAGTATACGCGGCGGAGGGTCATAGGACGTGCACGGCTGCACGCTGAGGCCTGAGGATTGCAGACGCACGAGAACGGGGCTTCGCATGCAGAAGGGGACCACCGGGCGCGCGAAGATTCCTGATGGCCCCAATGGTAGCCATATTTTGGTTCGCTACCTTCACAGGTTGTCACGCTTAAGTTAGACATATTTGATCTAGTTAGACGTGGTTACGGTAGTATATATTTGTCTTTTTATATAGGTTCCACTCGTCAATAATTATTAAAAGTGTGACAAGATTATGTTAGATATGTTATAGTGTGGTAAAAATTATGGCAATTTTAGCACCTTAGTCATACAACCAAACATGTCCTTAGCTTTGCGAAACTATTTTAGCTCTTTCATCGGAGTTGCTCCAACATGTCCAGAGTTTGCTAGCAATGTTCTGGTTAGAGTTTTTTTTTTCTGAAGGAAAATAATCTTCTTCCGATTACAAAATGGACTAGAGGATTTTCTGGGTAGCCGAGGTCGTGGGTTACTAGAGCAGACAAAGACAATACAGCCTAAGAGTTGATCTGTGGATTAGCTGGACTACATTGTGTACGGGGGATTTTGGAGTTTAGTAGCACATGGAGTTTCCAGAGCGTGCAGGTTTTCATTTCCGGGGATTTTTTTTATGTCGTGCTGGCATGCATCATAATAACACAAACGTTGGACCTTAGGGTTGGGTAGTAGCATCAACATGATATATCCTCGTCGAATTTTGATTTCTACATGTATCGGCATCGAAATTGATTACACGGTGCAGACGATCCACACTGATCAAGCCCAAGTACCACGGCGTTGTTTGACGACGGCGATTCTAATTTGAACCGTGATGTTTATGTGGCCCATTGGGCCTCAAATACTACCAGAGAGTTGAAAGATGAGCCGAGCTACTCTGAAAGTCTGAATCTAGTCTATATATTGCTGTTCCTTCTTGTTTTGTTCCCTGCAAGATTATCTTCAGCAAACTTTGTATCACATCTTCTATTTTAAGCTTCACTATATACAGGGTCGTTCCTTACTTTTCGGGGGCTCAGTGCGAAATCCGATATAGAGCCCTCGTACACACACAAATATATATAATTATATATGTAGTATCGAATATTTGACGTATAAAAATTATTATGCATTGTTTTGAAGTTTATAAGATAACAAATGTAAAATATAACCGAAAACATTTACTTGTTATCTGATATCATTAAAAATATCTTCTAACATTTTGTGATACAAAGTCATCGTTTATATCATTGAGATCAATCTTATCCAACAACTTTTTTCGATATATAGAATCGTCAAGCCATTTAACCACTCTTGAGTTATTGTTGACCATAAATAGTTCATAAAAATATTTCAGTTTTAAAACGCTTCTCTCTGCCGATGCAACTATCATGTGTATAGTAAATAATACTCTCTCTATATCAAAATAAAATTTGTTTTGCTTCTTTAGTGGATTCATTATTATATAGTTAATATAAACATAAAAATCAAGAGCTAAAACAAATACTATTTTGAAACAAATGGAGTATTCAATAAGTAATCGAGATATTAGTTTAACAATCTAAACGAGACTAGTCGATAGTGTATCACTCTTTGCTTATTTGTGTCTAGAATAGATAGTTTTAACAGAAAAAAGTGATAGCGTCCAGTGGCTAGGGACCCTCTGTTTTTGGGGCTCGGTGCGGCCGCACTCTCCGCACCCCCTCAGGTACGGCCCTGACTATATATATATATATATCTACAATGCAAAAAAAAAGTGTACATGCACAATCTGATCATGGTCTAAGAGGCAAACCAACAAAGAACCTCGAATCCGGCCCATATTTCCTTTTATGTATAGCCCAAGGGTACTATGCACACTAGGTAGTAGGCCTGGGCACTCGCCTAGTTTGGTGAAACCGGCTCGATTAAAATTGAAAAGAAGAATTTCAGTTTTGGTGTAATGTTCATTCAAATTGTTTAAAGAAAGCCTCAAATCTAAGCAAAACCAGTTCCAGACTAAAAAAGTGTTATAAATTGCGACCCATATGAGGATGGGTTGGGCTACTTAATCTAAGACAAATATGATCCAGAGGTGTTTTATCAGCTTGGTGCACAAGACTTGGGAGATTTCTGCATAAGCGGACCGAATAGAGAATCTATTGGCCGGAGAAGCTAACTGGAGAATTTGAGTGTTTGGCAATCCTGATTTTCTATATGTTGATTGTGTGTACTGAGTACGAAATATCGAGAATGCTCATAGGCTGATGTACTCGTAGTTAGCTGTTATTGTAATGTAAATCACATACGTATTGGTTGATCGATGTATCATAGGCTTGAATCGGCAAGAGATGAAAGGAACGTGTCCCCCTTCAGAGGATAGGTTATGACATCATTTAAAGCAACATTATCTAGCTTTAGTTTCTCTAGAAAAAAAATGTAGCTCGCCTTAGGAGTGGTCTACATTGGATGAAGAAAGAGGATGCCAACACTTCCTATTCCCATCATCATGCCAAATATATGAAGAGGAAAACTTTATTGGGAAACTAAAGGTGGGGGGACAAAAATACCCTTGAGCAGAAATAAAAGAAAGTAGAAAGAAAAGAAAGTGTTCGCATGGGATTTTTACAATAATTTGATGGAGCATATTCCTAATAGGGAGTTCACTCTAAATTTGGAAGGTTTCCATTGACTTGCTTTGATTCAGTTGGATTTGGATCAAAGTTACTCAGAGGAGGAGGTGTAATACTATTAAATCCCTTCCTTATGGTAAAGCCTCTGGGCCAAATGAGTACACTAGCATATTTTATAAGATAACATGATTTAAAGGAGATTTCGTGGTAGCAGTTATTAGAGTTTTGCAAGGGGACACATCAAAGCTTCATGTTCTCAGCTTGGCTCTTGTGACACTATTGCCAAAAAAAGTGCATGCCTTGGAAGTAAAAGATTTCCGGCCAATAAATTTGATATATATAGATTTGCTAAAACTGTTATCAAACTTTTGGCCAATAGGATGGCTTTAAAACTCGTAGATCCAATGTCATTAAATCAAAGTGCATTTATGAAAGGGCGAAGCATTCATGACAATTTCATAATGCTGCAGCAAACAACCAAGGCTATTTATAGATAGAAGGTATCTTGAATCAATGAATCATCTTGAAGTTAGATATGGCAAAGCTTTTGACTCTATCTCATAGCCTTTTCTGTTAGAAGTACTTTAATATTTGGTTTTTGGATCGGGTTGGTGTAGTATCTTGTCAAAGTTGCTATACTCCTTCATAACTAGAGTCTTAGTGAATACCAATATTATAGTTTTGGCCATCTCTAAAATACCATGATTTTGAGAAAACATTGTTTGTATACAACATTGTAAACTATAATATTTAGCTAAAAACTAGCTATACCATAAAAAACTTTAGGTTAGATTAGTAGAGTTTTCAATACTAAAAATACTATAATATATAAAATACCGTGGTTTTGAAACAAAATTTTAATAATGCACCACAACTCGCTCCATGTTCCATGTGCACCAAACTGGCCGTTACGACTTACAAGTTACACCGAGGCATCCGCGTCTCGGGTGTTGCCCGCCGTCCAACCGATACGCTGACCGTCGCGTTGAGTTCGGCTCCCGAACGGGGTGACACGCTGACAGGTAGGAACAAAACGTCAGAGGTGGATCTCTAAGGGCAACTTGGTCACTCCGTCACCGCCAGGGTTGACGTCGTCGTCTCTTTCTCGGCGGCCGTCCGTCTGGCCCCGTCTGTCCCTTGTGGCCTTGCGTACTCGGCCACCAACCGCTTTTGCTTGCTGCTACTCGCCGCCAGCCAAAAGCAGCCGCCCCCCAGCCCAAAGCGACGCCACACCCGCATCTGCTTCATTCCACCCGCCCCGCGAGGAGCTTCTAGAAGGGGGAGACCCCGGCGGAGCCATGGCGGAGGAAAAGGAGTCGACGTCGATCCCGCTCAGCCAGGCGGCGGAGGCTGTCGACCCCGAGGACCCGGCCAAGTCGCCGCCGCGACCCAGCTCGCCCACCACCTCCACACGCAAGGTCCGGATCTAGTCTCTACGAGTTGCGGCGGCATTGGACTGGTAGCGCGCCTGTGCTGCCCTTTTAGGGTCTTGCTGACCGTTCGACTAGTAGACTTGTGCTTCCCAGTGGTCGGATCCTTTCGGGCTTTCGGAATGATTGTCAATTCGATGCAAGCCTCGAATTCATTGATTTTGCTGTGGGCAGGTTTAGATTTAGGAATTTTGCCTTAGTTTTAATGTTTGATCGAACTACTTATCTGACATTAGTGCAAACGTGACGTTATCAGCAAACGGGCATGCGACGGATTACATGTTTTCTGGAGTCCACCTGTAGTCTGAAGATGATTGTTGTTGCGTGGTTGCTGCATAGTCTTATGTTCTTATGCGTGATTGAGCTTTAGGGTGGGGGGGGTGCAACTGCTCTATTTTCTACCTCTAGTGTAGAGCTATAGTTTATAATATAAATTTAAATAGTTATAAAAATATTTTCAATCTTAATAATAAAAAATGACTCATCTAAATATATTCTAAAGGTTCACAACTCCAGCTTCACGATTTTCTGAAGGACCTAATAACCTGCTCCACCAACTCCATCAAAATTTTTAGAGCTGGAGCGGTCCCAAACATCCCCTAAGTTGGTGTAATAACTTATTACTGCGGTAGTGTGGTGCATTCTTGTACTGTAGTCTAAAACTTTTAAATACAAGATAGTTCATGAAATTATACATTGTTTTACTGTTTACTCTATTATGAGGTGGTATAACATGATCCATATTTAAATCTATAATGACCTAAGGAACTCATACAGAGAAACATGGATGTTGTAGAAGTGAAGTATGTTTTCCTTGTTTCTTCATATTATTTTGAATTGTACATTCACTTCAAGAAGCACACTTGTAATAATCTGAGGTTACAGCAAGATTTGTTTGCTCTATATACCTGTCCTGGAAATAAATTTGTCATGCTTGAATGAGAAAAACAAACGGTTCTTCACCTCTGGAGGTTATACTTGTTTTTTTGGCTTTGCTCAATGTTTTGTTTGCCCTTGTCGCTTGCTATTTACATTGTCAGTTGAACTATGACAACACACATGTTGCACCTCTGCATCTCCAGGACACATTGACAAAACTTTTAACTATTGCAAACATAACTTTATTACGTGCAGACTGAATAAAATATTGTTTATGGCTGACCTGGTATATTCTGTTTAGGCATGCTGTGCTGTTCTTCAAAGTTGGGTCTCAAGAAAGTTTATGACTGGATGGTACACCCTTCACAAGAATTGAGCTAAACCTGTTGCCATATCTATGTATACCTTTTATTTATGCATGATCTATTTCTTGTGTTTTATGTATGCAGTGTAGTCCTTTTTCCTGTTGCAGTCACGTTCTTCATCACATGGTGGTTTATTCAATTTGTTGATGGTTTTTTCAGTCCCCTATATGCAAAAATTGGAATCGACATATTTGGTAATCATTGTACATTTAGTTTAAACTTTCTGTATATGGTGGTTGTAAACTAAGGGAAATGCTATACTTTTTCTTTTATTTTGTCCTCGATGATTTTTGTTGACATGTCACCCATGTAGTGGTGCCATGAATGCAATAATCTGTAGTCCTACGAAATACAAGCCCTTCAACAAAATTAAGGGAACAGTTTGCACTATGTTCTGGTTGTGGACCCCACAGTATGATGCTGAGAATAGTATTGAAACTTTGGCTCTTTGGAAAATTGATTGGTGGAATGGAATACAATCTTGTCTTATAATCCTCTTCTACATAATTAATTTGATGAAACTTCATCTATTCTTGCTACGGTGTCCAGAAGAATTATACCTATGGTCTCAAATGCTTATTTGTTTTCATGATATGATTGCAGGTCTTGGTTTTTTGACTTCTCTGGTATTCATATTTCTGGTTGGAATATTTGTTTCTTCATGGGTTGGTTCAACCATCTTCTGGGTGGGCGAGTGGTTTATAAAGAAAATGCCATTTGTAAGACATATATATTCAGCATCAAAGCAAGTCAGCACTGCAATTTCACCAGGTCAGGCAGCTTCTATTGCATGCGTTTCTTTTTTATATAAGTTTAATTTAAAGTTATTTTGCAGAAGAATATTTCTTATGTAATTATTCTGTTGTCAGATCAAAATACGACTGCTTTCAAAGAAGTTGCAATAATTCGTCATCCACGAATTGGTGAATATGCATTTGGATTCATAACATCAACGGTGGTCCTTCAGGTACTTGATATATATAGAAATGTTGCTGAAGCAAAATTCATATTCTATATATAGGAAAGTTGCTGAGGCAAAATTCATACTTTTAGTGAACATATGAGCCAAAGGTGGTGAGAAGCCTTCCCACTGAGCAAATATTTTGGGTTCAATGCAGCCTCCCTGCAATATGCAGGGTAAGGCTTGCCTTGGTTATTCCTTCCTCAGATCTTACTCATGTGGGAGCCACCAGCATTGGGTCCGTCATTTAGTGACCATATGTTTTGCTTTATAATATTAGCTTTTGATTTTGTCATGCCCTACATGCACGCTCCCTTTTGATGTGGATGTACCTTTCTTTTTGCAGACTGACAAAGGCGATGAAGAACTGTGTAGTGTGTATGTGCCAACAAATCATCTATACATCGGTGACATATTTCTGGTGAACTCTGAGGAGATCATAAGACCTAATTTATCCATTCGAGAAGGAATTGGTACGGTAGTTGGTGCCTATCCTCTATTATTATGCCACGTGGCAGCTTTCCTTGAAATCACTGTTGTTTTTCTCATCTAGTCAATTTTGCATTACAAAAAACTTGCAAATCCATTGAATATTTTTCTCGAATACGTAGGAGAGCCGCATATCATTATCTATTTCATATATAATTCATCAGTTTTAACTTTGCAAAACCCATCCAAACAAATTACCCCACACCCATGACCTTCACTAAATCCACCAAAAAATTGCACCCAAATTTAACACAACCAAAACCAAGGATTCAGGTCGGTGGATAACCCCCTCTTTTACTCATTAAAATTCAATGGACAATATTATTTGGATCATTCTTTATCCCTTCCCCAGCCTCCTCCTCCCCCCGCATCCCCCACTACCGCCGCCGTCGACCCCTCCCCTCTCCGCAATCGTAGCGTTAGCATGGGTTATATGAGGGGAACTGAAGAAGAGACAACAACAGAAACGACCAACATAAAACACCCTATGACCTTTAACCATGAACACTAGGCAACGACAGACCCTTGGTCCCAGCCCCCAGCCATCTCCCAAATTCTAATTTCATTTCCTGACATAATCATAATTGTAGATATGTTTGGCTTAACTCTATTGAACACGCAGTCGTTACAATGTCGTCACAGAGTCCATGCTCCTAGGGTCACCAAGGAGTTCAGCCCATCCTTGAAGGAGCTACTAATAAAATTTCTTGTATCCCTCCACCAACCAAGGAACTCAACATTAGAAGGTTGTGGCGCTAAACCAGCCAGGCCAATCCGTTGCAAGAGCATAAACCAGAATTTTCTGGAGAAAACATAGGACAATAGCAGATGATTAATGGTCTCCATTTCTTGGGCACAAAAAACACAAGCTTCTGGGTGATTAAAGTTTCGCCTAGCCAACCGGTCTGCTGTCCAACAGCGGTTGTGGGCTACTAACCACAGGAAAAGAAACGGCATTTGGTCTCCATTTCTTCCAGATACGTTTCCAATGCTCAAAACCAGTAGCTCCATATAGCAGCGAATCATAAGCCAATTTAGCAGATCAGCAGCCCGAACTAGAGAACCTCCAGATGTATCTATCTGGAGTATCTGTCAGCAGTATCACCTCTGAAATAACTTCCCACAAGCTTATGAATTCAGCAATAACTTCCAGAGTAGCCACCCCATGAATATCCTGGACCCAAGACATGTCCGCAGTGCCTTCAACAACTGTCCTCTTACCAGTAATCCGCTTAGGCACTAAGGCCCGACGACCCATCAGCCACCTGTCACGACAAAAGAGGGTGCTATTTCCATCCCCAACTTCTGTAGACATGGCCAAATAATAAATCCATTTAATTATTGCTTGCTAGGATTGATAAACCAATATATTATTCATTCTTTTGGTTTCTGCAGAAATAATTGTGTCAGGAGGAATGACCATGCCTCAGGTGATTGCATCACTGGAGCCCACGCCACGGAAAAGCCAGAACATTCGTCTAAATAGAATGACGTGATGTAAAACATGTCACATATGCAACAAGGTAAAAGTTTCCAACTTATGTAACCCCAGGTGTTGTGTTTTGCATCTTCACTGATTTTTTTTTTTCTGATAATGCATGTTTACTGATATTAGGTCGTGCATCAAGCAGATAGCATGACCTGTGAGGCACGATTCGGGTGCCTTGACTATATGCGTAGCCATGTGATTTGGATAGAGGAGCAACTTTGTGCTGAGCCATTGTGGCATTCCATAGTGCAGGGAAGCATCGTGTTGATGCCCTGGGATAATTTATTGTCTTAGGCTAGTATGGCAACCCCATTTTTATAGGGGATTCCTATTTTTCCAAGAAAAATTAGTTTATTTTTTCTTGAGAAAATAGAAATTCTTTGGAAAATGGAGTTGCCAAACTAACCAGGAAATTGAAGGGGATCATGGGCTTCAATCAATTCACTGGTCATCAAACCAGCCCTCAATCTTGTGCTACTCTTTGTGCACTTACTAGTACTGGTCTAAAATGTTAGCGTCTACGCGTGAGGTGTATAATTGATTAAATTCGTTTGTAACTACGTGCTGTATTACATCTTACGTTACAAAGAGATCACACAACGCTCTGACCAGATTTCTTCTTTCAGAGTTACAGTCTTGTTTCTTGATTTTATTTTATCGTGTAACGTGGCTAACGGGCTATGAACCAGCGTTAGGCATCTATATTGCTATTAATCTACTTGACAACATAAGTATCTACAAATTGGATTCGTTTTGTCTTTAGTATCTTTTTTGCTAAATGAGGTTATTAAGCAACTGGATGCATAAGTGATTCTTTTAGTCAGCTTGTGATACAAATATATACTTCGTGATGAAAGTAATAGAAAAGCCTTTTTGTTTCGGATTATAGTATGTATAGATTATGTAATATAATTTAATTTATTTTAAACTAAGTGTTAGTTTGAAATAAATTAGATTATGGGTCTATTTGTTTATCTTCTAAATTATATAATTTAGCTCATTATTAGGTAGATTATATAATTTAGATACATAGATTATGATAATCCATAAGCAGGTCACTAGCTGCTTATATAATCTATAAGCTAGATTATATAATCTTGATAGGAAACAAACAATACCTATATAATTGGGCATAAATATAATTCTGAACAACAGTCTCTAAGCCCCCTTTAAACGCTAAGTTCCATTTGGAAATACGGGATTTTCCATTGTATCATGCATGTTTTCGCTGCTAAAGCTGGTTCAATGGACACGGGCTCGAAGGCTAAGATGGTACAACCTGATATGTCTGAGGCCATCCCTACTTCATCACTTTTGAGTTAGTCATTATACTCACTGTTCTTACTACTTAGTTTGTAGCCAACAGATCGTACATATGGCCCTATAAAACATTATTTACACTGTAGACTGACTGTTTACATAGTCTATTTTAAAATGAGAGATAAGAATGAGTAAACTGTTGGAGATAGCTTTAGACAGTCACATCTAAGCTCACCCAACCCAAGTCACCGAAGAGTCTACTCATTCTGATAACTTTAGTCCCTACTAATTGTAGTTCCTCTTACCAGCGCTAGAGAGACCATACTATCATTTGTAGTGTCATTCCACCCTGCTAGGCCTGTTCAAACATCGGGCCGAGTTTTGAGTTAGATCAAGATTGGGTTATAGCTTGTTTGGATCAGCTCATGTTCAACCCATGCATAGTGTTTGGGTCGAGTCAGGTCGACCCGTGCCACCTTGTTGGCTGCGTCGAGTCGTTTTTTCAGGTTGGGTTGGTTTTTTTGGCTGAGTCAGTTTTTTCGGACGAATCGAGTCAGGATGGTAAGGTCGGGTGGCCCATGCTCAAGTCTACTCCATCCATAGCTAGCTACTATGCGATCAGTCAGATCTAAGAATGGACCATCTGACCCAATCAACACGACTCGACCCGCTCAAAAAAAATCTGACCCGACCAATACAACAAGTTGGCATGAACTATAGTTTTTATCCACAATAATCTACGCGCCAGGCATGAGCCATGATTTGAACCCAAAATCTGACCCAATCCCGAAAAAACTTAACTCGACGCTTTCCAATAGAGATGCACGGACCCCCATTATGCATGGGTTGAACGTGGATCGTGCCAAACAACATACGATCCGACCTTGACCTGACCCAACTGAAAGGGAAATGGTCTTTACCATTTTCTAAAATTCCAACAAAAGTTAAACCCTAAGGGCTTGTTTGGAAGTAAGGGTAATAGAGGGGATTGAAGGGGTTAGAATTCCCCACTATTCAATTTTAAATAGTGGAGGATTATAGCCCCCTCAATCCCCTTCATTTCACTTGCTCCCAAACAAGCCCTAAGCATGAGTCCAACTTCACCTAAAACTACTAGCAATAAGTAAATACTACTAGATAGACAACAACCCTAAGCCATTTACTACAAATACTAACTAAGCAATTGCACAAATTAAAATACTCAAAGTAAATGTGGAATATAAAGTAAGGACAAGAAGACTCCTTCAATATTTTTCCTGAGGTATCGAAGAGTCGGTACTCTTCCCTAGTCCTCGTTGGAGCACCCGCTCAAGGGTATAGCTCCCCCTTGTTCCTCGCAAGAACTAAGTGCTCTCTATGATATGATCCTATGCCTCTCCGGCGCGGTGGATCCCTGACGACCGCATACAATCTTGATTCGGGTCACCAATAAGTCCTCCGGGGTGATCACCAAACTCCAATCGCCACTAAGTCGTCTAGGTGATGCCGATCACCAAGTGTAACAAGCTATAGACTTTCACTTGACCACGAGAAGCCTAATGCATATGGTGTGTGCTCTAGGTGGCTCTCATGCGCACTAATGAGGTACTAACATGGGATTATGATTTTTCTAATCACCTCACTCTACTTTGTGGGCTTGCAATGCACTAGCAATGAATACAAGTGTATCTGGGGAGCAAGATACTAAATGTGGCTGGTAGAGGAGGTATAAATACCCACACCAGTCAAAACTAGTTGTTACTATAGGCTACTGCGCATACAGTCCAGTGCGCAACCGGTGCGCCAACGCTGCGCACCAACGACTAGTTCTGACAGCTAGTCGTTGCTCTGACAGATTCGAGCCAACGAACTGCTTGCTCTCGGGTTTTCCTGGGAGCAGAGGGTTGCTCCCGGGGGCTACCAGGGCCCGCTGTCAGGGGTCGCACCAACAGTCCGGTACACACCGGACAGTCCGGTGCACCCTAGGTCAGCAATCCTAGTTTCATTTTCTTACGTTTTTCTATCCCGATTTCGTTCTAACTCATGAGTGTATTATAGAGTGACACCTAGCACTAGTTGTAAGTGTGAATATGAACCAACACTACACTATAATTCTCTTGGTCAAACTACTCATCCACAACCCATCTTTGTAGTACGGCTAAAACAAAAAATAGAAGACCTAACTCTATATCAAGTGTCCACAACTCATACGACACTTGGAATATGAAGACCTTCATCTTTTGATTCGTCTTTTTAGCTGTCGCTTCAAGTTCTCATCTGAGGAATTGTTTTCACCGTTGCAGCGCAACCTCTATAATATGACCTAACTTACCATTTGCTCTGCAAAGCACACGTTAGTCACATATGAAATATAAAATCATTATTTAATAGCAACTAGAGGTCTAGATGCTTTCAGGTGACCGAGCTCGGCTCGCTCATTGCACGAGCTTAGGGATGAGGCTCGGCTCGCGAGCCACATCTTGCTAAATATAATTGCATTATATATTGAATTAATAGTATTTAAATATAAAATATAAAATCATTATTTAATATTTTGAGCAATTTAAATTTTGAATTGTCATATATCCATTATTAAAGACTAAGAAATAAATCGATAATCCATTATGATTCTACAAATTGATTAAGTCAGTAAAGTTAGCGCAGCTCGCGAGCCAGAACGGCTCGACCCGGCTCACTTCACCAACGAGCCTAAAAACTAGGCTCGGCTCGGCTCGCTTGAGGCTCGCGAGCCGCTCCGAGCCGAGCCAAGCTGTTTTGAGCTTGAGCCCGCCACCTTGGGTTGCCTTAGTTTCCTCAATCTATTAAGCCAATGGTCAACCATCTCACGAAAGTCTCTTGTCAAACTCCAAAGGGATCAACTCCCTCTAGTTTCTTTGTCTTGGAACATAGGATATCCTAGGACATCTTGAATCTAGGGTATCCTAAGATTTGATACAAGTTATAGGATAAAAATGACAAATATAATCCTCTGTGAATCATGGAGGCATTGATCCTCGTAGTTGGTGGATGAAAAGGACTAATACTCATGCGATTGGGGCTTAGGTAGAATCCCTTGATAATTTAAAACAAAATTTTTAAATGTTTCTATGCTTTATAATTGTAGACAGAAGTTCATCAAATTAGAATCCCTATTCTATTTGATTTTATTTATAGGAAACCCCTATATAGGAACATGCATTGGAATTTGTTCTTACGTCTTGTTATGGGGAAAATTCGTTCAATGCACTCATTAACTTGACCGTCCAAGAAATAGCCTCTAATAAGACATCCGGGAAACACCACTTACTACTGCAATTCTTGCTAGATTATAGCACTTATCTACCTAGCTGGCACTATTTTCCTTCTTTAACCTTAAGTTGATTTAGAAAATGAGCTTTCTGCCCCTATTGTGGCACCTACCATGTTTAAATTAAACGGCATATAATGGACATCATGTTATTTTTGCTTTGTATGGTCGGCATGAGAACATGTTATTTGAATTGTTGTGGTGAAGGTGATGTTAAATTTAATGTTTGTCTTATTTTAATTATTTTTAAACTTGCTTCAAAATTATTGCTATTAGAATTCGTCATACAAAAAACCACTGTAAGATATATGTATGGGAAAAACTGGTTTGGTTCAACGTTCTTGGACTGATTCGTAAGGTAGTATTAATTCTGACGTTTGGTTGCAGTAAAGGCAAGAAGGTTATTTTCTTAGATAATTTAAGATTTTAAAAAAGAAAAACAAGAACGGCTAGATAAGATGGATGTTTTACCAGTGAGGGGCATTTCCTAGGGGGAAGGAATGGTATTGAACGAATTTTCCCCTTTGTCAATGCAGCAGAACTCAAGGAGCGCGTCTCACAGCCTCATCCCAAGATTTGATCACTAAGCATTCCCAGTCGGCTTATTAAGTATTTGTTAAGTAACCCTAATTAGGGTTATGTGGGCAAATACCTGCTTTGCCCCTGAGGGGTCTCATATCTCTATATAAGGAACCTGTACACCCCCTCATAATACAGAGATCAGAAAGAGGTCAGAGGCTCAACCCTATATCCAGTGTCTCGTGTGTTTCCTCTGTCGTGCTTATGGGAAGGGAGACGGGTTCTCTACATCTTCTTGCGCCTCTACTGCTGACGGGAGGGAAGGGAGCGGATCTGGTGATCCGTGGTAACGTAGTTCTCAACACGTTATCAGCACGCTCTACCTCAACGTTGCTGCGAGATCAGATCTGCATCAACTCTCCATCAAGTCGGCAGGTCTCCGGCCTTGCCGAACTCTCCTACGCGAGAGACTTCGATTTTTCCTCTACGTAATTGATCGGTATGGCTTGTAGATCAAATATAGTGTTCTTGATCTACTGTGTGCATGCGCTGCGATCCGTGCGCCATGGCCTCGCTGTCATGGTGCTGAGCCTGTGCAGTCGTCATGGTGTTGAGCCTGTGTGATCCGAAGGAGTGGCTGCGCGAAAAAAATAGTTCCGGTCAAAGCGATGCCAGATGCGTTGCATGCGTCCGCTGGGCTCTGAAAGATCCATGCGTGAAGCCGTTGAGAATGAAAAAAACTGCGAGTAGATTTTCATTGACTTGCGCATGTAATGCGTGCAACCGCCTCCACCACGCATGGCCGCATGCACCGGATCCTAGCGCCCCACCCCTTTTGCCCCACGCCTAGAAGGCTGGAAGAAAGGAGCGGCTGCATGTGCACCATTTTGAGTGTGCGTGATTGTTGGATTAAAAAAACTTCGGGTGCCATGCAATGGGCTGGTAGTTGCGTGCTGCGCCAGGTGACTAGGTCTAGTCAGCGTGGGGGAGCCAAGGTACCACAGTGCAGCATGGCCTGTAGCCATGTCCAGCCTATCAAAATTAAATATGTTTTTCTATCGCAGTTTACATCTTCGTTAATTATTTCCTGTTGCAAATAATTAGTGAAAAAAATACATGCTTAAATATGGTAAATTGCTTCTTGCACCTGATGAGTTGTTCATGCATTAATTATGCTTTTTATTTCTCATAGCAAATAATTTAGCAGAAAATTATTAATGCATGTAAAGTCTATATTGTCCATACTTAAATCGCTCTAAATATTTGTGTTGCGTTGAGCTTCAGACTCTCGCCAAGCGATTAAATTGTATAGTGCGTACTCGGGCGCACCTATGAGGTTGTGTTATTAATCGGCTAAGTTTTGGCATTGACTTAGCATTTACTGCGCCCTGGCAACACGACATAGTATTTGTGTCGTACGAACTTGGTTGCGTCATGTGATTGCTATGTCGCGCTCTCCATTAATCGGATTGCTTCCGTTGAGTCAGACCGCCATCGCTGAGTCACGTATTTTTTGCATGCCTTGTAGGCATTGTCTGTCTGTCACGAGCCAAAATTGCGCCTGTTGCGCACGTTGCGTGGATTTATCGTGTACCCCAATTACCGAGCCATAATTTTGCCTGTTGCGCTTATTACGAAGGCTTGCTATACTGTCGTAGCCCTGATGACCGCACACGCGCTGACGCCAGATACGCTAGAGCTTGTACTCGCGTGGATTATGGTGGGTTGTTCAAGGTCCTGAAGTCACATTATGTGCAATCTTCGTAAACAATTTTGTTTTCACTTTATATTTTGTTTGATTGTGTTGTGTGGCATCATATATTTATATATATCGCCAAGTGGCCATAACAACTATATTAAATCTGGGAAATTAAATCGAAATACAATGGAACACAGATAAGTTAAATCTCTGCTCTCTCCTCGTGCATAAAGTTTTACCCGAAGTAACCTGAAAAAATTCAATATTAATGCATGAAAGCCTTTTTGGCACAGAAAACATCACAAATTGGGATTTTATTAGTAAGCAATAAGACCTTGTCAGATGAATAAATGCTAGAATCTCAGTCATATATTGCTCAACCAGATGTTGGCACATTGCTATTTGTCGTTGAACGACATGAAGCGAACTTTGATATAAATGGCTAGTACCTTAGCAACACGAAGTTGCAAGTACATCGAAAGGTAATTCTGAGAATTTTTTCACAACGTTGGTGTGAAAAAACATTGTGTGTTCTCGTCGAACCACTTTACTCGGCCTATCTAGGACCTCTATGCTTGTGTTGCATACATCTCTCATAATTTAAATACTTATAGCCGCTGAATTGACTTGGGATAGTCCTTTGACTGGTATGGTATATACTATAAACCAAATGGTAAAGGTCGATTCTGAATAGACATATATATGGGGTTTATGTAGCAGAACTACATTTTATTCCACCCCTTGGCATGCTTACCATAATCTATATTTGATCTACTGGGAGTAAGAAGAGTAGAAACTAGCTATAAAATCCCACATCACTACAGAGCTTGAAGCTAAATTGGGCATTATTTTTCCTTGGTTCTTGGCGCTGGAAGAGCATAAGTTTTGACCGCTACACTACTAGTGATCATAATTTGTGATAGAAATATGAAGATCTTGTAGAGACCTGTTGTATTCTCTCTACTCCTGATGATTTCTTCATATGAGAGCAGTAATATCTGTTGTTGAAGATGGATCCTAGGCGGATACCAGTATTGTTTCGTTCTTGCCAAGCAGTTATCATCATTTGCTTCATCAAAAGCTAGTTATATGGTGATTTTCCCAGATAAAATGAATTCTTGGCCTTGTCTGTTCTATTCCAAAGCTTCTCTTTTTGCTGAACAATGAAGAGATCGAAATAATGCTATATAGAACAATTTGGTATATAGTATGAGGAGAAATGTTTGCTATGCTGGCAATACCACAAATAATTAACTATTGTTATAAGTTCTCTCTCAAAATTATTATACCTAAAAATGTTGCATAAATCGATACCCAATTTCAGAGCAGTATGAGTAATTGGGTAAACCATGGGCAGTGATAAAAACGAGCTGGACTATACATCTCTGCATATAAAAATCTTTGCTTGGCAGCATTGGCCTGATGCCGTGCACTTCACTACCAATATAAACACACACATTTTTCCTATGTGCTTAAAAGCACAATGCAACTAGTGAATGACTTTGTGAGCGTTAGACCCTGATGGTCATTTTACTTGTTGATTTGAAGTCAACTAATGGCTCCAAACGAATGGTATGCATGAGCCCCTGAAGGACCCTTATGGATAAAATAGTGTTGCGCATATCAGTCTAAATCTTAATGATTGACTATGCATTTGGTAGTAATAACAATAAGTTTGCAGAATTATAACCATTAAGCAACTTGTTGTGCGTGTCTCGCTGGATGTTGAGACTAACCCTTCATGTTGAAGGACAAATATGTAGTATTCATGCCACTACATTAATCTAAGTCCAAAGCTCACTGCATAAAACCCCTATTTGTAATGTGCGTAAGATTTCCCAAATAAATCACCACAATAGCATACATTGGTTACAAACTAGATGATTGTGGTTGGGGATTTTATATGTATGCTTTTAGAACATCTTGGTATTAGGGGGAGGAATGCCCATATAGTGTAATGCCTCAATATTCTATTAAACGCACAAAAGCCAAACTGAACCTGTCGTTCGGTGTGTACTCCTGTGTATATGGAGTTTGCCAGAAATCGTTGAGGAGTAACCATATTGGTTTGAATTCTTCTACCTGATGTAGATATGGATATACCCGGGATTAATATCATATCCACATTTGACTTATTGACATTTGATCTATTCTCGGGGACGCCTGCGAATATGATCCATTGGCCTTAGTCAAAGCATATGTTCTGATTGCAGATTCACGTGGTCTGTAATAACTCTGCTCCGATGAACTCGCCCTGCTGGTGATTTGCCTCACGAAGAGGTTCATCTTGATGATGAAATTCCTAGCAATGCGCGCAATATCATTGTGCTGGGAATTCGGAACAATGAATCTTTCGTTTTGGGAAATGACGGAGATCATTATTAAATGTGGGAGACAAATATGTCGACACTTATCTTGCCTCTATAGATTGCAAAGAGATCCAAAACAAAGTCCTAAGCATGAGTGCTTGAAGCTCTCTTATCGGGTCATTGATAAATGCAATCGAGGTTGAACCAATAATCGCAAAATGAAAGTCACGAGCTTGAAGTTCGGACATTTATGGGCACTATTGAAATAATGTGTGGTGAATGCGATGGTTCAAGTGGTCTTGTAAGAGACCCATCCCACATATGTGTTGAATAAACACTTTTCCGCTATATAATATATCTGGCAAATGGCATGAATTAAAATATGCAGTTAATAGGATTCTGAAGATCCGTCATGAGATCCTAGGAGGACTCATATCTTTGAATTATAAATATGCAACATATAAATCTCGTACTGAATAATACATTCCTGATGAATGATCACTCTCCTATGTAGGGAGAATATCTCCTAGTTGAGATTATTGTTCCCAGATGGAACCTATCCAGAAGAAACAAAGTCTGTGTTGAACACCAAAGTTTGATAACCCCTATAAAGGGATAAAGACCCATACAGACCCGGAAATGAATAAGATGAGGTACCAAAGGACTTGAAGTTCACCGAATAAGCACATGTGCATTCCATGAGTTTTACTCATGGTAATTTCCACTAGATGTGGAATTACGGTATCCTCTAAAGCCCTGATGGCAGAAACCTATAAGGTTTAGGTGTTACTGGCAAAATATCCCCATTGTGCCAGAATGACAGACTATAACGATATATCTGATCGATGAAAAATCCCTGATGGAATACGATCTTTGATGGACTTTTGTTACACCATCATAGATGTTGCAAAGGATGAACGTCTGGAGCGATGTCATATTTAGAATATGTACTATTGCAACTATATTATCCCCTAAGTCCTATTGAAGGACATGTTGTTTGCTTTGCACAACTATGTATAAATTGTGGTGTAAGATAGAAAATGATAGCACCCCAACCTCATCCATTCTCGTTATTCCAGATGAACAATGAGACATATATCTTGAAAAATATGCTTGAGTTATGAGGGATAATGACTTTGACAGATGTCATCGTCAGGGGGAGCGAATGCTTATATTGATCACAATCGTGAGACAATAAATGTCATATTCTATGCACTGAAGGCGTGAGCTTGATGATCAATATGTGAACCTTTATGGAACTTTCTATCAAATATATAGATCCAGTCGATCAAACACCATCAATCAAAGTGGCTTATTTATATTGATACGTGCACTTACCTCGTATATACTAGAAGTAAGTAGAGGTAAAGTTCCTGAAATAGTCCTTGCAAGGATATGCAATCTGTTTGCTAAATCTTTATGTGCATATACTTCCAGAAGAAAATGTTTTGCCTTATTGATACGATTTTGCAATGATCAGGGGGAGCATATTTCTAAAGTTAGCCCTTGTAGAAGATTCGATAGAATCTAGATCCGAGAGGATCGAAATATGTCCTGATGACAGTTGTTGTACTCTTTTTCCTTGGTGAGTTTTCCTGAAGTTTCTCACATTAGGTTTTTAACGAGGCAACAAAGTGCAAATGCAATTTGTATCACCATGCACTCTTTCTCCATATTTTTCCCACTGGGTTTTTCGGAGTTTTAACGAGGCATGTGTTGGTCGCGGTATTCGCCCAAGGGGGAGTGTTAAGTAACCCTAATTAGGGTTATGTGGGCAAATACCTGCTTTGCCCCTGAGGGGTCTCATATCTCTATATAAGGAACCTATACACCCCCTCATAATACAGAGATCAGAAAGAGGTCAGAGGTCCAATCCTATATCCAGTGTCTCGTATGTTTCCTCTGTCGTGCTTATGGGAAGGGAGACGGGTTCTCTACATCTTCTTGCGCCTCTACTGCTGACGGGAGGAAAGGGAGCGGATCTGGTGATCCGTGGTAACGTAGTTCTCAACAGTATTAACACACGATGCACCTTCGAAAGAGTATTCAAGGAATAATCGAATATTTGAATAGTTGACTTTTGAACAGCATACATTGCAGTATACGAAAGCTTGACAGCCATTTCAGTGGTCCAAAGTCCATGCCCTTTACAACAGATACAGATTTTCGACTAATTTTACAACCTTATGCCTCAAGATCATGTAAAAACCAAAATCCCTACGAGACAATTCACAAAGACTCCACGAGGGTACAAGGATAGAAGCATTGTCTACTCAAACTTGTATGTATTCTGGTGGTTCAACCATCCAAGGAAACTCTCACTCTTCAGATGTTACTACAAAGCTCAACCCCGTTAATCAATGGCAATTATGAGGAAACCAACTGAGATATACATGAGGAAGACAGGATATAGGGCCAGAGCTTTTCTCCTTGGGTTAACAGCAGCGCTCATGAATGGATACGCAGCCCAGGAGCTCCAAGCCAATGTGATTGTCACCACGACAATCTTAAGTATGACATTGTCCTTCAGCATGCAAACTAGAGCACCAACATCCAATGGAAATAGGCAATAGCCAAGAAGACTCAGGCTTTGGAAGAAGATGATGTGCCCCCCCTGAAAAGTGCTTGAGTAAATAATTGTAGAACTTCTAAGAAGGTACTTTGATTAGCACAGAGGCAATTGACCTCCAACAGTCATGTGCATGTGTGACCGTGCTTATGTGCAGAAGAAAAAATGTCTTACCAGAAGCAGAACATTCAAGGTCAGAATTATAGCACCAGCTGCCAGGACCGCGAATGCAACAGCAAATACTTCAGACTACAAGGACAAACAAAACAGGATCATTACTTTGCACATTAGGAGCTATAAAATTCAAATATTCGACTAATGATAGATTTGATAGAGCGCAACAGAAGTAAAAAAGCACTAGCGCACTAACTGAGAGATTGAAGTACAAGCTTACATGTAAACTGTTTGTTCAGCTTGCAACTATGATGGCTCAATGTAATACAGACATAATTCTCTCCCTGGATGTTTTCTTCTATATGATGTGCCATGCAGATGTGACCAACCAGAGCCTCGGTGATATGTCTTATATTTAAACACAGTACAAGAAGCAACAAAAGGAAATGGTACTTTTGGAATATTTATGTTCATTCAGGATACCTTGTGTTCTAAAAGAAATAGTTGTGTTGCAACTACCAACACAACTATTTCTTTTCAGTAAATAGTAGAAAAACACTCTTATGCAAGAGAATGCAAATAAATTTGGTTTCCTTCAGGCAACCATAAAACTGTCTACATAATACGAGGGGAACGCTACTAACACCAAAAAATAATTGTATACCTAACATATAAGAACTAGTGAAGCCTTTCATGTAACGAACAAGATTGTAGTTTCTACATGAAATAGTTCTTTAGGAAATTTCTCATTACTAATGCAGAATCGCTCGGCGATGCTATATGGTGCTAAATGTTGGCTGACAAAAAGGCGACATGTCCAACAACTGAGTGTGGCATAGATGCACATGTTACGTTGGTTTTGTGGGCACACAAGAAGGGATAGAGTTCGAAACGAAGATACTCGGGATAGGGTCGGGGTGGCACTAACTGAGGAGAAATTGATTCAACATCGGTTGAGATGGTTTGGACATGTCCAAAGGAGACCTCCTGAGGTGCCGGTGCATAGAAGGATTTTAGAACGGGTCAATAATGTAAAAAGAGGTAGGGATCAACCTAAAATAACTTAGGACGAGGCAGTTAAGAGAGATCTTAACGAGTGGAATATCTCCAAGGAATTAGCTAAGGATAGGTGCCCTTGAAGACTAGCAATCAATGTGCCCAAACCATCATCTTTTTTTACTTAACTCTACCGTCTTTCTTTTACCCTTTCGGTGTTTTTTTCTTTCTATCTTTGTTTCTTGCGGGTTTCATCTCTAGCCTGCCCCAACTTGCTTGGGACAAAAGGCTATGGTGTTGTTGTACTAATGCAGAATCATCAAACAAGTTCCAGCCTCTCTTTTTTTGTTAGGTATGAAGGCACAGTTTGGCTAGAACACTACATTCAATTAAACTTAATCATTGTGATGTGATGCTTCCCAGTTCCCTATCCATTTGGAACTAACAGCGTAACACATTCTGAAAACTCAACCCAAGATGAATAAATGACATCAGATTGACACTTTAACTTGCATGGATGCAAAGAAGAAATGGATTATCAGTATAAGAAACTAATTAAGAGGGTAGAGTATAAAAAGTGATTCACATGCAACATTCAGCATGCGTCCACTTGCAAAAACCACATGATAAATAGCCTCCTTGCTTTGAACCATACGAACACCGCAATAGAAACAGAAAGAATGACCTTGCAGATGGTAATTGTCCACCCCTAAAAAAACTTCACATGGTGGCATATACCCAGTTTAATTAATGGTCTGCAGTGTGAACTAGTGGTATATCATGAATCCCTGACAAATTTCTCCTTCAGAACAGATACTACCAAAGCAGTAACTACTACAATCCGTATAAAATAGAACACCAGATCTAGTTGCGGTAAGAAGTGGGTACCTTCTTCACGGAAGCCGACCAGGAGAGCGTGAGGCCTAGGAAGACGATGAAGAAGAAGGGACCCCACAGGTCCCAGTCCCTAAGCGCCTTGCCGGGGTCCTCGCGGTAGGGATTGGGGAAGACGACGAGCTTGAGATTGCTGACGATACGTGCTAAGTCTCGCTTGATGGTGTCCCATACAGGCTCCGTGAGCGTGTTGGGCGGAGACCCAAACCCGTCGGCGCCGATGGGGACGGAGACGGACGCGGGAACGGGGGAGACGGAGATCGGGATGGAAGCGGCGGGGAAAGGCGGCTTCATGGGGACGGGCGCCGGGGCCGGAGAGGAGGATACGGGGATGGAGGCCCGCGTCGGAGACGGTGGCCGCGCGGGGAGCACGGTGGCCGGGGATGGCGCGGCGTGGATGAGGCTCTCGATCTCGTCCATGTCGGACTGCGCCGACGAGGGGTGGAGCGGGATCGTGTCGCCGTGGTTGTGCGACATGGCGGCGGGCGTGCGGAAAGCGCGCGAGCGCGCCGGCGGCGAGGGGAGGCGGATCTGAGGGGGCTGTGAGAGATCTCGCGGGACCTGGCGGGCGGGAGGGATGGGCTTGGGGGCGGGTTTGCGAATTGCGGGTGTGTGCCACTGCCGACCAGCCTAGCGAGGACCGAGGAGGGAGATGCGTCAGCCGTCAGGTCACGTGAGTGGGTTCGGCTGCTCAGCAGTGAAAGGCCCGCGAGCGGCCGTACAATCGAAAAGTCGGTGATTCCTGACTCAGTGGTCTTTTGATTTTTAAGTAACGTTATTTTAGTGAAAATTTGTGGAACATAGGGTGGATTTTGAAAATTACGGTTGCAGCAACATGTCATTTTTGCGTCCTCCCTCCGTCTTAAGAAAATATAATTCTCATTTTTGTTAAGCCAAACAATAAGTTTAACCAAAATCTGTAAACTAATATCGCGCCTCCTAAATATCCGTGATATTTGACAAGATAGATCTGATACTCTCACTTCTGCAGAAGGCAAATCCAGATCTATTGTTCTTATATGTTTTCTAATGACACCCTACCCCCTCCTTATATAGAAAGGGTAATTCTAACTTAATAGCTAAACAACGCTAGCAAACCCTAGCAGGTATTGTTACCCACGCGTGCAACCCTAACAAACTCTATCTGACCAGTACTGTTCACACGCGTGAACAGAAAAATACTCACGGCTGACCTAGCACTCCACTGTGGGCTCGATGCCTATAACACGTCAACAATTTTGGAACCGAAGGAAATAATTGCTAAAATTAGTTATAAAGGTTTCAAACACCTTCACCTAATATTTTAGCTAATTGTTAATTAACTTACAACTAACAATTAGTTCATTAGCAGGTCCAATCTAGCTAGAATTTTGTTAGCTCTCTAATTATTAGCTCTAGAAAATTCCAACCAGGACATAAATTTATGGGTGTTTGTATTTGTATTATAGTTCGTCAAAACATTTGTATTGAAAATCTAACGTTTTAAACGAAGTATGTATGAAGTTTGTGAGTCTTATAAAATGTTTGCTATTTCTTTTGGGATGTTAAATACTTAAATGAGCTCAAATGATCTTCAACAACTATGACCTGTGCATGTTGAGAAAACACAAACCATCTTAAAATGGTAATGTATAGAATCAGGCATCAGCTGATGACCGTGTACACAAAAATGGCACATACAAATCTTTCAATGAGGATAAATGATCTCGACAATGAAACGTTGATGTCTCAAGCTGGACCAATAGGCCATTGGAATTTTCTTCTACAATAAAATTATTTCACGAAGATTCAAGATATAGGCTTTGATATGGACAGTCACATTGGTTCCATTTCTTCTGCTCCAGCCTCCAGCGATCAAATTGTGATAGTCTGACACTTCGGTGCTTGGGCACCGATATTTGCTACTCCACGATATTTGGGAGTAGTTTTGAAAATCAAAGACTAGTTTGGAAAAATCAAGGGTCAGAGAGAATTGAGGGAAATTCGCTTATTTCCTCCTTAATTCTCTCCAATTCGAAGAGAATTTCGAATTTCTAAACTAGCCCTGTGTGTCCCTAATTACCGTCTAATTACCTTGCAACAATGTTGTTAAACTGAACTTTCGATGCTCGTAATTGTCACTTCGGAACACTTGTGTGCAAATACGTTTTCACAAGTAGATATTGCATAAAAGAAATGATCGCATGCAAAATATGAATTCACTTTGTATATTAGTTCTTTGAAAAAAAGAGCAAATTAAACACATTTTTGCAGTCGTGATCGCTCAGTTATGTAGACAAATTTCAGGCCTACCGGCAAATTCTGAATACAATTGTAGCTGCCCAAACATTTACAATTGCGTCGATCTTTTTTATTCCATCCTCACCATTGGCTTATACCAGCATTTATTCCAATTTTAGAAAATTACTGTGATATACCTTTTCAACTCATAAATGAATAAATCATACATATACCTAGCGTACGGACTGCCGTACCTAAAAACTGAATGACAAACAACACTTCTCCAGGCCTCGAGAAAACCATTGGAAGAAGTCTCTGCGTTCTTCCTCCACATGTGCGGGCGGCGACAGCGGCAATTCTGAAGGCAGGTGACGATGAAATGCATCTACAGCTGCTGCCACACCATCCTCATTGCCTATTGCTATCGCCAGTTCCATTGTTCGTGATTTTACCTTCAGCAAAGGATCATAAATGGATTAATTATTAGCACAATGGGGCCTTACCAAAGCAGAGTTCTGCATCAAAAACATTGTTGGCATGACCAGATGCATATAGTGAAAGCATAAGAAATAATACTACCTCTGGATCAAGCATGAATATTATTGCATTTGATAGTGCTTCTACAGTAAGTTCTGCAATAGATATAGGTGCAGGACCCACTCCTCGTGCATGAACTCTCTCGCCCCAGAAGAACTGGTCTCCAAAAAATGGCACTACAGTAGTAGGACACTGTCAAGGGTACAAAGAGTTGTCAGGGGCACTTACAAAGGATTGATGGTAGTCAATGGTATAGAAGCCGATTGCTTGCTATTCATTGCAGATTATAGTCAGCTGGAACTCTGTTATACGATTTTTGCTTTACAAACAATGTAAATTATATAGCCAGCTGGACCTTTATATGGGCACCCTCAAGTGCTCTATTTTTCTTTCATTAAGCATTCAGACCCTAAGACACTCAAACCTCTGTAGCACAGAGAATTTCATTCAGCAAAGAGATAAGCAGCTTACCCCAGCTATCAGCCCTGCTGCTGTAGTACCTGCTCCACCATGATGCACCTAATAATCGCACATATAATATGATTAGCAAGTTGTATTCATATACATAAAATATATTGGATAGAACAAGGTTCAAATGGCTAAGTATCTTCTGTGTTTTTCAGTGAAAGCTTAAAAGTCATGTTTGTTCACATGCTGTGGCCTTAGTGATGCATCAAAAACATATAATATATATGCTCCCTCCATTCCCCCACTCATGTGGGACCAGAGAGAGGCGCAAACATGAAAATAAAAGGACAAAGGCACAAAATGAAGTCTCTGTCATGATTTGAACTCGAGACCTCTGACTTACTAACCAATTCAACCCAAACACTTAAGTTGTTAGGAGAAGGTAAACAATCCACTTATACATTTCAACAACAATCAATGCAGATTTGGTGTCCCTAGAGTGCGAGCGTCCTCATTAGCCAAAACATCATCAGAGAAACCATGAATATAGTACAGATAAAGTTAAGTGCGGTTCAATTCGAAATTCATCTTAGAAGTCAAGAAACAAAATAGACAAAGAGTCAAACTGATACTCCCTCAGTCTCAATATATAAGGCGTAACCACCTCCGATTCAAAGCCACAAAATAAATTTAATTCTCCTTATCAACACTGCATCAATGCACGTATATCTACAGAAAACATACCTTATATTATGGAACTAGAATACTAAGTGGTTACGCCTTATATTCTAGGACTGAGAGTATTGTTCATCATGTGCTAACAGTGAAGCTTTTGTTTGTTGAATCTCAACATCAAAGATGAATTTCAAACTGAATTGTGTCATCTATACTTTACTTTGTGTAATGCATATATGATTTCTTTGATGATTTTTTTGAAACATTGCAACGTGATATTTGGCAGAGCCTGCACCCCAGGACGCCAAAACATTAGTGATTTTGACATTTCTGATTTTTGTGGACTTCAAGACAAGTCTGGCAATCACTATACATTCGTTCCAATATATAATAACAGAACTGTATTATGTGAAGATATTAAATACATTGATAAATATTTTGGTATACTAATACATACTCCGTTACAAATTGTAAGTCATTTTAGCCTTGTCCTAAGTCATATTTCTCTATCTTTGACCAAGTTTATAAAAAATGCATAAACGTGTATGACATCAAACAATATTAGTTAAATATAGCATTAATATATTTTCTTTTCTAAAATATGCAAGAGAATTGTGTATTATCGAATTAAGAATAACTTATAGAAATACAATGCACGCAAGACACACCCTCACAATTTGACATAGTTACATTCTCACCTTAGAAGAAACTACAAATACCCGACCAAGCAGAGAACTAACACCTATCTAGCAACGACATCTAGATGAGCCAAGCCTAGCACCAGCTAGGCACCAGAGATTAGCCTCCTCTAAATTTTGTCTAAGAACAGTTTATACACTGGGATGTTTCCATAGGAAACAAGCAACCAAAGTGATCAAAGAATGTAGCCCTCCCTCGCTGCTCCTCCTAGGAAACAAAGCAAGTATTCTCATCCACTAGTCACAGAAGATACTGTCATCTGGGAAAGGTGAGAAGTCACGAAGCCCATAATGACGAAAGATGAGAGACCACACTTGTCTCGCAAACACACAGCCACAAAGGATGTGTTGGATGGTCTCATTATCCTGCTCATATGAGGGGCAAATTTTAATAGTGTAAATTCTAATGTATTTTTTGAATTTTCCAATCAAATTGGTCAAATTTAGACAAGTTTGATTTAGGACAAAACAAAAACGACTTACAATTTGAATCGAAGAGAGTAAATTCTATTTTATAACTTTTCATACAATCCGATCACGTCAATATATACCAATAGAAAGCTTCATGTCATGTACCAGACACAGATGCATGTCTGACACAAGGCAAAGCACCTCCCTCACATGTCTGAAATAGTAAACTCACCACTGCAGCACACCGAGGGAAGAGCCAATCGTGAGGGCAATCCTCCAAGATGAAGACATCAACTGGAACTTCTGAAACTGCAGTTGCAGGTTGTGTATATGAAATATAAAGAAGTTAGGCTATTCATGCTATTCTACATACATCAGATAGCAATAGTAACATAACTACATGATCTGTATATGCAATAAAGGACTGAGTTGCAATGTAACAAATACTAAACCGGGTAACTTACAACTTCCAAGAGCTCCCCAACCACGGCTAATGATTCCCCTTTGTCCTGTTTCTCTAAGTGCATCTAAAATGATAGCAGTGACTTTTTTCTCATCATCAAGAGGCTTCGAACATAACATAAACCAAGTTAGCAGAAATAATATGATAGCAGTGCCAGCACAAACAGAAGGGAGAGCATTTTGTGGAACATTATATTAACGAATTGCAACAGGATAATAATAGAAAAAAAATGAAAGAACATAAATCCTCACAGCAGTACACTCCTGTCGAGCAGGCAACAAGTGGTGCTTGACATGATCTTTAGTACTTAAACTTTGAAGTCTACAAAGGTTTGTTATCATTATTACCTTTTAAAAAGACTCATAGCTATCATGACTCATGAGTAAAAGCTAAAAAGCAGGATGACCGTCCATTGAACATTATTGAAAATAGCAAAAACAAAATGAAAGAAATTACACTTCCAGGCAACAAAGAAACTGAGATTTAACCTACATGGCCTTAATGACCTACTTAAGATACTCCCTCCGTTCCAAATTATAGGACGTCCTGTATTTTATAGATGCGTTGCTTTTATTATACATTTAGACATAATGTATATGTAAGTGCATAGCAAAATCCATGTATCTATAATAGCCAAAATGTCTTATAATTTGAAATGGAGGGAGTAGATGACATCATATATACATCATTCAGAAGTTGAGGGCTCCATGTATGCAGTAAGAGCATCTCCAGTAGACATTCCAAATTCCACCCTCCATATCTTCGGTTGGCTATCTAATCCATAAGACTTCCACTCCATTTTTCAGCATACTCCAGCAAGGGTGTATCCAGTGTCGTATGCTTCCCGCACTGTGCGGGGTCTGAGGAAGGGTATCTTTAAACACCAAGCCTTACCCGCATAATATGCAGAGGCTGGGGCTCGAACCCGGGACCTTCCGGTTACAGACGGTAGGCTCTACCGCTGCACCAGGCCCGCCCTTCTTTCAGCTTACTCCAGCAAACAAGCCAAATCTCGCTCTCCATATCCTATTGATCTATATATTTTATGGTATTCAAATTAACATGAATTGATACATTTTTCCTATTTTTTTACGAACAAAATGATGCCCTAAGGTTCAAATATTTTAGAAAAGCAGATAATTTTGAGGAATTTTACTTTAAAATTGATAAAGAGACTTTGAGTTAAATCCAAAATGGGTTCTCTGTTATTTATTTATTCTATCAGTTAGAAATAGAGGTGATTTTAGGACCTTGATATAGTCACCTTTTGAATTTATGAAAGAGGGGGGAAGGAATGAAGTTTTGAAGCAAAACAACATAAACAGGCACCAGCCGTAGCTGTCAGATTCATGTAATGGAAGGATAGCAAGGCATGCTGACCAGCAAAATTTGGCTGCCCACACTCGCACGACAGTATGTCAACAGGGATGGTGACGCCATTGGCTACTCTGCTGGAGGCTCAGTTTCTTGCAAGATGGATAAAAATAGCATGGCAAGTCCAATGTCATGTACTCATGTGTGCTGGAGATGGTCTAAGTGTGCTATAGATCCATGGTATGTGCTGAAGTAAGCAATAGGGGGCATCTTTTCTAAATAAAAATCTTGCATTCTCAATGAATTCTTCGTTTTGTATGTAGTCATACATGCGGTGGTACATGTAAACACTAGGTCGTTTTTGTGAACTGCTAGTTCGGTTGTGTTTTAGACCGTAATAAGTGTTAGAGTATATGCCATGTGTCTAGGCCCATGTGGCCCATGTACATCACTATATAGCTACCCATTAGGGTTAGCCTTATGCATCAATCAATTACCTGAAAGATGGTATCAAGCTAGGGTTTCCTCCCTCCCTCCCCTGCAGCCGCCACCTCCCTTCCCTGCTGCTGCCGCCGCCTGCATACTGGCCGCGCGCGCCGCGCCAGGCCGGCCGCCCCGTGCTCGCGCCCTGTGCCGTGCGCCCGACCCCTCGTCCCCTCCTCTCCGCCAGGCGCCGCATCGGTGCCCAGGCGCGACCCCCGCGCACCCCGGCCGCCGCCGCGCCCAGACGCGCCGCCTGCGCCCAGTGCCGCGCCCGCCCGGAGCGCCCCGGCGCGCCGCTCTGCCCGCCCGCCCTGCCTCTGTCCCCCGCCAGGAGCCGCGCCGCGCCCGCCAGGAGCGCCCAGGCGCGCGCCCCCGCCCGCCCTGCCTCTGTCCTGCCCGTCCCGACGCCCCCGAGCGCCGCCAGCGCGCCCAGGTCTTCCCTGCTCCCATGGATGCCGAGTTCCCTCCCCTCTCTTCCTGGGTACGGGCCGCATCTCCTGGCAGACCTGCCGCCGTCCCTCCTGCCGCTGCTGCTGTGCTCAGGCCGCCGTGGGGGGCAGGGCCCATCGCCGTCGGAGGGTCCCTCACCGCGACGGGCATCGGTCCTTGTGGCTGTGGCAGATGCCCCTCCCGCGGGGGTTGCCGGTCCGGAGGACCCTCCCCCGCCAATCCCCCCGTCGCCTCCCCCTCCACCGGTCGCCCACCAGGGATACACCGTCGCCGCCCTGACTGCTGCCCGTGCGGAGCACGCGGCGCGACAGGCCCGTTTGCGGGAAGCCGCTCTCGTGTGGGAGCACGAGCGCGAGGCCGCCGATGCTATCGCTGCTCAGATTGCCGCGACGGAACAGCTCCTCGCCTCGCCTGCGACCCACGACGGCGGGGTCACCTCCTCTGACACCGTGGGCGGAGTGTACGGCGTCCCGACCGCACCGACCGTTGGAACCGGACCCCGCACCATCCCCACGGTGATGTGGCACGACCCGGCTGACCCGCTCGTGGCTCAGCTCCACCTTCAGGCTGGGAGTGTCCAGAACATTCGCCTCATGGTTCCTGTCGTCCTGGAGCCAGAGTTGTCGTCCTACGCACGCTGGCGGGACTTACTCCTCCTCACCCTTCGCCGCTACGCTCTGGATGACCACGTCCTCTGCGACCCCGCCGGCGTGGCGCCGACCGCCGCGTGGGTGCGCCTCGACAGCATCGTGCTCACCTGGATCATGGGGACGATCTCTGTTGACCTCCACAGCCTCCTCCGGAACCTCCCTCACGCTCGGGCTGTTTGGCTTGCCATCGAGGGCCAGTTTCTGGGTAACGCCGAGGCCCGGGCTCTCCGTCTTGACGCAGCCTTCTGCACCTTCGTCTAGGGGGACCTCAGCGTCAGTGAGTACTGCCGCAAGATGAAGACCATGGCGGACTCCCTTGACGATCTGGGCTGCCCCGTGGAGGACCGCAACCTAGTCCTCAACGTCCTCCGTGGCCTCAGTGATCGCTACACCCACCTCCGGTCGTTGATCATGCGCCAGCGCCCCTTCCCTACCTTCCTCCAGGTCTGTGACGACCTAGCCCTGGAGGAGATCACTCTGGGTGCTCAGGCTACCTTGATCTCCGCCCGGGGTCCTCGTCCTCCTCGACAGCTCTGGCGGCTCTCACCCCGACCCGTCCTCCTACTCCGTCAGGCCATCGTTCCCCCGGGCCGAACATGGGCGGCGGGGGTCGCGGTGGCGGAGGTGGGGCGGTGGTGGTCGTCGCCGCCGTGGTGGCCGTGGTGGTGGTGGTGGTGCTGGTCCTGGCGGTGGTGTCCGTGCCAGCGCACCGGCACTGGGACCCCAGCAGGGTGCGCCTTGGCCCACTTTCCACCACTCGTAGTCAGGGCGCATCTCCATGTGGCCGTTCCAGGGGCCTGTTCCTGAGGCTCGTCCCCCGGTGGCCATGTTCGTTGGTGCACAGCCGGGGTTCACCTCGCCGCCGCCTCACCGTCGCCCTGGACTCCGTCGCCTGCCGCTTCATCGTGGCCCACACCGCCGGCTACTCCACCGTTTGGGCTGGTTGGTTGGGACGCGACCGCCCTGGCTGCCTTCCAGACTCCCACTCTGACCCCACCGCTGGGTCCCGAGTGGATCGCGGACACCGGTGCTACCTACCACACCACTCTGGACCCTGGTATACTCACCTCTGTGCGCCCTCCTCCTTCCTCTCTCCCTTCGTCCATCATGGTGGCGAATGGCTCGTGTCTCCCTGTCACATCTATGGGTGCCGCCGGCCCTCCCGGCTCTTTTCGCATGCCCGATGTTCTTGTTGCTCCTTCTTTGGTCCACAATCTACTTTCTATTCGTCGGTTTACTACTGATAATTCTTGTTCTGTTGAGTTTGACTCTTCTGGTCTTACTGTGAAGGACTTGGCAACTCGGCGCCCCCTCCTCCGATGTGACAGCACCGGCCCCCTCTACACTATTCGGCTTCCGCACACCACATCTTCTTCGTCTTCGCCACCTGACACAGCTGCTGTTTTTGCTGCCACCACGTCATCTACCACCTGGCATCGTCGCCTTGGTCACCCCGGACGCGATGCCTTGATGCAGCTTACTCGTAGTGCCACTATCCCATGTACTCGATCCCCCTGAGGAGCATTTATGTCATGTGTGCCAGTTAGGCCGCCATGTTCGTCTTCCATTTTCCTCTTCTTCCTCGCATGCTACTCATGCTTTTGATCTTGTACACGACGATTTGTGGACTTCTCCCATTACTAGTATGTCGGGCTACAAATACTATCTTGTCGTGCTTGATGATTTTTCTCATTATGTGTGGACGTTTCCGTTGCGTGCCAAGTCTGAGACTTTCCCCACCATCCGTCACTTCTTCGCCTGGGTGTCCACTCAGTTCAGCCTCACCATTAAGGTCGTTCAGTGTGACAACGGTCGTGAGTTCGATAACTCCGCCTCCCATGACTTCTTTCTCTCCCACGGGATGCAGTTGCGGATGTCTTGCCCGTATACCTCCACCCAGAACGACAAGGCTGAGCGCATGATCCGCACGACCAACGACACCATCCGCACTCTTCTTCTCCAGGCGCATCTCCCGGCATGTTTCTGGGCCGAGGCCCTCCACACCTCTACCTACCTCCTCAACCGTCTCCCTTCTACTGCGTGCCCGGCCCCCACTCCTCACCAGGCACTCTTCGGTTCCCCTCCGCGCTATGACCACCTCCGTGTCTTCGGGTGTGCTTGCTACCCGAACACTGTTGCCACTGCTCCTCACAAGCTAGCACCCCGTTCCACCCTCTGTGTGTTTCTCGGGTACTCTCCGGACCACAAGGGCTACCGCTGCCTTGACCTCTCCTCTCGCCGGATCCTCATCTCTCGCCATGTGGTGTTTGATGAGTCCGCATTTCCCTACTCCACCACCACACCACCCTCCTCCGACCCTGACCTTGACCTCTTCACTCTCTTTCCGACTGACGCGGTGGTCGAGCCACCTATTCTTCCTCTCTCTGCAGGTCCTCGCTCACCGCCTATCGGTCCTACTCCCGGCCCGGTGCCTTGCCCGGGTCCGGTGGTGTCGCCTCTCCGCGGCGCCTCGTCTCCAATCGCCCCCGGGCCGAGCGGGGGTGGTGGGACTGCACCGCCTCCGGGGCCGTCAGTACCAACCCCTCCGGCTCGCTTCGCCCAGCCGGTGCGGGTCTACCAGCGCCGACTGCCGCCGCCGGGGTTCGCCCCTCCACCACCGCCATCGCTGTCACCGCCGGTGGCCCAGTCCCCGCCAAGGACACCTACACCTCCGCCGCCGCCACCCGCGGCACGTGTCGAGACGCCGGTGTACCACCCACCGCTCCTTCACCGCGACCCCGGCACGTCCACCCGATGGTGACGCGGATGGTGACGTGGCACGCGGCTGGTACCCTGCGGCCCCGAGTCCTGGCGGCCACGCCCGGAGACTCGCAGGTTTCTCTGGTACCCTCCTCCGTCCGCACCGCCCTGCTGGACCCCACTGGCGTCGGGCGATGGAGGAGGAGTACGCGGCGCTCGTCGCCAACCAGACATGGGATCTGGTGCCCCGTCCGCCCGACACTAACGTCGTCACCGGCAAGTGGATCTGGACGCACAAGCGGCGGGCCGATGGTACCCTGGAGCGGTACAAGGCTCGCTGGGTCCTTCGGGGCTTCACTCAGCGCCCCGGAGTCGACTACGATAAGACCTTCAGCCCGGTTGTGAAGCCAACCACCGTTCGCACGGTGCTCTCGCTGGCCCTTGCTCGCTCCTGGCCAGTTCACCAGCTCGACGTCAAGAACGTCTTCCTGCACGGCGCCCTCACCGAGACCGTCTACTGCTGTCAGCCGGCGGGATTCGTGGACTCCTCTCGCCCTGACATGGTCTGCCGGCTCAACAGGTCCCTCTACGGCCTCAAGCAGGCCCCTCGGGCGTGGCACTCCAGACTGGCTACGTACCTCGTGACACTGGACTTCGTGGAGGCCAAGTCCGACACGTTTCTGTTTGTCCACCATCATGGAGCAGAGACTGCCTACTTGCTCCTCTACGTGGATGACATTGTCCTTACCGCCTCCAGTCAGTCACTTCTTCGCCGCCTCGTCGACGCGCTCCAACGGGAGTTTCCGGTCAAGGATCTGGGCGTGCTTCACCATTTCCTGGGGGTCACTGCTGAGCCTCGGCCCTCAGGACTCCTACTTCACCAGCGGCAGTACACTCTTGACATTCTGGAGCGGGCCAAGATGATTGACTGCAAGCCCTGCGCTACCCAGTCGATACGCAGGCGAAGCTCTCTGAGGACACGGGTGACCCAGACGAGGACCCTACCGGGTACAGGAGCCTTGCCGGTGCCCTTCAGTACCTCACCTTCACTAGGCCGGACATCTCCTACGTCGTGGAGCAGGTCTGTCTCCATATGCACGACCCCTGAGAGCCCCACCTCGCGGCTCTCAAACGCCTCCTCCGCTACCTCCGGGGCACCGTCGACTACGGGCTGCTTCTCCACCGGTCTACCTCCTCCGAGCTGGTCGTCTACACCGACGCTGACTGGACCGTGTGCTTGGACACTCGGCGCTCCACCTCCGGCTTCGCCGTCTTCTTCGGTGACAACCTGGTGTCCTGGTCGTCGAAGCGCCAGCCGGTCGTCTCCCGCTCAAGTGCCGAGGCGGAGTGCCGTGCTGTGGCCAACGGCGTGGCGGAGGCTGCGTGGCTCCGGCAGCTCCTCGCCGAGCTCCACAGTCTCCTCTCCAGGAGCACGTTGGTCTACTACGACAACGTCAGCGCCGTCTACCTCTCCACCAACCCGGTGCAGCACCAGCGGACCAAGCATGTAGAGATCGATCTACACTTCGTCCGCGATTATGTCGCCGCCGGTGCTGTTCGGGTCCTCCACGTCCCGACCACCTCCCAGTTTGCTGATATCTTCACCAAGGGTCTTCCGTCCTCGACCTTCGACGAGTTTCGCTCTAGCCTCAACATCAGTAGTGACTAGTTGCGGCTGTGGGGGGATCCTATGGTGTGATGTACGGTGTGGTGTACGTCTTCCTTCTGAGTCCAGTCTGTGAACTTCGCTGCGATGGATGTTCAGACTGCGGGGGGGGGGGGGGGGGGGGGGGGGGGGGGGGGGTTAGAGTATATGCCATGTGTCTAGGCCCATGTACATCACTATATAGCTACCCATTAGGGTTAGCCTTATGCATCAATCAATTACCTGAAAGAATAAGTTTGTTCTGTTAGGTAGTGTTTGGTTCCAGAGTTTGCTAGGAGGGAGCCGTTCTATTCCAGTGTTGGAGAGTGTTTGGTTCGATTCTAATTTCTAGGTGGAACAGAACCGCCCCAATTTAGGAATATTCCTTGTAAAGTTTGTTCTGTTAGGTAGTGTTTGGTTTCAGAGTATGCTAGGAGGGAGCTGTTCTATTCCAGTGTTGAGGGTGTTTGGTTCGATTCTGGGTGGAACAAAACCGCTCCAATTTAGGAATATTCCTTGTAGATGTTGCATCTGGTGGCTCGCGAGCGACGCATTCCTCCCATCACCTCCTCGCTCCCTAGCCATCACGCCTCTTCCTGGTACCACAACCGTGACGCGTAGTCGTACATGCACTCCCCTTGCCCGACGTCGCACCCCGCTGGCGTCGTGCCCACCACGAACAGTAGCTGCTTTGCCACCAAGCGACGACCGGACTAGCTTGCGTCTGAGGCAGCGTGGTGGCGGGGGCAGTGGATGAAGGGCCGGTGTAGCATGGAGAAGTTCTTTAAGTAGAGCACGGAGACAAAGATGATGAAGGCGAGCGTGAGCACGTAGTACGTCAGGAAGGGGCTCCTGCTCCTCCGCCCGTTGGCTTGTTGCGACTTACCGAGGGGACGTCTGCTCCAGTCACTCCTTGCTTCCTTCCTCCATCACGGTCGTTGGCTTGCTTGGGGCGAGGAGAAGCTCCTCACCATGTACCTGTTGCTAGAGCCTGGAGGTGAAGCTTGCTTTGCTCTCACGTTTGTTTTGGGGCCCTGCACTTTTGGTGGATCAATGGATGGAGTAGGTTGTCCTCCCGAGCTGCAGAGTGGGTACGGGAGCAGATTTGGAAGCAGATTATTTGGACATCTGCGATGCGAATTGACACAAACAAGCTCAACTACATGCATTGACCGGCAATTGTTATGTTCACCTGCCTCCACTCCACATCTGGTGTCCTCCCGAGCTGCAGAGTGGGTACGGGAGCAGATTTGGAAGCAGATTATTTGGACATCTGCGATGCGAATTGACACAAACAAGCTCAACTACATGCATTGACCGGCAATTGTTATGTTCACCTGCCTCCACTCCACATCTGGTTTGTTTCAAGCTATGAACTTTCACTTTTGTCATGGCTGTATAGATGTGTCATGTTTAACATTATGGAGTAATTATTATATATCTCATTGTCTATATTTACGTGTCATTTTAAGACATAACAAATAGTTGTATGAATATGTTATGGTTAGGAAATTATATATTCGCACTCATCAATCAAACATAGGATAGAGCCAATCCGTTTTGCTTCACTCTTGAACCAAACACGATATGAAGTTGTTCCGTTCTGATTCACTCTGGAACCAAATAACAAATAGAGCGGCTTTGTTCTGACTGTCTGTTATAGTTGCTAGATCGGTGAGGGATTGGAGTTGCTGGTGGAGGTGGTGCGGTAAACAGTACCCGTCAATGAACTATAGATGCATAGAGGGGATTGGAGAGGGGGATCGACGGGAACGCTGGCTGGTGGCCTCTGCCCACGGCCGAGCAAAGAGGAGAGTTTCTCCCTTCTAATTCTTGCCTACTTTATTTCTCACCCATTGATTACATAAATAGACCGGCTGGCCGCACCTATCTAGCTAGAGATCCTTATCTCTTTAAAACTCTTCTAAAAACTCACACAAACTACTAACTGATAACCTTCCTAGATACTCTCAACTAATCTTCTTATCCCTTGATTTGCGCTCCTTGTTGATGCTTCTTGTTGTAGCCCTTTTGGGCCCTGACAAGTCCTGACCATAGCCCCCTTGGGCCCTGACGGATCCTGACACTACACCCCCTCCTGGACAAGCAGCTCATCCTCGAGCTGCAGCATGGCGGGTACTGTAACACCCTAAATCCATCAAATGAAAACAACCCAGTTTGTTGTATTAGTTTTTCAATAGAAATAAAAATATATATGTTAATAAATAATAAAAATGGTGATATAAGCAAATCGAACAATTTCTTGATAAGATAAAAATTTGCAAATGTTTGATGTATTCATTATCAGTGCATGATTTCTTTGTTTGTTAATGAATTGCAAGAAATTTATTTTAATTTATTCTCTTTTGCGAGGTCCAAATCATTTAAATAATAGCAATTGCCGACAGATTATTTATTATGAATTTTATTTATTAAAATATTATTATTAGATTTATTATACTTTTGAAATAACTAAAATATATTTATTAATGAATAACCTATTCTAAAAAATAAAAGAAAATGAATTTCGAAATTAAGAAAAAAAATAAAAAAACAAACGAATGCTCGGCCACTGGCCACTTTGGTCCAGCAGACTCAGCCTAGAACCGTTTCCTCTTTGGTTTGAATGACGAGTGGGCCCCGCGCTTCAATTTTTTTCTCTCACTTTCTATCTTTCTCCCCTGTCGTTTCTACCTGGTGGAAGCTGCTCGTACCGCACCTGTGGCTAGCGCTCAGCGCAGTCCGGGCCGGTGACGGTGACCCCACACGACGTAGCAGCGAGCCACGACACTCATCTTTCTTTGCAGCGACGGCAATGGCATAGCCAGTCCAGCGACTCTTCCCCTCCCTCGCGGCTCTTCCCTTCCCCTGCACGCCAGCAATTCTTCTCTCCTCCATCAACATCGCCATTAATGGCATTGCTTCGACGTCCGTTTCTTCATATATGAATGTGGCACTAATTAGCTTTCAATCGTGTGGAATCCGGTCGATCTCCTCCCCATCCGTTCCTATAAATAGCAACTCATTTTCTATCCTCCTTACTGTCGAAACCAGCCACCATAGTTTTGAGCTTCCAGACAGACATCCTCGACGGAGCTCTGCCCCAAAGCCGCCGCCCGTCGAGCCCTTCTCCCTGCGCCTAGCTCATCCTGCGTCGAAGATCCTCGCCGCCTCCGCCACCGCTGAGCCGTGCGCCGAGCCTCACCCCTGCAGTCTGTTCTCTGCTCGCGCCCTTGCTGTCCAGCTGCTCGACGCTCGTCGCACTTGCTCTGCTTGCTGCTACTCGTGCAACGCTCACCATTGCAGTTGTCCGCGCTGTGCCGAAGCTGTGACGACGTGCGCCTCGCCAATCCATGTTTTCTGCAGCCTCGTGCACGCTTGCTGGTTGTCCCTGTTCGCTGGTCGTTGTCTGTTTGTTAGCATCGACCTCGATGAAGCCCCAATCGCCGGTCCCCAGCCGTCCCTGCTCTATGCCGACCAAAGGTAGAAGAAAGGTTCTATTCTTACGTGCTACCCTCTCTTGGGTATGTTTAATTGCGATATAGCCCCGCATTGATTTCTTTCTTTTTAAATAAATATTTGGTTTTTAAATGAATTAGTTATCGACCTATTAGCTTCACAATTACGTGATAAACATGTTTTAAATAGTGTTTTTAACAATTCATATGTTTTCATAAATTATTGAATTATGTTTGCTATAATCGATTTATGTGTATTCAATATCCAAATAAATTAAATAGTATTTTGATAACTATAGGTTAGTGCGCTGATCAATTTGAATTTATAGTTGCAACAATTTACATGTTTTTTGTAAATTAATTAGTATTATGTTTGTTATAATTAATTAGGTGTAGTTTTGTAAATAAGGAACATGAAATAAATATAAAAGGACGTTTGCAATAGATATCATGTTTTGATAATTTAATAATGTTTAATATAGATGTTTAAGTATAGTTGTCTTAAATAGAAATTTAAAAGAAAAATATACCACACTTCTCTTAGTTAAAAATAGTACAAAGACATTTATTTAGTTATCTTCATGATTTAGTTTTGTAATCAACATTTTATATGATTATATGCATAAATATATTGTTATTCACACTAAGAATAGAGTTTTTTAATAATGTTAAAATGACTTAATTAGGTGCTCATACCTACATAACTAAAATGATAGTTTAAATATTGTTGAACTTAGTTTTTTTATTAAAAAATAGATCAATTGTTCTTAAATTAAAATTAAAGATACTTATTATATTAATTATCTATTCCTATAATTTATTAATCAAATTTATAGTCAAATTGTTCATAACTAGATATATGACATGATTAATCATTTCATAGAATTTAGTCCACATTATATAATTCACTTAGTTTTTCCTAAAGAATAAAATAAAGTAAATTAGTTGTTCATGTTCTTTTTATAATTAAAATGTTAGTTTATATATCGACCTTGAATATAGTTTCTTAATAATAGGCTATGTGTTTTCCTAATCAAAGTAAGATAACTAATGGTTTCTTTCTTTTACGTGAAAATGCATTTAAGGCCTATATCCTACCTTGTTTAAAATATAGATGTTTAATAATATGATTTTGATCTTTTCCCATAAACCGATTAGGCTTATATATTAACTCTTCTTCAATAAATGTATTATATGTTCCATAATATTTCATAAATTAATAATGTGTTTTATCATCTTATGAACCCTTAATCTTAGACATATCACATATGACGTTTTTTAAAAGAATAATTTGGTGAACCTAATATTTGTATATTTTAATTAAGATGTTTTAAGCTCATGTCTTGTTTTATAAAGTATAGATTACACATTTTTGAAAAGAATACCTTCGTATTATAACCATTACTTGCGACGTTTTTGAAAAGCGAATGCTCTTTTCGTTAAGCTTTCCTTCAGCTTTGCGTATGGTGAATGTTGTATGTTATTGAGTGGTGCTTGTTTCTTGTTTGTTTGTGTGATATTCAGTGGTTGATCTAATAGTTAAGAATCAAGATCTATTCCTATCCGTGGAAGAACCTCAAGTTTTCTATAAGCAAGGCAAGTGGACTTCTCCCTCTGCATACTCTGTTTGATCCCAAACAATACATTTAATAAAGTTTATTATTTTGGATATATATGCATAATTTGACAGGTTACCTATTTAGATAACCTTTCCAACCTTATTCCTTGATCAAACCTGGGAATTATACTTTACCTTCGTAGCTATGCTATTGCTACAACTAAACTTTATGCAGTCACTCCCGCTTATGATATTAATGTTCCAAAATGGTAAGTTTACATTATTGTTGTTAACCCGATGGTTAAACAAGATTATTGCATATTAATTGGAACATGGAGTGACCACCCAGGATAACAGTGCAACCACGAGTGCTATCATGGCTCTGGCTTTGGTAATTAGCTTTATATGCTTAGTGCCTAGCAACCTTACCTGAAATATGGGCAAGAGGGGGAGCGGTAGGTGGTGGCAGCCCACGTTAACATGTGGACGTATTCTTGGCTAAGGTACCTCACCCAGGGGGCCTCCACCATCGTCTTTAGAAACCTTAGCGGGTTGCTTCGTATTAAGTGTATTTTGTGAAAGCCTCATAGTGGATCCCTAGCCACTCACCTCGGAAGTGTTTACGGGTTTTGGCCGACCCAGGCTAGAGGGGATACACGGCTTGTGGGTAAAGTTGTACCACCTCTGCAGAGTGTAAAACTGATATATCAGCCGTGCTCACGGGTATGAGCAGCCTGGACTCCTCACATGATAATTGAACTTGAAGATGGAAATAAATCGAGATCCGGTGATCTGCCAATGGTTTGCTTAAGTGGTTTCACTTAAGTGTTTTTGATATACTCTTATACCTTTGTTTAATGGGAATACTTGGGATTCACACTTATTAGTAAGACAAGTGTTGTTAATAAAATGTTGACCAACTAAAATGCTTACTGCTCAACCTCAGCCTCACCTTGTTAAACTTGCATTAGTTTTCCCCCACTTGCTGAGCCCCGACCATAAGTGAGCTCACCCTTGCTTAATTTTGATCAGAAGTTTGTAGATGAAGTTATGATGCTGAGCTCCATGGATGCTAGTCTAGTGATACCCTCGGTCATCTTCCTGTGGATGGATGTCCATGTTCGCTGTACTTTGATGAATAAAGGTTAAGACATTATGTCTGTTCGAAGTGTAATATGTTAATATAATCGTTATTTACGCTCTTATGCATTGTTCTTTTGATATATTACACTTGTGACGTCAACATATGTGTGGAAATAGATCCTGGCACACATATGCTATGCACCCGGCTCTACCCCTTAGAAACGAGTGTGACAGGTACCCAAAGAACGACTTTACTTGACCCAAAACCAAACACCTAGAAGACAAGCCTTTTACATATCGGCTTATTATTATTTTTCCAAATCTATTTTTTTACCCCATAAGATAAGGCAGACACCCTCCACGCATTGGACTTGCACGTGTGCAGCCACCAGGATCCCATGGACGCCATCTGGACGAAAGGGGAGCACATGGATGGCCATTTGGAGTAGGTCGCAACAATGACCAGCGAAGGCGCCTTCATGGCGGCCGGTAGCGGAATGTAGTGGCGCTAAGCAGTGCGCCCTTGCCGATGATAAGGGGAGCGCCTTCCCTACCGCCGCTATCGTAGAGTTGAAGTTCGTCGCCCGCGGGACAAGCACCATGCTCGCACTTGAGGACAGGCCCGGCACCACTGCTGATGGTCGTCCAACAGGGCGAGGTCGTGCCCCTGTGTGCCGAGGTCAACCGTCACCAAGGCTGCCTCGAGTATCTGTCGGCGCATCTCCCGCACTCACCGTCGTGCAAGGAAGCCACGAGCAGTAGCCTGTTGGCCCACAGCCGCCGGCGTCTAGAGTCGTGCGACAACGCCAGCTGCTGTTCATGTTGCACTACTGCCTTGATTTGCAGGCTTGCAGCAGCCCCTGCTCAACCATCTGGAGTGAGGCTTGCATCTTTGTGAGATCAACCCTTATGTTGGCCCACAAGTCCCCCATCGATGGAGCTAGTGATTGCTGAGCCGTGGCTGCCCCTAGTGGCGCTGCCCATAGGGACGGAGACACTGTCAGCAAAGATGATGTGATGAAATTTGGCGTTGTCCCTGGAGATGGGCACGTCGGGGTCCAGGATGTGGTGACAAAATTGGCAGGCGGTGTTGTCCATGGAGATGGTGACGTTGGTTGCTAGGATGACGTATCGAAGGTGGCATGCAACGCCACCCATGGAAATGGGGATGCCGGTTGCCAGGACGGCGTGACGAAGGAGGCATACGGCGCAGCCCATGGAGATGGGAACGCTGGTTGCCAAGACGATGCCACAAAATTGGCAGCAAAAGCCATGGGATCGGATAGAAACCCAAGCTAGCCGATACCAGATGTTATAGGGTTTAGGGATTGGAGGCTTGGAGCTACTGGTGGAGGCGGCGCGATAAACAATACCTGCCAATGAACTGTAGATGCGTAGAGGGGATTGGAGAGGGGGATCGACGGGTAGGAACGCTGGCCGTGGGTAGAGGCCCACGGTTGAGCAAGAGAAGGGTTTCTCCCTTCTAATTATTGTCTACTTTATTTCTCATCCATTGATTGCATAAATAGGACGGCCGGCCGCCCCTATCTAGCTAGAGATCTGTATCTCCTTAAAACTCTCATAAAAACTCTCAACAAACTACTAACCGATAACCTTCCTAGATAATCTTAACTAATCTTCTAGATACTCTCAACTAATATTCTTATCCTTTGACCTGCGCTCCTTGTTGTTGCTTCTTGTCGTAACCCTTTTGGACCCTGACAGGTCCTGACACTGTCAAACACAGAACGGAGCCATTCTATCCTTAGAATCTGGAATAGAGCCGTTCCATCCAAATAGGCTCTGGAACCAAACACTACATTAGGGTATGTCATGTCTTCTCCTAGTAACAACAAACTCTTAGGCAGAGTTGTTGTTTTGGAGTAAGTAAAGTCTTCCGCTCAGCTTGTGCTGTTCTAATCTTTCCCCATTTTCTGTGTCTAACCTTTTGTATTTCCATTTTTATAAGCGAAATGGGGAACAACCTCGATTCAAAACAATATATAGAATTACTGAAATTATTCTTTGCTCAAAGGGTACATACCATGCTACCAAAACCAATGTATATTGGCTTGGGCCCCTGTTGAAGCCACTGTGACAGTTCTGGTGGCGGTTGATACTTTGTTCCAAGATTTAAGAAGCAATATCCCACTACATCCACCAGAGGACCCCAATCTGAAGAGAACAAAACATCATTAAAAAGGCTTAATGTAAGTATGATTATGCTAGCACAGGGACACAGTTTGCTAATTATGAAATTCATAAATTAATTTGAATGCCACCAAGGTATATTCATCTAACAAAATTGATAGACACAGAAAACTGTATAATTATGATAACAGAGAACTACGGTACATGACTTCCCTTTTGTTCAATGTAAAGTATATCCCTCTAGCTTTGCATATGCACAAGAAATATTTTATGCCCTGAAATCATGTAAAGTTTCCGCTCAATGTTGTTTGCCAGGGGCACATCAGCAAGGCTACACGTACACATGTATAAAATTTGGGCATTGGCTAGCCTGTGTAACTTAACTCACAAGCACATCATTATCAAAATCATCAGACAATATTGTTTGTAAGATACAATTCTTGGGGATGTGTTACATTCAGTGCTACCTGTACCTTCTGCATGTACATTCAGGGGGTGCATTGCATTCACACTTTGGAAAAACATCAAGCAATTTCAAATAGAATTAATTGATAAGAGCTCACACCATGAAGCTAAATAAAATAAAATTACCTTTTGGCTTTGGCATAAGTTGCGGGCTCCACATGTATCCAGTAGGTAAGTGTGATATAGATCCATGGTATGTGCTGAAGTAAGCAATAGGGGGCAAATTTAATTTCTTCCTGAAATCATTTATGAATCCCCTGGAGCCCCACCAAACTATTAAATCCAGAATAAGATACGATAGCTGAACGTGAGAGGTGCGAAGATGTCAGAATTTTTTCTGAAAAAAATAGAACAATTGCACCTTCCTATGCAAAAGACACATAAAATTACACATTCAAATTGCATATTTAGAATAGTGAAAAGGTGGAGGTGGTAATACCCTATAAGTTGCACTTTGAGGCATTCGTGCCAATGGATGTGGGAATTCATTAGTTGGCCTGTCACAAAATGCTAGCAGTTAGGAAAACATACATAGCAGAACCGTCCACAAATAAAGAACAGGCCCAGTGCTGGCAGCTACCACAAGAGTAGGGTATGGGGAAGGAATAACCAAGACAAGTCTGATCCTGTTATTTCTTTATTTTGTTACAATGTATTCTCTCTTTGTGTGCGCGTGCTCGGGTGCGCGACTGTGTGTGTTACAATGTAACTCAGGAATCTATGCAGCATTAATTTCTATCCTGAGGTAGCCACATTAGCATGCAAAAGTGAGGGAAACTAGCCTTCATGAAGCAGTCATACTGATAGTCATAAGAATATTCTAAAGCAGCACGAAGAATTACACGATGGGAAATTTAACTTATGTTGTTTACTTGTCAAGCTTTAATCTATGGTGCTCACGAAATTTGTTAGCAGTTCCACAGTGATGTAAAAGAATGGAGAAATCACAAAGGGATAAAAACTTAAATTTGCTATAAATATTTCATTCTGGAAAATTCATCAGTACAGACTTACGTCCATGGAAAAGTGAAGAAGATATGCAGAGGTGCTCCAAGTGCTTCTGCTATGTGTAGATGACCTGAAAGTCACATGATTTGTTAGGAGCATGGAACAATACAATCCAGAAATGAAATTGATCAGCAATAACTTTCTGGCCAACTTCAGACACTGATGATTGCAGTACAAATTTAGATTTTAGAATGTGAGCAAGCACTAAAAGAAGGGATATTATCATATTATGCTTGGAGATGTTATGAAAACGAGATTGATTCTCCAGTAGTTTCATGGGTTCCACAAGTACTGACTGCAAATGGATTGCTTCTTGAGTAATTTCATGGGCTGACAAAACAAGAATTGCTAAACCAAAAAGCAGTTATATGCCACAATCTTATATGGATTAGTAAATCTAATTAAAGATGGGTAGTTGAAGTATTATGTTTGGTTGGTAAATTAGAAATCTCCACATTAATCAGAAGAAAGAAAAGTCCCAACTTCAAGTACAGGAGAAAAGGAGGTCATATACATAAGGAGTTATAGTTTTACTAGATGGGAGAACATATCAAAGTGTTGGAACATAATATAAGTGAATTGTCCACCTCTTCTTATCAGTTTAAGTTTTTGGGTTGGACTGGTTGATGCATGCAACTTAATATGATATCAGAACCAGAGATCATGAGTTCGAATCCTTGTTAACGCAATTAAATAAAATAATTGTTACTCGCTTCTGTTCCACGTCTGAGACCCAAGAGAGGCTTGACGTGAGGGGAGTGTTGAAATATAATATAAGTGAATTGTCCACCTTCTTATCAGCTTAAGTTTTTGGGTTGGACTGGTTGGTGCATGAAATTTAATACAAAGTTTAAAACAAGAATAAGATAAACTAACAATAGCTACAAGGAAAACACACTGGAATTATAATCAAAGTTGACTAAACCCATTACTTTTCTTGATGGTCGATAAACACATTTTTTTATCAACACGGCATTTCAGAAACCCCACCCTTGTGAAATTCCAAGTGTGCCAAGTGCTGACAAGATGGACAAACACATAATGACACAATGCCACATTGTCTTCTGTGCACACCACCAGTACAGCCATCAGCTCAGATGCTAGTTCCTAACGGTGGGGGTTCAACAAATTTTACCATAAAACCACGTTTTTATTTTCGAAACTTATTAAAGAATGTTGGAATTTGGTGTAAAATAGCAGTGCCATGATGGACAGACCCACCATAAGCAGGAGGATTCGCGATTATTGCCTGAGCTCTGAAAGGTGTTCCAGTATCCAAATCAGGTTCTGTGCATGCAGGTAGAAGTGAGAAGATGATTTCCTTAAGCTGCTTTCTTTGAATGGCAATCTCTGTTGGTGCCGCCAGGAAAAACCCTTTGTTTTTTGTCATATCTGCAGTTGAAATGCACCCCTTGATCAAAATTGAGTATGAAGGACATGAGCATCCATATATCAGTTGAATTGGCTAAATAATTGATGTCTTGTTCCTTAAACAACAAGGTGTCCGCATTAATATTACATTCATTAACAAACCACAATAAGATTTTTTTCTCTCTTTTCTTCAACAATTTCGATCTTTTTTTTCTCGAACGCAGGTGATATGTGTATCATAATATTAAGAAGAAAAAACAAGTACATTTAGATGGATAATAAATTGAAGAAAATTAATAGTGTGCCACTTTACAGTTGGTTGCATCTTTTTTAATAGAGTAAGGAACCAAGGTGATGATAATAAAATCTCAGCACATTAGACAGCATCGAATGCTCTTTATCTGAGTAGAAAAGACAATATTCATGGTAAAAGAGAACTTAAGCCATACACTGAGCCATAACCCGAGGATCACCACCCAATGGGTAAAAATCAATGCCAGCTGACTTCACAAAAGTACGAAAATTGACATGAGTTGCCAATCTAACATAATGACCGAATTCCTGCAGAAAAATTCCAATCTTCAATTCAATACTTCGAGTTACAAAATAATGAATTTGAAACAGAAGTTACAGTTTCTTATTTTCAAGAGAGAAAAGGAAATGTAACAATATTATAAAGACATTGTTCTGTTTCTTGACGGTGAGTCAAATTAGAGGATACTGTATCTTGAATGTTTGATATTCTGATATTTTTCAAATATTTTAAATTTTGTGAACAACTACTGGGGGGTGAACAGAGCGTCTACACAGTGGAAGATGCCAGATAATCTCCCATATGTCGGAATCTAGTCAAATACAAAAGGAGGCCGCGAAAGAGCCTGTAGCTAAGTTGGTTAGGTGGTCTGAGTAGCATTCCTCAGGTCCTGGGTTCGACTCTCCATGGGAGCGAATTTCAGGCTGTGGTTAAAAAAATCCCTTCGTCTGTCCCACGCCAAAGTACAGGTCTAAGGCTCGGCCCCGGTCGTTCTCACATGGGCTTCGATGCCGATGTGTATGGGTGGGACAGGGGTTCAGGGGTTTTCTCGACCTATGTGAGAAAGTCTTCTTGTTAATACAATATTCGAGGGTTGTCTTACCCCCCGCAGGTCGAGTTTTACAAAAGGAGGCCATGTTCAATCCATGAAAAATATGGGCACTGGCATAGATTTGCTCTTAACTTAGGACAACAAGCAAGGTTAATCACAAATTCTAAACAAAACGGAAAAGCTAATGGTAATTTTACCATGCTTGACTGCATGCTCAAAAAAGTGAATTAAAAATCTGCATTTTATCCCCATTATAGATCTGTATGCTGCACAATGTATTTATTTTCCGGAGAGCCTTGGTCTCTCTAGCAGATGCTTGCAGGTTCACCTACCTGCAGTCGTTTAGCTAATGCTATAAAAGGCTGTACATCCCCTCAGGTTCCAACTACAAGTATAGCAATCTTCAGCTTTGGGACTGACTTGGTGATTCCAGGTGTAACTTCTCCGATATCGTGTGGTACACAACCAAAAGCATCAATCTCCGAGAGTTCTGAGGCAACAAGAGCACTGCGCGTCACATCTACCTCCACTGTACCATCATTCTGGATCTTTACCAGTCTCTCGGTTATCTTTATCTGGAGCACCAAACAGCAATAAAAAGCTATAAGTATAACATAAGTCTGAATAAATACCAAAAAGGAGAAATATAGAAGTTTCAAGACAATATTTATACGAACAGATGGAGTATACTGGTAGTAATACAGTGACGACTGCAATTAGATATCACACTGGTTGTGAAGAATAGTAGTCATAAGAGGCCAATTCTCAACATCAGAAATCAACAGGACCACTGCAGTGCTGAGATGAACAAATAAAAGGGCAGTATCCATGCACATTCAGTTTTTTGGGGGTAAATGGACAGACTGTTTTTTTATCAACCATGCAACAATGATAAAATAATAAATAAATAAATAAATAAAGTGTGCATTAATATGCCTACCTTCTCATTTTCTGATAGCATGTCCAAAGTGAGGTCACACTTCAGCAACCTATCAGAGTATGACCTTACAAAAACGTTATCTTGCCCTTTAATGGTACCAGAAGTAGTAGCTGTCGATTTACTATGGCCAAATGCTGTAGAAGAACAAATGGAGAATGTTTTAGAGCAGAAAAAATAAGCATGTTTAGATAAAATTCTGATGTTACTGTTCTGATGCACTGTTGTTCCCATTACAATTTATTTATTCTATTCTAGTATTCTATTAGATAAAATTCCTCTACACAACATCAATTCCATCTAGAAATATGGCACCCTACCGTTACAATGCTACTTAGACCATCTAATCGATTCAGCTAGAGGGCCTTTTGTGCACCCTACCTTTACCATTTTATATACAACTTACAACATGATGCAATCGCATAGCTGATTGAAAGATTAACTGTACCAGATGGCATAGTGTTCATTAACTTGCTTTTTCAAATGAAGGAGCACACTTCTAGCTCTGTTGAAACCATAGTAACTTTGAGACAGATGTTTGGCAATTACAACACACGACATGACTAGCATGAACAAAACAAAGCCAAGACAATATTGTGATTTGCGACTGCCATTGTGACAGCAGCCATAAAACAACAACCCTCGTCACAAATAAGTTTGCTATGGTTCATTCTTACATGTTACATCTACAGTCTAATAGTCGTGAATTTTTAGTCCCAAGAAGTAGGGATAATTCAAACATGACTAAAGCTTAAATCATTCCTATCAGTCATTTCATGGTACTTAACCTGGCGATCTCACGGTTTCCCTTCACGAAACTTACGGCACATAAAACATGTCAGTCTTTCGGCGCATGCTATGCTACTACTGAAATCCTCAAAAATCACAAGCCCACCGAAACGGAGGAACCAAACACAAACAGTCCGGGGACGTACCTGGCTGCCGAGACGAGACATATAACTCGTCGTCGTCAACCGATCCGGAGAACCTGGCGTCCATAGACCTCAGCACGAATTCCCCCATCCCCTCAGCAAAGGAGGATGATGCGACCAAACCGGAAGCCTCAGCACCACCCTTCCGCCTCCCAACGCCGTCGCCCAGTACCGTCTCCTCCCACTCCTCGCCGTTGATCCCCATAATCTGCGATGGCGAGGTGGCAACAAGCCGCCGCGATATGCGAAACTACCAGTGCTCCCGGCCCCGCGCCACCATTGCTTGCGCCGCCGAGAGTTTGGAACCCTTGGAAGCGTGGACCCGCTGGTGCCTGGTGGGCAGAAGACAGCGGGGACGTGCCAGTACGAGCCTACGAGGAGTATCGCCGAGAAGGGTCGGAGCGGGCGGGGCCAGGCCGTGCGATGCGAGCCTGGAATGCTGGAACGGGAGCCCGGGAGGCAGCACCGCGAGCGCGGCGTGAGGCCGGAGGGGAGACTGACGGAGTGGAGTTATTTGCTATTATGGTAATTGTTTAAATTGGCTTCTATACAATGAATCAATGATACTAAGAGATTAGACTTTTCTAAAATAGTACTACTTATAAGTGAGCAATTCTCTAAAATAGTATTTTACCTTTATTTCAAATATTTCTACTTTTTATTTTCTACTGCTCTCTGAATGCTGGAGCTATAAACATAAACATTCCTTTGCGATTTCTACATAATAGTAAGAAGGGGAAGGTAAGCTTCTTTGCCTGTCTGTGCACCTGCCTCCGCCTTGTAGAGGCTTAGAGGTGCCTTTGGTTGGCTGCGGCTGGTGATGATTTCATCAAAAAGTTGTAAATTAAAGACCCATGCTCATATAATTACATGGAGTCTCATAGTTCCGGTTCTTCTTGCGATTATTAACCATTTGGCTTCAGAGACTGAAGTGCTGGCATAGTAGTTGTGTTCATGGGATCAAGATTTGCTTATGTTGTGTCGCCTATAATTCTTCAAGTATTAACATGTTGTGATGATGAACAAATGCAACTGAGATGTTGTGCAACTGTAGCATTCAAGCGTAAAAAGAATCTGGATCATTACCATTGGGAGCACTTTGCACATGTTTTGAACTTCTGATGAACAGATGCAACAAGAAATTAACGGCGGATCTATAAGGTTACAATGAGCTAGTAAAATCAACCTCACCAAACAGGCACGTGCGCTTCCCATGGAGCACGACTTTGGTCAATGGAGTGGTGTCATTTTAAGCAGTAGAAAATAAAAAAACTAGAAATGAGTGAAATAAGGATGAAATACTATTTTAGAGAAGTTGTTCATTTGTAAGTACTATTATAAAGAAATCTATTTTATTAATACTGTTATAGAGAAGTCACTTGAAACGAGTACTATAATACCAAATAACTCGTGAAGTGACGGGTTGAAACGGGGTGCGCGGTGTCGTTCCATGGGACAAGGGATGGGGGTTCAGGGCTTGGAACATGGGAGCTATCCTTAAAGTAGGTTGTTCAACAAACTATCGATTAGGGGACGTTGGTGCATGGACCCAGAGCATATAGCGTGGTTCAGTGGAAAATCGAAGGGTCAGCTTGAACCCTTTCCTAAATTGCTTAGCAAGAAATAGGGCTGGAAAAAAACTCAGAATCGATGAACCGGCTCGGGCTCGGTGTAGCTCGGCTCAGCTCGCGAGCCACTAGCGAGCCAAACCGAGTCCCTTTCCCAGCTCGTCGAACAACCGAGTCGAACTAGCTCGTGTGAGCCCGCGAGCCAGCCAACCACTGCAGGAGACAGCTAGCCAGGGTGCGCAATGGCCCAAGCCCAACCCAAGTACCCAACGCGATGACCGCCTAATCGATGACGGACATGGACTGACACTGTCGGTGAGGCTGAGGCCCAATAGGCCAACCCTCTAGGTCTCCAACTCCAGTCTCCAAGTCTATTCAATAGGCCAACCCTCCAAGTCTCCAACTCCAGTCTCCAAGTCTACCCAATAGGCCAACCCTCCAGGTCTCCAACTCCAGTCTACAAGTTGGAACAGGCAGCAATTGGGCAAAGTTAAACCCTAAAGTCATTGGTTGCCGCTACAAGCCAAGACGCCATGATGTCCTGCGCCACGCCACACCATTGTTGAGCAAGGCTGCCGCTAGCCGCTGTCGGGCCACTGGGACAACACGCTGCATGGGCACACGACGGTCGTCGGTCAGTGGACTCGCTCCATCTCACGCCGGTCACCGGGGGAAGCATGTTGTCAGCCCGCCACGCCGCCACGACGCTGAGCTACCAGATCGCCATGCTACTATGTGACCGTAAGTTCCATCTTCCAAAGTTGTAGAGGCTAAAAGGGTCACTGATTTTGCCTCCTAAATGTGGAACTATGGTTTCCTGAATGTAGAACTATGGTTTTCTTTGTAGAGACAAGATTGCTGCCTGTTCTGTTGCTATTTCCTCTGCAGGAAATTTCTCTTGTGATTTTGTGAAGAACACATCATTAGCGCTAACCAGGTAATTGTCTTGTCCAATTTTTTTATTTATAAACTTTTGATTTAAGTGATTATACATAGACTTGCCAAGTTCAACTGTAATCATGTTCTGTACTTTAACATGCTCTGTTCTTTAACATGCCTTGTGTCAAACTCATGAAGTCATGAACAAATTTGTAGGTTATGGAATCTGATGTGGAAGGGAAGGATTTGAGTCTGAACTCATGATCATGAGACAAATTTAGAAAGCAATTCCTTTAACAAAAATGATGACATGTCTGAGGATGAAATGATCGTGCTAGGTGGAAGAGATGTAGCCTAGAAACGGGGATTGCCACCTTTTTTATGTCTACCTAGCGTGTCGGAGCAACGCCGATATACTAAAAATATTGCAAGAAATTAGATTAGACCGGATCCAATGTACCGGATCTTTACAGCATGTTGTATCAGTTATCGATCATATGGTATCATTATCACCGTTAAATCCTAAACGGGTTAGGACATTGAGAGAGTCAGTTATTAGGTTTAGATGGTGTTTGATACACTACAATTAATAGTTAGTTGGCTAAAAAGTTGATAGTGAAATTAACTACCTAACTAATAGTTGAACTATTAGCTAGACGGTTTAGATGTCTTCAGCTAATTTTAGTGGCTAACTATTAATTATAGTGCATTTAAACACCCTTAATGGGTTATCCATTTTAACTTGGTTTTCTACTACATCAACTGGTCTGGTAGACTATATATCTTAGTAAATTTAAGGTTTGTTATATTAAGGCCATGTTTGAATGCACTAAAACTAATAGTTAGCTGCTAAAATTAATGAAAGACATCAAACAGTCTATCTAATAGTTCAATTAATATGTATTTTTAGCAAATTGGCTAATAGTTAGCTAACTATTTATTAGTTAGTTATTCCATAGTAATTTTTAGCCAACTAACAATTAGCTTTAGGGGATGTTTGAATGCACTAGAGCTAATAATTAGTTAGATAAAATTGCTAGTGGGAATAGGTACCTAACAAATAGCTATCTTACTATTAGCTAGACTATTTGGATGTCTTCGGCTTTAGCAGCTAACTATTATCTCTAGTGCATTTAAACATGGCCTTAGTGCATTCAAACATGCCCTAAGAGCATGTTTCATTCAAGTCTCTAAACTATAAATATGCAATCTTTCCTCATAAATAATTAGAGTGTCATCTCTCGTAGATGCATTAGGTCATCTGGTACTTTGTTTTACCACGTTAAATCTTGTACTAATTGTTGTTGTTGATAAGATTTACTAGTTATCTTGTGCGATATCGATCTACAATCCCTTATGTTTCATGTTGTAAATTGACTTGATGCGACTATATGTATATTGCTCGACTGGTTGCTACAACTATGATACGCACTGCAACATGTGCATACATCAACGCAAGGGATCGATATGCATCTGGCATCCTGATGTGTCGCATGTTCTAGGTAGACTTACTTAGAGGTTCGGATGTGTGTTCGTGTGCGTAAGCATCAACTTACAATTATAGATGTTTGTAGGATTATCTTGATGATGCATGTTATAGATCAATTTTGGGTGTTCCTATGAATGGGTCTTTGTTTATCTAGCCATGTGATCATTGCTTAAGTGAGTAGTCAGGATGGCTCTCTTCCCTGTTTCTTCATCTTTGACCGTGCACACAACATATATCAAATTAGGATAGTTTAAGCAGGTTTATCCTTTTTGTGTCACCTTTAATATACACTTTATGTTTGTTTACCTGACCATAAGAAGACAATTGGCTTAAGGGAGCCGATCTACATGACTACCATAGACCGGTCCAGTGACCTATTGCAAGTTAAGGCACATGAACAAGCTCACTAGGTACTCAATCCATTGTGCCACCAGACTGGTCTAGCGCACACAGAGACCCAAAAATTTATTTTAAGTGTGTTTTTTGTTTTGGTTTCCACTCCAAACTTTTTATGGGCTTTGGTGAGATACCTAGAACTAGTTTTATGCAAGTGTGCACCACCACACTACATGATACAAGCCTAGGTCAAGATACTCATCCAAAACCCCTTTATAGTACAACTGAAATTAAATAAAATGCCCTAACTCTATACTAAGTGTTTGACAACTCCTTTGACATTTACAACTAGCAATCCTTGACCTTTTAAGCATCTTGCCTTATAATGCCCTAACTCTATACTAAGTGTTTGACAACTCCTTTGACACTTACAACTAGCAATCCTTGACCTTTCAAGCATCTTACCTTATCCATCTCATCGATTTCCATAGTTCAGGGTGTTTTCACTTGTTGAAGTCCAATGTCCTACATTGTGATCTTACTTACCGTATAGCTGCAAAATACACGTTAGTTACAATAATCTTGTCTTGACATTAATCATCAAAACCAACTAGGGGCCTAGATGCTTTCACTAGGGAGCAAAACTTTTATAAGAAGGATAGAAAAATTGTGAAGTGGACTCTTTGGTCAGATTTGATTATTGCAAGAAAAATTTTGGTTAACATATTGCACCTGAAAGTCGTCTAGAGGGGGTGAATAGGCGAAACCTGAAATTTATAAACTTAAGCTTGCACTAAGGCTGGGGTTAATGTTAGAATTAAATTAGAGTGCGGAAGAATGTTTCTCTTGCTATGAGTTGCTCAAATTGATGCGGATAACTTTGGGAGCCAACTCAAAGACAATATTAGCAAGGAAACTTTAGAGAGAGGAAAGAGGAAAACAAATCAAGTGGAAATCAATACAAGAGAACACGGTGATTTATTTTACCGAGGTTCGGTTCCAACGAACCTAGTACCCGTTGAGGATGCCACAAAGGCCGGGTCTATTTCAACCCTTTCCCTCTCAAACGGTCACTCAAACCGGTCGAGTGCTTCTTCTTAATCTCACGGGTCATTAAGACCCCGCAAGGATCACCACACAATTAGGTGTCTCTTGCAAGCTTTACAAAACACTTAGAGAGTTTAGAAAGAGATGAAGAAAGCATGATTAAGGAAACCAAGCAACAAGAGCAACAAATGAAACACGAATCACTCTGTCTCAAGTCACTAACCACTAATGATCACTTGTCTCAATTGTGGAACTTGGAGAGATTGGAAGCTTTGAATGTGTCTTGGAATGAATTGCTAGCTCTTGTATTGAATGTGTATGAGTGGAGTGCTTGGATATCTTGAATGCAGGTGGTTGGGGTTGTATTTATAGCCTCCAACCACTTTCTAGTCGTTGCTTCAATTCTGCCGACCGTGGACGGTTCGCGCTCTTGGTCCGGACGGTCCGCCCCTGCACATCAACAACTGAAATCGCAACGGTCAGCAGTAACGATTATATCAACAACTATAGAGCATTTAATGCATCATCAGATGTCGGATAAAACAGTTGCAGACGATTTGGTCGTGCACCTCGGACGATCCGCGAGGACGCTAAAAATGAATTTTATCGCACCCGTCACCTTCGGGTTTTTCTGGTTTTACAACGATCGGACGGTCCGCGCTTGGTCTCGGACGGTGCTTACTTCTCCACCGGATGATCCGTAGTGCTAACATATGTTTTTGCAGTGTTCCTATCCGAGGCTCACCCTGGTGTCGCGGACGGTCTGCCGCTAGGGCCCAGACGGTCCGTGCATAGGTATTTTTCCAAAAAAGTTTCTCTTGTCCGCAATAATCTACGATATTCTGGACAGTCGACTTAGAATAGTTGTAGATGAACTTATGCACCTGAGAAATGATCAACTAGGCAAACTAGTTAGTCCACGTGGTTTGTGATGGTCGTCAAACACCAAAATTGATTATAGGAAATGATTAAACTCATTTCCCTTTCAATCTCCCCGTTTTTGGTGATTGATGCCAACACAAACTAAAGCAAATATAAAGTGTAGGAATGTTACTAGTTTGCAATTTGACATATGTGCAAAAGTTACTCGAATTTAAAACAACTGAAAGTAATTTTAAGTATATATGATTGCTTTCTTTTAGTATAACATTTTGGACCACATTTGCACCACTTTGCTGGTTTTGCAAATCCTTTGGAAAAGTCTTTTCAAATTCTTTTGCAAATAGCCAATGATATAAGAATATGATTTCAAACAGCATTTTCAAGATTTTGAAAATTCTCCCCCTGTTTCAAATGCTTTTCCTATGGCTAAATAAAAGCTCCCCTGAAGAATTTCTCCTCTTAGCTGTCAAGAGGGTTTTTGTAATTGAAATATTTTCTCCCCCTTTGTGAAATAGTTTTTGAAATACAGGGTGGTGGTGCGGTCCTTTTGCTTTGGACCTATAAATTCTCCCCCTTTGGCATTAATCGCCAAAAACAAAGAATCTTGGGAGGCCTTTTAATTCCCCCCCCCCTTTGGTAAAGGATATGAGTGAAAGTTTATACTAATTGGAAGATTATGAGTAAGACAAAGGATAAATTATACTGACAGAGTTGGAGTGGAAGCCTTGCCTTTGCCGAATACTCTATTTCCCTTTCAATCTAAGACTAATCATAGAGATACTCATGGAAGTATATTAGTATTAGCCTTGGCACAAGAAGAATAAGAAATATGTATTTATACCAAATGAAAGGGACATTATCAAAAGTATATATATAAATGAGCAATGTGTGCAATGTTTCAATCAAAGTTCTGAGAATCTAAGATGTTTAGCTCATTCCTAAGCTTGCTAAAGGTCTTTTCATCTAGGGGCTTGGTAAATATATCGGCTAGCTGGTTGTGGGTGCTAACATAAGCAATTTCAATATCCCCTTTTGTTGGTGATCTCTCAAAAAGTGATACCGGATGTCTATGTGCTTAGTGCGGCTGTGTTCAACGGGATTATCCGCCATGCAGATTGCACTCTTAGTGTCACATAGGAGAGGGACTTTGCTCAAGCCATAGTCCCTAAGGGTTTGCCTCATCCAAAGTAATTGTGCACAACAGTGTCCTGCAGCAATATACTCGACTTCGGCGGTGGAAAGAACTACTGAGTTTATTTTCTTTGAAGCCCAGGACACCAGGGATCTCCCCAGAAACTGACAATTCCCTGATGTGCTCTTTCTGTCAATTTTACATCCAGCATAATTGACCCTAAGATGAACTTTCTTAGGATTTGCCTGGTACCTTGCACACATGCATACAGAAAGCATAATATTCGGTCGAGAAGCACATAAATATAGTAAAGAACCTATCATCGACCGGTATACCTTTTGATCTACGGATTTACCTCCCGTGTCGAGGTCGAGATGCCCATTTGTTCCCATGGGTGTCTTGATGGGTTTGGCATTCTTCATTCCAAACTTCTTAAGTATGTCTTGAATGTACTTAGTTTGGCTGATGAAGGTGCCTTCTTGAAGTTGCTTGATTTGAAATCCAAGGAAATACTTCAACTCCCCCATCATAGACATCTTGAATTTCTGTATCATTATCCTACTAAACTCTTCACAAGATGACTTGTTAGTAAACCCAAATATAATATCATCAACATAAATTTGGCATATAAACAAGTCTTTAGCAATAGTTTTGGTGAAGAGAGTAGGATCAGCTTTTCCAACTTTGAATCCATTACTGATAAGAAAGTCTCGTAGGCATTCATACCATGCTCTTGGGGCTTGCTTGAGCCCATAAAGCGCCTTTGAGAGCTTATAAACATGGTTAGGATACTCACTATCTTCAAAGCCAGGAGGTTGCTCAACATATACCTCTTCCTTGATAGGGCCATTGAGGAAGGCACTCTTCATGTCTATTTGATACAACTTGAAGCCATGGTAAGTAGCATAGGCAAGTAATATACGAATTGATTCAAGTCTAGCTACGGGTGCATAGGTTTCATCAAAATCCAAACCTTCGATTTATGAATAACCTTTAGCAACAAGTCGAGCTTTGTTCATTGACACCACACCATGCTCATCTTGCTTGTTGCGGAATACCCACTTGGTACCTACAACATTTTGGTTAGGACGTGGAACTAAATGTCATACTTCATTCCTCGTGAAGTTGTTGAGCTCCTCTTGCATTGCCACCACCCAATCTAGATCTCTTAGTGCATCCTCTATCCTGTATGGCTCAATAGAAGACACAAAAGAGTAATATTCAAAAAATGAGCAACTCGAGATCTAGTGGTTACCCCCTTGTGAATGTCACCAAGTATGGAATTGACGGGGTGATCTCTTTGAATTGCTTGGTGGACTCTTAGGTGTGGCAGTCTTTGATCCTGAATTTCTTGATCATCTTCCTTGTCTTGATCATCTTCATCTCCCCCTTGATCAATGTTCTCCTGAGGTGGCTCATCATCTTGGTCTTCATCCTCTTCTTCATGAATCATGTCCTCTTCCTGAGTAGGTGGAGATGCTTGTTTGGAAGATGATGGTTGATCTTGTGCTTGTGGAGGCTCTTCGGATTTGGACACACATCCCCATTGGAGATGTTCCTTAGTGCGACGCATGGAGCCTCTTCATCATCTAATTCATCAAGATCAACTTGCTCCACTTGGGAGCCATTAGTCTCATCAAACACAATGTCACAAGAAATTTCAACTAATCCAGTGGACTTGTTGAAGACTTTATATGCCCTTGTGTTTGAGTCATAACCAAGTAAAAAGCCTTCTACTGCTTATGAGCAAATTTAGAATTTCTACCTCTCTTAATAAGAATAAACATTTGCTCCCAAAAACTATAAAATAAGAAACATCGGGCTTTTTACCGTTGAGGAGTTCATATGATGTTTTCTTGAGGATTTGGTGAAGATAAAGTCGGTTGATGGAGTAGCAAGCGGTGTTAATTGCCTCCGCCCAAAATCAATCTAGAGTCTTGTATTCATCAAGCATGGTCCTTGCCATATCCAAAAGAGTTCTATTCTTCCTCTCCACTACACCGTTTTATTAAGGTGTGTAGGGAGAAGAGAACTCATGCTTGATGCCCTCCTCCTCAAGAAATCCTTCAATTTGAGAGTTCTTGAACTCCGTTCCATTATCGCTTCTAATCTTTTTGATTCTCAATCCGAACTCATTTTGAGCTCATCTTAAGAATCTCTTTAAGGTCTCTTGGGTTTGAGATTTTTCCTACAAAAATAAATACCCAAGTGAAGCGAGAATAATCATCCATAATCACAAGACAATACTTACTCCCGTCGATGCTTATGTAAGCGATCGGGCCAAATAGATCCATGTGGAGTAGCTCAAGTGGCCTATCGGTCGTCATGATGTTCTTGTGTGGATGATGAACTCTAACTTGCTTCCCTGCTTGACATGCACTGCAAATTCTGTCTTTCTCAAAATGAACATTTGTTAGTCCTAAAATGTGCTCTCCCTTTAGAAGCTTGTGAAGGTTCTTCATTCCAACATGGGCAAGTCGGCGATGCCAGAACCAGCCCATATTGGTCTTAGCAATTAAGCAAGTGTCTAGTTCAGCATTGTTATCATTAAAATCAATAAAATATAGCTCACCATCTAACACTCCCTTAAATGCTATTGAATCATCACTTCTTCTAAAGACAGTAACACCTATATCAGTAAAGAGACATTTGTAGCCCATTTTACGCAATTGAGAAATAGAAAGCAAATTATAGTCTAAAGAATCTACAAGAAAAACATTAGAAATGGAATGGTCAGGTGATATAGCAATTTTACCCAAACCTTTGACCAATCCTTGATTTCCATCCTCGAATGTAATCATTCTTTGGGGATCTACATTTCTCTCATATGAGGAGAACATCCGTTTCTCCCCTGTCATGTGCTTTGTGCACCGCTATCGATTATCCAACTTGATCCACCAGAAGAATAAACCTACAAAACAAGTTTAGGTCTTGTTCTTAGGTACCCAAACGGTCTTGGGTCCTTTGACATTAGAAACAAGCACCTTGGGTACCCAAACACAAGTCTTTGGACTCTTGTGTTTGCCCCCAACATATTTGGAAACTACTTTGCCTGATTTGTTAGTCAGCACATAGGATGCATCAAAAGCCTTAAATGAAATGTTATGCTCAATTGATGTATTTACAATTTTCTTTTTAGGCATTTGGATATGAGTTGAATGCCTAGAGCTAGAAGCCGCATTCCTATACATGTAAGCATGATGAGAAACATTATGAGGTTTTCTAGCATGAATTTTTTCTAATCTTATGCTCAGGATAGTTTTTAGGATATAAAATGTAATCCTCTCTATCTTGAACTATGAGAGCTTTACCCTTAACAAAATTAAAGAGTTTGTTCTTAGGGGCATTAAGCTTGATGTTGCTTTGGCTCCCTTGTTGGAAGCTAATGCCATCATTAATGCCAGGGCGTCTCCCATTATAAAGCTTGCTTCGAGCAAATTTAAATTTTTCATTCTCTAACTCATGCTCGGTAATTTTGGCATTTAATTTAGCTATGTGATCATTTTGTTCTTTAATCATGGCAATGTGATCATTCATAGCATCAACATTAATATCTCTACATCTAGTGCAAATGATGACATGCTCAATAGTAGATGTAGAAATATTGCAAGCATTCAATTCTTCTACCTTATCATTTAAAATACATTTTCATTTCTAAGACAGAAAATTGAATCATTGCAAATGCTAAGTTCTTTAGATAAGTTTTCACATTTTTCTATTTCTAGAGCATAAGCAATTTTCAACTTAACAAATTTTTGATTTTCCTTAACGAGCAAGTCCTCTTGGCATTCCAAGAGATCATCCTTCTCGTTAGTGGATTCTATTAATTCATTAATCCTATTCTTTTGATCCTTGGTAAGGTTGACAAAAAGAGAAGTTAAGTCATCATTATCATCACTAGAGATACCCTCATCATCGGAAGTAGTGTATTTGGGGTATCTCTAGAATGTACCTTCTTCTTCTTACCGTCCTTAGCCATGAGGCACTTATGCCTAACATTGGGGAAGAGGAGACTGAAAGTCGCCTAGAGGGGGGGGGGGTGAATAGACGAAACCTGAAATTTATAAACTTAACCACACACTAAGGCCTGGGTTAGCGTTAGAATTAAATCCGAGAGCGGAAGATTGTTTCTCTTGCCACGAGTTTGCTCAAATGATGCGTATGATGTTTGGGAGCAAACTCAAATCAATATTAGCAAGGAAACTCTAGAGAGAGGAAAGAGGGCAAACAAATCAAGTGAAGATCAAAGCGAGTGAACACAGTGATTTGTTTACCGAGGTTTGGTTCCAAAGAACCTAGTCCCCGTTGAGGAGGCCACAAAGGCCGGGTCTATTCCAACCCTTTCTCTCTCTCAAACGGTCACTTAGACCAAGTGAGCCTTCTCCTTAATCAATCGGGTCACTAAGACCCCGCAAGGACCACCACACACTTGGGTGTCTCTTGCTAGCTTTACAAGCACTTGGAAATGAGAATGAGAAAGGAAGAAAGAAAGGCAATCCAAGAGACAAGAGCACAAATGAACACAAAAACTCTCTCTCTCTCTCTCTCTCAAGTCACCAAGTGGTTGAGTTGATTTTGGGACTTGGAGAGGATTTGACCTTTTGTAATGTGTCTTGGAGTGTTGAACTTTGCTCTTGCAATGAATGAGAACTTCAGAAAACTTGGATGGCTTTGAATGAGGTGGTTGGGGGTATTTATAGCCCCCAACCACTTCCTAGCCATTGGATGTTTTTGCTGGCGATGGGCACACCAAACAGTCCGATGGCGCACCAGACAGTCACTGTTCACTATCAGGTGCACGCCACATCAGCGTGCCCGTTGGGGTTTGGAGCTGTTGACCGTTGGAACTCTTTGTCCTTGAAAGTCGCCTAGAGGGGGGTGAATAGACGTAATCTGAAATTTACAACTTAAAACACAAGCTACAAGCCGGGGTTAGCGTTAGAATTAAAACCGAGTCCAGGAGAGAGGGGAAAACAAATCAACCAAAAAATAAAGCGGATGAACATGGTGATTTGTTTTACCGAGGTTCGGTTCTAAAGAACCTAGTCCCCGTTGAGGTGGTCATAAAGACCGAATCTCTTTCAACCCTTTCCCTCTCTCAAACGGTCACTTAGACTGAGTGAGCTTTCTCCTTAATTCTCACGGGTCACTTAGACCCTGCAAGAACCACCACATAATTGGTGTCTCTTGCCTTGCTTACAAAAGACTTGGGAACAAGAATGAGGAAGGAAGAAAGTGATCCAAGCAACAAGAGCGCAAAGAACACGAGCAAACTCTTTCTCAAGTCACTAGGTGATTGGAATGGATTTGGGACTTGGAGAGGCTTTGATTCTATTGAATTGTGTCTTGGAGTGAATGCACTAGCTCTTGTATTGAATGTGGAACTCAGAAAACTTGGATCCTTGGAGTGGTGGTGGTTGGGGGGTATTTATAGCCCTCAACCACCAACAAGCCGTTGGGGAAGGCTGCTGTCGATGGGCGCACCGGACAGTCCGGTGCGCCAGTCATGTCACCCAACCGTTAGGGTTCTAGAGCATTTGACCGTTGGAGGCTTTGTCCTCTAGTGGCACTGGACAGTCTGATGTCGCACCAGACAGGCACTGTTCAGTGTTCGGTGCGCCTCTGACCTCTGTTCTGACTTCTGCCACGCACTGTAGCGCTGTCAGGGGCACTGTTTGCAGTCGACCATTGCGCTGGTAGTCGTTACTCCGCTGGTGCACCAGACAGTCTAGTGGCACACCGGACAGTCCGATGAATTATAGCGGAGCGCGCCTGGAGAAACCTGAGAGTGGCTAGTTTGATCTTGTACGGTCCTGGTGCATCGGATACTGTCCGGTGGCACACCGGACAGTTCGGTGCGCTAGACCAGAGCACACTCGGTTTCTTTGCTCCTTTGAATTTGAACCCTATCTTGAATATTTATTGGTTTGTGTTGAACCTTTATGCACCTGTAGAACATGTATTCTAGAGCAAACTAGTTAGTCCATTATTTGTATTGGGCATTCAACCACCAAAATTAATTATGGGAAAAGGTTAACCCTATTTCCCTTTCAATCTCCCCTTTTTGGTGATTGATGCCAACACAAACCAAAGCAAATATATTAAGTGTAGAAATGAACTAGTTTGCATATGGTAAGTGCATAGATTACTTGGAATTAAACCAATATGAAAGTCTTATTACATATGAATAAGAGTGAATGGATTGCTTTCTTTTATTTAACATTTTGGACCACTTTTGCACCACATGTTTTGTTTTTGCAAATCTTTTTAAAATTATTTTCAAAATTCTTTTGCAAATAGTCAAATGTATATGAATAAGATTGCAAGAAGCATTTTCAAGATTTAAAATTTCTCCCCCTGTTTCAAATGCTTTTTCTTTGACTAAACAAAAGCTCCCCCTGAATGAAATTTCTCCCCTTAGCTTTCAAGAGGGTTTTGAATAGATACCAATTTTGAAATCTTATTTTCATAAACATAGATACCAATTTGAAATTGTCTTGAGTACTAATTGAAAAACAAACATTTGTGAATACCAATAAAATCTTTCATTTCGAACATTTTGAAATGGTGGTGGTGCAGTCGTTTTGCTTTGGGCTTAATATTTTCTCCCCCATTGATAATATAAATATGAGTGGCAGATTATACCATGGTGGAGAGATGGCGGAATAACGGCAAAGGGTAAAGAGTACCGATGGAGTTGAGTGGAAGCGTTGTCTTTACCGAATACTCCATTTCCCTTTCAATCTAAGACTAACACAAGAAATACTCATGGAAACACATTAGTCTTAGCTTTTGGCACAAGAAAAATAAGAAATATGTATATGTACCAAATGAAAGAGATATGATCAAAGGTATATAAATGAGCTATGTGTGTAATGTTTCAATCAAAATTCTGAGAATCAAGAATATTTAGCTCATCTCTAAGTTTGCTAAAGGTTTTCTCATCTAGTGGCTTGGTGAAGATATCGGCTAATTGATCTTTAGATTTAACAAAAGCTATTTCGATATCCCCCCATTGTTGGTGATCCCTCAAAAAGTGATACCGAATGTCTATGTGCTTAGTGCGGCTGTGTTCAACGGGATTCTTCGCCATGCGGATAGCACTCTCATTGTCACATAGGAGGGGGACTTTGCTCAATTTGTAGCCATAGTACCTGAGGGTTTTCCTCATCCAAAGTAATTGCGCACAACAATGGCCTACGGCAATGTACTCGGCTTCGGCGGTGGAAAGAGCTACTGAGTTTTGTTTCTTTGAAGCCCAAGACACCAGGGATCTCCCCAGAAATTGACAAGTCCCTGATGTGCTCTTTCTATCAATTTTACACTCTGCCCAATCGGCATCGGAATATCCCATTAAATCAAAAGTGGATCCTCTGGGGTACCAAAGCCCAAACTTAGGAGTGTAAACTAAATATCTCATGATTCTCTTCACGGCCCTAAGGTGAACTTCCTTAGGATCGGCTTGGAACCTTGCACACATGCATATGGAAAGCATAATATCCGGTCGAGATGCACATAAATAGAGTAAAGATCCTATCATCGACCGGTATACCTTTTGATCTACGGATTTACCTCCCGTGTCGAGGTCGAGATGCCCATTGGTTCCCATTGGTGTCTTGATGGGTTTGACATCCTTCATTCCAAACTTGTTTAGTATGTCTTGAATGTACTTTGTTTGGCTGATGAAGGTGCCCTCTTAGAGTTGCTTGATTTGAAATCTTAGAAAATATCTCAGCTCCCCCATCATAGACATCTCGAATTTCTGAACCATAATCCTACTAAACTCTTCACAAGTAGATTTGTTAGTAGACCCAAATATAATATCATCAACATAAATTTGGCATACAAACAAATCATTTGCAACAGTTTTAGTAAAGAGAGTAGGATCAACTTTTTTGACTTTGAAGCCATTAGTGATTAGAAAATCTCGCAGGCTTCATATCATGCTCTTGGGGCTTGCTTTAGCCCATAAAGCGCCTTTGAGAGTTTATAGACATGGTTAGGGTACTCACTATATTCAAAGCCGGGAGGTTGCTCAACATAGACCTCTTCCTTGATTGGTCCATTGAGGAAGGCACTCTTCACGTTCATTTGATAAAGCTTGAAGCCATTGTAAGTAGCATAAGCAAGTAATATATGAATTGACTCAAGCCTAGCTACGGGTGCATAAGTTTCATCGAAATCCAAACCTTCGACTTGTGAATAACCTTTGGCCACAAGTCGGGCTTTGTTCCTTATCACCACACCATGCTCATCTTGCTTGTTGCGGAATACCCATTTGGTACCTACAACATTTTGATTAGGACGTGGAACCAAATGCCATACCTCATTCCTCGTGAAGTGGTTGAGCTCGTCTTGCATTGCCATCACCCAATCCGAATCTCTTAATGCATCCTCAATCCTATAAGGCTCAATAGAGGAAATAAAAGAGTAATGTTTACAGAAATGAGCAACACGAGATCTGGTGGTTACCCCCTTATGGATATCACCAAGGATGGAGTTGACGTGGTGATCTCGTTGAATTGCTTGGTGGACTCTTGAGTGTGGAGGTCTTTGACCCTGTACTTCTTGCTCATCTTCCTTGTCTTGATTATCTTCATCTCCCCTTGATCATTGACCTCTTATTGAGGTGGCTCATCTTCTTGATCTTCATTTTCATCATCTTGATCTTGGTCCTTGTCTTGGGTTGGTGTAGATGCTTGATTGGAAGATGATGGTTGATCTTGTGCTTGTGGAGGCTCTTCGGATTCCTTAGGACACACATCCCCAATGGACATGTTCCTTAGTGCGACGCACGGAGTCTCTTCATCATCTAGCTCATCAAGATCAACTTGCTCCACTTGGGAGCCATTAGTCTCATCAAACGCAATGTCACAAGAAACCTCAACTAATCGAGTGGATTTGTTGAAGACTCTATATGCCCCTGTATTTGAGTCATAACCAAGTAAAAACCTTCTACAGCCTTAGGAGCAAATTTAGATTTTCTTCCTCTTTTAACAAGAATAAAGCAATTGCTCCCAAATACTCTAAAATAAGAAACATTGGGCTTTTTACCGGTGAGGAGTTCATAAGATGTCTTCTTGAGGATTCGGTGAAGGTAGAGCCGATTGATAGAGTAGCAATCAGTGTTGATTGCTTCCGCCCAAAACCGGTCCGGTGTCTTGTACTCATCAAGCATGGTCCTTGCCATGTCCAGTAGAGTTCTATTCTTCCTATCCACTACATCATTTTGTTGAGGTGTGTAGGGAGAAGAGAACTCATGCTTGATGCCCTCATCCTCAAGGAAGCCTTCGATTTGTGAGTTCTTGAACTCCGTCCCATTGTCGCTTCTTATCTTTTTATCCTTAAACCAAACTCATTTTGAGCCCGTCTCAAAAATCTCTTTAAGGTCTCTTGGGTTTGAGATTTTTCCTGCAAAAAGAATACCCAAGTGAAGCGAGAATAATCATCCATAATAACTAGAGAATACTTACTCTCGCCGATGCTTATATAAGCGATTGGGCCGAATAAATCCATGTGGAGTAGCTCGAGCGGCCTGTTCGTCGTCATGATGTTTTTGTGTGGATGATGGGCGCCAACTTGCTTTCCTGCTTGGCATCGCTACAAACCCTGTCTTTCCTAAAATGAACATTTGTTAGTCCTAAAATGTGCTCTCCCTTTAGAAGCTTGTGAAGATTCTTCATTCCAACATGGCCTAGTCGGCGATGCCAGAGCTAACCCATATTAGTCTTAGCAATTAAACAAGTGTCAAGTTCATCTTCATTAAAATTAACCAAATATAGTTGACCCTCTAACACTCCCTTAAATACTACTGAATCATCACTCCTTCTAAAGACAGTAACACCTATATCTGTAAATAGACAGATGTAACACATTTTGCATAATTGAGAAACTGAAAGCAAGTTATAATCTAAAGAATCTACAAGAAAAACAGTGGAAATAGAATGGTCAGGAGATATAGCAATTTACCAAGTCCTTTGACCAAACCTTGATTTCCATCCCCGAATGTGATAGCTCGTTGGGGATCTTCGTTTTTCTCGTAGGAGGAGAACATCCTTTTCTCCCCTGTCATGTGGTTTGTGCATCCGCTATCAATTATCCAGCTTGAGCCCCCGGATGCATAAACCTGCAAAACAATTTAGGCCTTGTTCTTAGGTACCCAAACAGTCTTGGGTCCTTTCACGTTAGAAACAAGCACCTTGGTTACCCAAACACAAGTCTTTGAGCCCTTGTGTTTGCCCCCAACATATTTGGCAACTACTTTGCCTGATTTGTTAGTAAGCACATAAGAAGCATCAAAAGTCTTAAATGAAATGTTAGGCTCATTTGATGCAACAGGAGTTTTCCTTTTAGGCATTTTAACATGTGTAGAATGCCTAGAGCTAGATGCCTCATTTTTATATATGAATGCATGATGAGAAACAATGTGAGGTTTTCTAGCATGAATTCTCCTAATTTTATGTTCAGGATAATTAGCAGGATATAAAATATAGCCTTCATTATCCTGAACCATGGGTGCCTTGCCCTTAACAAAATTAGACAGTTTCTTAGGGGCATTAAGCTTGACATTGCTTCCCTGTTGGAAACCAATGCCATCCTTAATGCCCGGGCGTCTCCCATTATAGAGCATGCTTCTAGCAAATTTAAATTTTTCATTTTCAATTTCATGCTCATTAATTTTAGCAGTTAATTGAGCTATATAATCATTTTGTTGTTTAATTAAAGCAAGGTGATCATTTATAGCATCTACATTAACATCTCTACATCTAGTGCAAATAGAAACATGCTCAACAATAGATGTAGAGGGTTTGCAAACATTTAATTTATCTATCTTAGCATGTGTTAGAGAGGAAATCTCCGGCCGGGTGGCGGAATGCACCCGCCCTAAATCCTAAGATGAGGAAGGGGCTAAGCGTTTTGCCTGTTACGAGATTGGGGGATGAACACACAAGAACATAATGATTTAGAGTGGTTCGGGCCACCGGAGCGTAATACCCTACTCCACTGTGTGTTGTATTGCTGCGAGAGCTTGAGAGCTGAGAACCTAAGTTAGCCTGAGTGGATCTGAATAAGCGTCTGCCTTGCAACGTCGTGTGCCCTTCCTTTTATAGACCAAAGGGGGGCACGTACAAGGGCACTGGGCCCCGACAGGTGGGCCCAGGGGCAAAATGGAGGGAAATAACTAACGCCTGCAACGTCCGGGCGATCTCTGAGTGTAGTAATGTCCGTAGCGCTTACAGTATTGACTTCTCGTGGCTGCTTCCTCGGTAATGCGCGAGCCATCATGAGTGCAGAACATGCGGCAGTATGGACACGCCACCTGCCAATAGATTGGACAGGCTCGCCGCCTGCAGGATGGCCCGGTCGCTGTCCGCCAGAGGAATAGAGAGAGGGCTCATTAAATGCCGAGGTGGCACGTCGCCTGCCAGTGGAGTGGATAGGACGCATTAAAAGCTGAGGCGGCACATCGCTTGTCAGCGGGATGGATAGGCGGTGCGCCCTATCCATATTTAATGCTGAGGTAGCATAGCTTGCGGCGTAGCCCGCGGTGCGGCCTGCGGCGCAGAGGCCATACGTCAGGCTCCGCCCAGTGGCTTATTTCACGGGCCGTGGGCCACGTGGCGGCATCGAGTCTCCACCTGGGCGGGGAGCAGAAGCGTACAGGATGGGATCCGGACACGTGTCAGCACCGGACCCTAGCCTGGTCCTTGACCAGGGCTTTAAGCTTTTCTTGCCTTGGAATTCCGGGACCCTGCCGTGGGCGGTTCGGACCCCATGTAGGGGGGTCCGGACTCCATCCCACGGACCCGGCCCGCAAACATGGTGGTCCCGGACCTCCCTAGGGGTCCCGGCTGCATACCTAGAGGTTCGGCGCTCTCCCATGAGGGTCCGGACTTACTATTGACGTCCTGGAGCATTCCTTCTTTCTTGGATACATGGCGGTTCTGGACCCGCCCATGTGATGCGGTCGGGCGCTGTTGTGGGCCCTGAGTAGCGGCCTGTGACTGGGCTGAGTGGTGGCCTGGCCCCGGTTGCGGCATTATTGTTGCACGGCTTAAAGATAGCCACGCAGCCACTACGTCTTGATACAGTAGTAGGGGGTACCCCTATTCAGGGGTACCGATAGCATGTAAAACAGCATTCTCATCTCTAAGATAGGAAATGGAATCATTGCAATCATTTAAATCTTTAACCTTAGAAATTAAATTATCATTTTCAGTTCTAAGGCTAGAAATTGTATAATTCAATTTATCAGTCTTAGCATTTAGACTAGCATTTTCATTTCTAAGACTGACAATTGAATCACGGCAAATGCTAAGCTCCTTAGTCAAGTTTTCACATTTTTCTACTTCCTGAGCATAAGCATTTTTTTACTTTAACATGCTTTTTGTTTTCTTTAATAAGGAATTCCTCTTGGCTATCCAAAAGTTCATCCTTCACATGAATAGCTCCTATCAATTCATTTAATTTTTCTTTTTGTTGCATGTTAAGGTTGACAAAAAGAGTAAGCAAATTATCTTCATCTTCACTAGAACTACCCTCATCACTAGATGTAGTATACTTGGGGGTGGTTCTAGCTTGTACCTTCTTTTGCCGTCCTTTGCCATGAAGCACTTGTGGCCGACGTTGGGGAAGAGGAGGCCCTTGTTGACGATGATGTTGGCGGCGTCCTCGTCGGAGGAGTCGGTTGAGCTCTCATCGGAGTCCCATTCCCGATACACGTGGGCATCACCGTCCTTCTTCTTGTAGTACCTCTTCTCCTTCTTCCCCTTCTTGTCATCGCCCCTGTCACTATCACTAGACATTGGACATTTAGCAATAAAATGACCGGGCTTACCACATTTGTAACACACCCTCTTAGAGCGGGGTTTGTAGTCCTTCCCCTCCTTTGCTTGAGGATTTGGCAAAAGCTCTTGATGATGAGCGCCATTTCCTCATTGTCGAGCTTGGAGGCATCGATTGGAAGCCTACTTGGTGTAGACTCCTTTTCTTCTTCCGTCGCCTTCAATGCGACGGGTTGCACCTCGGGTGTGGAGGTGGCGCCTTGCTCCAAGTTGATGATGTGTTTGGAGCCTTTGACCATTAGTTCAAAGCTCACAAACTTTCCTATCACTTCCTCGGGAGACATTAATTTGTATCTAGGATCCCCACGAATTAATTGCACTTGAGTAGGATTGCGAAAAACAAGGGATCTTAGAATAACCTTGACCATTTCATGGTCATCCCACTTGGTGCTCCTGAGGTTGCGCACTTGATTCACCAAGGTCTTGAGCCGGTTGTACATGGCTTGTGATTCTCTCCTTGGTTGAGGACAAATCGACCGAGCTCCCCCTCGATCGTCTCTCTTTTGGTGATCTTGGTCACCTCGTTCTCTTCGTGCGCCGTCATGAGGACGTCCCAAATTTCTTTGGCCGTCTTTAACCCTTGCACCTTATTATACTCGTCTCGACACAAGGAGGCGAGGAGTATAGTTGTGGCTTGAGAGTTAAAGTGCCGAATTTGGTCGGCCTCATCCGAGTCATAGTCCTTGTCCCCTACCTTCGGTACCTGTGCTCCATACTCAACAATATCCCATATGCTTTTGTGGAGTGAGGTTAGATGATGCCTCATTTTATCACTCCACATACAATAATCCTCACCATCAAGATATGGTGGTTTACCTAAGGGAACAGAAAGTAATGGAGTGCGTTTAGAAATGCGAGGATAGCGGAGGGGCATCTTACTATACTTCTTGCACTCATGGCACTTAGAAGTAGTGGACGACAAGTCGGAGCCAGATGTGGAGAGCGTCGATGAGTTGGTCTCGTAGTAGACCACTTTCTTCATCTTCTTCTTCTTGCCGCCTCTCCGATGGGTCTTGTTGGAGGAAGAGGATTCATCCTTATGCTTGTGGCCGAACTCCCTTGAGTGGGTTCTGAGAGCACCTAGAGGGGGGGGGGGGTGAATAGGTGATCCTGTGAAACTTAAACTTATAGCCACAAAAACTTGTTAAGTGTTAGCACAATAATCGCCAAGTGGCTAGAGAAGAGTCTCAACACAAGAGATCAAACACAGAGATGACACAGTGGTTTATCCCGTGGTTCGGCCAAGACCAACGCTTGCCTACTCCACGTTGTGGCGTCCCAACGGACGAGGGTTGCAATCAACCCCTCTCAAGCGGTCCAAAGATCAACTTGAATACCACGATGTTTTGTTTTGCCTTTCAATATCCCGTTTGCGAGGATTCTCCACAACTTGGAGCCTCTCGCCCTTACACTTGAGATTCACAAGAAATACGGAGTAAGGGAGGACAGCAACACACACAAATCCACAGCAAAATGCGCACACACACGGCCAAGAATCGAGCTCAAAAGACTATCTCAAAGTTCTCACTAGAACGGAGCTCAAATCACTGAGAATGACAAACGAATGCGCAAAGACTTAGTGTGGATGATCAAGAATGCTCTAAGGTTGCTTGGTATTCTTCTCCATGCGCCTAGGGGTGCCTTTTATAGCCCCAAGGCAGCTAGGAGCCGTTGAGAGCAAATCTGGAAGGCCAATCTTGCCTTCTGTCGTCGGGTGCACCGAACAGTCCGGTGCACACCGGACACTGTCCGGTGCCCGATTTCCTTCCTAAAATGGCGCTGCCGACCGTTGCCGACCGTTGCAGATCTGGGAGCCGTTGGCGCACCGGACATGTCCGGTGCACACCGGACAGTCCGGTGCCCCTTCCGACCGTTGGCCCGGCCACGTGTCGCGCGCAGATTTCGCAGCCGACCGTTGGCCCGACCACGTGTCGCAGGCAGATTCCGCAGCCGACCGTTGGCCCGGCCGACCGTTGGCTCACCGGACAGTCCGGTGCACACCGGACAATCCGGTGAATTTTAGCCGTACACCGTCGGCAAATTCCCGAGAGCGGCCACTTTACGCCGAGCCAGCCTGGCGCACCGGACACTGTCCGGTGCACCACCGGACAGTCCGGTGTGCCAGACTGAGCAGACTTTGGCTGCTCAAGCCATCTCTTCTCCAACTCGATTTTTTCTGTTTCCAGCACTTACACACAATACATTAGTCCATAAAACAATGTACTAAGTCTGAGAAACATACCTTTATCCTTGATTTTTACTTTGTCCACCATTTTACAATTAGGCACCTGTGTTGGGCACTAAATCACCAAAATACTTAGAAATGGCCTAAGGGCACATTTCCCTTTCAATCTCCCCCTTTTTGGTGATTTATGCCAACACAACATAAAGCAAGTAGAACAAGTACAAAAACACTTCAAATAAGAACTCAAATTATTTTGATTCAATTTTGACATATATGGATCACTCTATGCCACCACTTGGTTTGTTTTTGCAAATCAAACTCAAATCTCTATCTCTAAGTCAAACACACATGTTGAAACATAAAGAGAGTCATTCCAAAAGAGATTGATCAAAGATTTCAAAAACTCCCCCTTTTTCCCATAATCAATACTTCTCCCCACAAGAAGCCAACTTTTGATAAGAGAGACAACAAAAGAGTTTTGACAAACCAAAAGCTCTATTCTACTATTTTCAAAATCTCTCAAGTGGTAGCTGATCCATTTATCGCTTTGGCCTTTATTTTCTCCCCCTTTGGCATCAAACACCAAAACGGGATTAATCTTGGCTCTTTAACCCCATTGCCTCACCAAAATCTTCAATTAAGAGCAAATGGCAATAAGAGTTCATTAGATGAACTTGGAATAGGTTACCCTCTCATTGGAGTGCAGTGGAAGTCTTTCATGGTCCAAATCCACCTTTTCCCTTTCAATTCTCCTTTGAGACTAAAACAAGCAAACTCAAGCATATGGTTAGTCTCAAAGGGTCAAGTTGTAACACATCTCCCCCTAAAACTGTGCATCATTTTGCCACGGACTTGTGAGGTCCAGGGAGTGTTTGTACAACTTGAGCACCACAATAAGCAACAAAATGCAGAATAAACATGATCAAGGGCATAAACACATATATGCTACAATTCAATCCAAGTTCCGCGAATCTAAGATATTGAGCTCACTACGCAACCTGCAAAAGGTCTTCTCATCTAGAGGCTTGGTAAAGATATCGGCTAGCTGGTTCTCGGTGCTAACATGAAACACTTCGATATCTCCCTTTTGCTGGTGGTCTCTCAAAAAGTGATGCCGGATGTCAATGTGCTTTGTGCGGCTGTGCTCAACAGAATTTTCCGCTATTCGGATAGCACTCTCATTGTCACATAGGAGTGGGACTTTGCTCAGATTGTAGCCAAAGTCCCTGAGGGTTTGCCTCATCCAAAGTAGTTGCGCGCAACACTGTCCTGCGGCAACGTACTCGGCCTCAGCGGTGGATAGGGCAATGGAGGTTTGTTTCTTAGAGTTCCATGACACCAGGGACCTTCCTAAGAATTGGCACGTCCCCGATGTACTCTTCTTATCGACCTTACATCCAGCATAGTCGGAATCTGAGTACCCAATCAAGTCAAAGTTAGACCCCTTTGGATACCAGATCCCGAAGCAAGGTGTAGCGACTAAATATCGAAGAATTCGCTTCACAGCCACTAAGTGACACTCCTTCGAATCGGATTGAAATCTAGCACACATGCATACGCTAAGCATAATATCCGGTCTACTAGCACATAAATAAAGCAAGGAACCTATCATGGACCGGTATGCTTTTTGATCAACGGACTTACCTCCTTTGTTGAGGTCGGTGTGTCCGTCGGTTCCCATCGGCGTCTTTGCAGGCTTGGCGTCCTTCATCCCAAACCGCTTCAGCAAGTCTTGCGTGTACTTTGTTTGGGAGATGAAGGTGCCGTCCTTGAGTTGCTTCACTTGGAACCCAAGGAAGTAGGTCAACTCGCCCATCATTGACATCTCGAATTTCTGCGTCATCACCCTGCTAAACTCTTCACAAGACTTTTGGTTAGTAGAACCAAATATTATGTCATCGACATAAATTTGGCACACAAAAAGATCACTGTCGCAAGTCTTAGTAAAAAGAGTTGGATCGGCTTTCCCAACCTTGAAAGCATTAGCAATTAAAAAGTCTCTAAGGCATTCATACCATGCTCTTAGGGCTTGCTTAAGTCCATAGAGCGCCTTAGAGAGCTTACACACATGGTCGGGATACCGTTCATCCTCGAAGCCAGGGGGCTGCTCCACGTACACCTCCTCTTTGATTGGCCCATTGAGGAAAGCGCTCTTCACATCCATTTGGTACAACCTGAAAGAATGGTGAGCGGCATATGCTAGCAAGATACGAATTGATTCTAGCCTAGCCACAGGAGCAAAAGTCTCCTCAAAGTCCAAACCTGCGACTTGGGCATAACCTTTTGCTGCCGATGTTCGTTTGACGGATGCCGGGCACTTGCTAACGATGCCAACCAGGAAGGTAGGACTTACTCGGATAGGGAGCTCGGGGAGCAAGCAGTAGAAAAGCAAAATAGTCGAGCCTTGTTCCTCGTCACCACCCCGTGCTCGTCCTGTTTGTTGCGGAACACCCACTTGGTTCCCACAACATTTTGCTTGGGACGAGGCACCAGTGTCCAAACTTCATTGCGCTTGAAGTTGTTGAGTTCCTCCTGCATGGCCAATACCCAATCCGGATCTAGCAAGGCCTCCTCTACCTTGAAAGGCTCAATAGAAGAGACAAAGGAGTAATGCTCACAAAAATTAACTAATCGAGATCGAGTAGTTACTCCCTTGCTAATGTCACCCAAAATTTGGTCGACGGGATGATCCCTTTGAATCACCGCTCGAACTTGGGTTGGAGGTGCCGGTTGCGCTTCTTCCTCCATCACGTGATCATCTTGTGCTCCCCCTTGATCACACGCCTCCTTTTGATGAACCTGTTCATCGTCTTGAGTTGGGGGATGCACCGTTGTTGAGGAAGAAGATTGATCTCGTTCATCTTGTTCCTGTGGCCGCACTTCTCCAATCGCCATGGTTCGTATAGCAGCCGTCGGAACATCTTCTTCATCTACATCATCACAATCAACAACTTGCTCTCTTGGAGAGCCATTAGTCTCATCAAATACAACGTCGCTAGAGACTTCAACCAAACCCGAGGATTTGTTGAAGACCCTATACGCCTTTGTATTTGAATCATAACCTAATAAAAACCCTTCTACATCTTTGGGAGCAAATTTAGAATTTCTACCCTTCTTCACTAGAATGTAGCACCTGCTCCCCAATACACGAAAGTAAGATACATTGGGTTTGTTACCGGTTAGTAGCTCATACGACGTCTTCTTGAGGAGGCGGTGAAGGTAGACCCTGTTGATGGCGTGGCAAGCCGTGTTCACGGCTTCCGACCAAAAACACTCGGGGGTCTTGAATTCTCCAAGCATAGTCCTCGCCATATCTATGAGCGTCTGTTCTTCCTCTCTACCACACCATTTTGCTGAGGTGTGTAGGGAGCGGAGAACTCGTGCTTGATCCCTTCCTCCTCAAGAAACTCCTCCACTTGAAGGTTCTTGAATTCGGACCCGTTGTCGCTCCTTATCTTCTTCACCTTGAGCTCAAACTCATTTTGAGCTCTCCTGAGGAAGCGCTTGAGGATCCCTTGGGTTTCAGACTTATCCTGCAAAAAGAACACCCAAGTGAAGCGGGAAAAGTCATCAACAATAACTAAACCATACTTACTTCCTCCTATGCTTAGATAGGCGACGGGTCCGAAGAGGTCCATATGTAGCAGCTCCAGAGGTCTTGACGTGGTCATCACATTCTTGCTGTGATGTGCTCCTCCCACTTGTTTACCTGCTTGACAAGCTACACAAGGTCTATCTTTTTCGAAATAAACATTGGTTAGACCTATCACGTGTTCTCCCTTTAGAAGCTTGTGGAGGTTCTTCATCCCCACATGTGCTAAGCGGCGATGCCACAGCCAGCCCATGCAAGTCTTAGCCATTAAGCATGCATCTAGACCGGCCTCTTCTTTTGCAAAATCAACTAAGTAAAGCTTGTCGTCTAGTACACCCTTAAAGGCTAGTGAACCATCACTTCTTCTAATGACAGACACATCTACATTTGTAAAAAGACAATTATATCCCATATTGCATAGTTGACTAACAGATAGCACATTGTAACCAAGAGACTCAACTAAAAACACATTGGAGATTGAGTGTTCATTAGAAATTGCAATTTTACCTAACCCTTTTACCTTGCCTTGATTCCCATCACCGAATATAATTGAATCTTGGGAATCCTTATTTTTGACGTAGGAGGTGAACATCTTCTTCTCCCCCGTCATATGGTTTGTGCATCCGCTGTCGATAATTCAGCTTGAACCCCCGGATGCATAAACCTGCAAGGCAAATTTAGGCTTGGGTCTTAGGTACCCAACTCATGTTGGGTCCTATAAGGTTAGTGCAAATATCCTTAGGGACCCAAATGCAAGTTTTGTCTCCCTTGCATTTTGCCCCTAACTTCCTAGCAACTATTTTCCTATCCTTTCTACAAATAGCAAAGGAAGCATTTAAAGCACAATAAATTGTAGAAGGTTCATTCACTACTTTCCTAGGAGCATGAATAATATTCTTTCTAGGCACATGATGAATAGCATTTCTTCTAGACATATCTCTACCATGCATATAGGAAGAACTAGAAGCAAACATGGCATGAGAATCAAAAACATCATAAGCATTATAGCTCCTATAAGCATTTCTAGTTTGTCTCCTACCATGGTACATAAAGGCATGGTTCTTTTTAGCACTAGTTGCCATAGGGGCCTTCCCTTTCTCCTTGGCAGAGATGGGAGCCTTATGGCTTGTTAAGTCCTTGGCTTCCCTCTTGTAGCCAAGTCCATCCTTAATTGAGGGGTGTCTACCAATCGTGTAGGCATCCCTTGCAAATTTCAGCTTATCAAATTCATTCTTGCTAGTCTTAAGTTGGGCACTAAGACTAGCCACTTCATCATTTAGTTTTGAAATTGAAACTAAGTGTTCACAACAAGCATCAACATCCTTACACTTAGTGCAAATTTCAACATGTTCAACACAAGAGTTAGATTTACTTGCTACTTCTAGCTTAGCATTTAAATCATTAATTTCATCTTTTAAAGAAGAAATGGTTTCGTTACAAGTAGAAAGTTCACAAGACAGCATTCCATTTCTTTTAACTTCTAGAGCAAGTGAATTTTGTGCACTAACAAATTTATCATGCTCTTCATATAAAAGATCTTCTTGTTTCTCTAAGATTCTATCCTTTTCATTCAAGGCATCAATTAATTCATTAATCTTAGCTATCTTAGTTCTATCCAATCCCTTGAATAAACTGGAGTAATCTATTTCATCCTCACTAGACTCATCATCACTAGAAGAATCATAAGTATTAGCATTATGATTGATTACCTTCTTCTCCCTTGCCATGAGACAAGTGTGATGCTCGTTTGGGAAGAGGGCCGATTTGTTGAAGGCAGTGGCGGCGAGTCCTTCGTCGTCGGAGTCGGACGAAGAGCAATCCGAATCCCACTCCTTTCCAAGGTGTGCTTCGCCTTTGGCCTTCTTGTAAACCTTCTTGTTCTCTCTCTTCCCATTTTTCCCTTGCTCCTGGTCACTATCATTTTCGGGACAGTTAGCAATAAAATGACCAACCTTACCACATTTGAAGCATGAGCGCTTCCCCTTTGTCTTGGTCTTCCTTGGTTGCCCCTTGCGACCATTTAGTGCCATCTTGAATCTCTTGATGATGAGAGCCATCTCTTCATTATTTAGCCCGGCCGCCTCAACTTGCGCCACCTTGCTCGGTAGCGCCTCCTTGCTCCTCGTTGCCTTGAGAGCAACGGGTTGAGGTTCATTGATTGGACCGTTTAGAGCGTCGTCCACATATCTCGCCTCCTTGATCATCATCCGCCCGCTTACGAATTTTCCGAGTACCTCCTCGGGCATCATCATCGTGTACTTGGGATTCTCACGAATATTGTTTACAAGATGAGGATCAAGAACGGTAAAAGACCTTAGCATTAGGCGGACGACGTCGTGGTCCGTCCATCGTGTGCTTCCGTAGCTCCTTATTTTGTTGATGAGGGTCTTGAGCCGGTTGTACGTTTGGGTTGGCTCCTCTCCCCTTATCATGGCGAATCGTCCAAGCTCGCCCTCCACCAACTCCATTTTGGTGAGCATGGTGATGTCATTCCCCTCGTGAGAGATCTTGAGGGTGTCCCATATTTGCTTGGCATTGTCCAAGCCGCTCACCTTGTTGTACTCTTCCCTGCACAAGGACGCTAAGAGAACAGTAGTAGCTTGTGCATTTCTATGGATTTGTTCATTTATGAGCATAGAGTTATCCGAGCTATCAAACTTCATTCCATTCTCTACAATCTCCCAAATGCTTGGATGGAGAGAGAATAAGTGACTACGCATTTTGTGACTCCAAAATCCGTAGTCCTCCCCATCGAAGTGTGGAGGTTTGCCAAGAGGAATGGAAAGCAAATGCGAATTCGAACTATGTTGAATACGAGAATAATCAAATGAAAAGTTCGAATTGACCGTCTTTTTGTAGTCGTTGTCGTCGTCCTTTTGGGAAGAGGAAGATTCGTCGCTGTCGTAGTAGACGATCTCCTTAATGCGTCTTGTCTTCTTCTTCTTCTTCCCTTCTTTGCGTTTGTTCCCCGAGCCCGAGTCGGTAGTCTTGTCGTCCTTTGGCTCGTTGACAAAGGACTCCTTCTCCTTGTCGTTGATCACGATTCCCTTCCCTTTAGGATCCATCTCTTCGGGCGGTTAGTCCCTTTGTGAAGAGAACGGCTCCGATACCAATTGAGAGCACCTAGAGGGGGGGGGGTGAATAGGTGATCCTGTGAAACTTAAACTTATAGCCACAAAAACTTGTTAAGTGTTAGCACAATAATCGCCAAGTGGCTAGAGAAGAGTCTCAACAAAACACAATACCACAAGAGATCAAACACAGAGATGACACAGTGGTTTATCCCGTGGTTCGGCCAAGACCAACGCTTGCCTACTCCACGTTGTGGCGTCCCAACGGACGAGGGTTGCAATCAACCCCTCTCAAGCGGTCCAAAGACCAACTTGAATACCACGGTGTTTTGTTTTGCCTTTCAATATCCCGTTTGCGAGGATTCTCCACAACTTGGAGCCTCTCGCCCTTACACTTGAGATTCACAAGAAATACGGAGTAAGGGAGGACAGCAACACACACAAATCCACAGCAAAATGCGCACACACACGGCCAAGAATCGAGCTCAAAAGACTATCTCAAAGTTCTCACTAGAACGGAGCTCGAATCACTGAGAATGACAAACGAATGCGCAAAGACTTAGTGTGGATGATCAAGAATGCTCTAAGGTTGCTTGGTATCCTTCTCCATGCGCCTAGGGGTGCCTTTTATAGCCCCAAGGCAGCTAGGAGCCGTTGAGAGCAAATCTGGAAGGCCAATCTTGCCTTCTGTCGTCGGGTGCACCGGACAGTCCGGTGCACACCGGACACTGTCCGGTGCCCGATTTCCTTCCTAAAATGGCGCTGCCGACCGTTGCCGACCGTTGCAGATCTGGGAGCCGTTGGCGCACCGGACATGTCCGGTGCACACCGGACAGTCCGGTGCCCCCTTCCGACCGTTGGCCCGGCCACGTGTCGCGCGCAGATTTCGCAGCCGACCGTTGGCCCGGCCACGTGTCGCGCGCAGATTCCGCAGCCGACCGTTGGCCCGGCCGACCGTTGGCTCACCGGACAGTCCGGTGCACACCGGACAGTCCGGTGCACACCGCACAGTCCGGTGAATTTTAGCCGTACAGCGTCGGCAAATTCCCGAGAGCGGCCACTTCACGCCGAGCCAGCCTGGCGCACCGGACACTGTCCGGTGCACCACCGGACAGTCCGGTGTGCCAGACTGAGCAGACTTTGGCTGCTCAAGCCATCTCTTCTCCAACTCGATTTTTTCTGTTTCCAGCACTTAGACACAATACATTAGTCCATAAAACAATGTACTAAGTCTGAGAAACATACCTTTATCCTTGATTTTTACTTTGTCCACCATTTTACAATTAGGCACCTGTGTTGGGCACTAAATCACCAAAATACTTAGAAATGGCCTAAGGGCACATTTCCCTTTCAGGTTCTTCCCGGGCTTGCGGGCTTGTCGCCGGTCACGATCTCCCTCTTGGCGTGATCTCCCGACATCACTTCGAGTTGTTAGACTCTAATGAAGTACCAGGCTCCGATACCAATTGAAAGTCACCTAAAGGGGGTGAATAGACGTAATCTAAAATTTACAACTTAAAACACAAGCTACAAGTCGGGATTAGCGTTAGAATTAAAACCGAGTCCAGGAGAGAGGGGAAAACAAATCAACCAAGAAATAAAGTGGATAAACACGGTGATTTGTTTTACCGAGGTTCAGTTCTAAAGAACCTAGTCCCCGTTGAGGTGGTCACAAAGACTGGGTCTCTTTCAACCCTTTCCCTCTCTCAAACGGTCACTTATACCGAGTGAGCTTTCTCCTTAATTCTCACGGGTCACTTAGACCTCGCAAGGACCACCACACAATTGACATCTCTTGCCTTGCTTACAAAAGACTTGGGAACAAGAATGAGGAAGGAAGAAAGCGATCCAAGCAACAAGAGCGCAAAGAACATGAGCAAACTCTCTCTCAAGTCACTAGGTGATTGGAATGGATTTGGGACATGAAGAGGCTTTGATTCTATTGAATTGTGTCTTGGAGTGAATGCACTAGCTCTTGTATTTAATGTGGAACTCAGAAAACTTGGATCCTTGGAGTGGTGGTGGTTGGGGGTATTTATAGCCCTCAACCACCAACAAGGCGTTGGGGAAGGCTGCTCTCGATGGGCGCACCGGACACTATCCGGTGCGCCAACCATGCCACCCAACCGTTAGGGTTCTGGAGCATTTGACCGTTGGAGGCTTTGTCCTCTTGTGGCACCGGATAGTCCGGTGCTACACCAGATAGGTACTGTTCAGTGTCTGTTGCGCCTCTGACCTTTGTTCTGACTTCTACCGCGCACGTAGCGCTGTTAGGGGCACTGTTTGCAGTCGACCATTGTGCTGGTAGCCGTTACTCCGCTGGTGCACCGGACAGTCTGGTGAATTATAGTGGAGCATGCCTGGAGAAACCCGAGAGTGGCTAGTTTGATCTTGTATGGTCCTGGTGCACCGGACACTGTCTGGTGGCACACCGTACAGTCCGGTGCGCCAGACCAGAGCACACTCGGTTTCTTTGCTCCTTTGAATTTGAACCCTATCTTGAATATTTATTGGTTTGTGTTGAATCTTTATGAACCTGTAGAACATGTATTCTAGAGCAAACTAGTTAGTCCATTATTTGTGTTGGGCATTCAACCAACAAAATTAATTGTGGGAAAAGGTTAACCCTATTTCCCTTTCAGTCCTTTTGCTGCACCAGACAGTCCGGTGGCACACCGGACATGTCCTATGACTTCTTACTTCACTGCTCTGACTTCTGCACGACACTGTTCATCACTGTTCATCTATGCAGTCGGCCGTTGACTCACCAGACAATCCGGTGCACATCGGACAGTCCGATGAATTATAGCGGAGCAAGCCCATCGAATTCCCGAGAGTGGCTGGTTCGCTTGTGTATGGGCCTGGTGCACCGGACAGTGGCAGCACACTCTCATGTCTTGCTCCAAATTTGTTTGTGTCCCTGACTGAATTTCTTTCTTGGTTTATATTGAACCTTATGCACCTGAGATAAATAATATCTAGACAAACTAGTTAGTCCATGTGGTTTGTGTTGGACGTCAACCACTAAAATCAATTATAGGAAATGATTAAGTCCATTTCCCTTTCAATCTCCCCCTTTTTGGTGATTGATGCCAACACAAATCAAAGCAAATTTAAAGTGCAGAAATGTGACTAGTTTGCATTTATGATGAATGTGCATAGGTTACTTTGGAATTGAACCAATTGAAAGACTTTATGCATATGTATAAAATGAATGAATTGTTTTTCTCTTGTTTAACATTTTGGACCACATTTGCACCACTTGTTTGTTTTTGCAAATCTTTTGGGAAAAATCTTTTCAAAACCTTTTGCAGATAGTCAAAGATATAAGAATATGATTGCAAGAAGCATTTTCAAGATTTGAAATTTCTCCCCTGTTTCAAATGCTTTTCTTTGACTAAATGAAAGCTCCCCCTGAAGAAATTCTCCCCTTAGCTTTCAAGAGGGGTTTTGAAACGATTTTCTTTTTTTGAAATAGATGCCAAATGAACTTATACCAATTGATATCTATATCCTTATTTGAAATTTTGAAGCCAAATGAGATACCAATTGAAAATTCATGTAGAGGCTTAACTAAAAAGCCAATTGAAATATTTTTCATACTCATGAAGTCAAATAAGATTCCAATTGAAATAAACACTTTCTTTATTGAAGAATTTTGATACCAATTTGAAATATACACTAAAATTTTTTGAGAGGACCTAGAGGGGGGTGAATAGGTGATCCTGTAAAATCAAACACTAAATAGCCACAAACTTGATTGTTAAGGTGTTAGTGAAATCAAGTGGCTATGGAACACGCTCGTGTGAATAAAGCAATCACAAGAAGCAACACACGGGACACGCGATTTTTATCCCGTGGTTCGGCCAAGTAACACTTGCCTACTTCCACGTTGTGGCGTCCCAATGGACTAGGGTTGCACTCAACCCCTTTCAAGTGATCCAATGATCGACTTGAATACCACGGCTTTGATACCGGGCTTTGATACCAATTGAAAGTCGCCTAGAGGGGGGGGGTG